>WAAE01022318.1:0-309958 GCA_013400495.1 Nicator chloris
TACTGTGCCAAAAATCTGGTCATGTTCCATTTCAATTTAGTATGACTTAGTTGAGGCAACCAAACCTGTCATTGTATATTCATATTGAGCTAAGTCTGTAAAGAGAAATGCTAATTCAGCAGACTTCCAAAAATAAGTAATTCTGAGTAATTTAGTGTTATAAATGTGGTATTAGTTTGGTAGTTGAAATCAAATTTAATTTAACAAAAAGCAATGAAGTACTCAGTCCTCCAAACATGGTTGATGAAGTGCCCGTTTTTCTCTTTAGTTTTACTTTTGTCTTGCATTTCCATACTTAAAATTTAATGTCTGATCTCTAGCTACAATCAAAAGTGTTCCTTTGCTGTGCATTTTGAAACGTTTTATAGAAGCAATAAGAAGTTGACATTCTGATAAATTATAAATCAAAAATTTTTTTCTTTAACATTTTCCTCTGCTTAGAGAGTCTTGGTTTAATGTTGCTTCGACAGCTAATTCTCAGTGTGGCACTGTCACAGTTTATACTGAAATGGTGATAGATCCCTAACTAAGAACAGAGCGTTCCTCCAAATCCTGGGAAACATCAGTTGTGTGCATTAAAAAAAAAAGGGCATATAAAGTAGCATAAGCTGTTTTCCTCAAAAGTTTAAAAAATGTGACAGTGGGCACTAAAAGTCATTGTACGACTTGGTTGGACGCCCCATTAATTTAATTTTTCACTTCATTTGAAGGTTTTGTGTTTTCGTCATTCTTGAATTGCTCCTTTTCAAATTGTCTGTGCTTCAAAGGAAGGCAAAGAGCTTTGGTTATCAGGAGTTTTGTCCCGTTACTGTGCTGTAAAATGCTGGACTAAATTGGTTGTTTAGGGCAAAAAAGCCCCTCATCTGAAATAGGCTTAAACTCAACTGGATTTTTTAATGATTTTTGCTTGAGGAAGGGAGGGTCTCAGGATGGGAAGGTGGGAGAGAGGAAGAACCTTCCAGCTTTTAGGTCCTTGTGCCTTAGCCAGGAGAAGGGAACTGAAGGCAGTGATTTGCTCCTGCATTTAGGAAGCCCCTCTTTCATTTGTTCAGGTGAACTTTATGATCACAAAGCACATGAGTCAGTTTTGGCAACACACTGCCCTGAATTGGACCGTTCTGGGTCCCTTTCCAGGTTTTTACATGGCTGGTGCACAGGAGCTCTGGGGTTTTTGGTGGTTCCATGGGCTCTGTTACTCCATGGGGAAGGAAGCTGCCTGCAGGTTTGCAGAGCAAACAGAGTGGCAGTGCTCAGCTTTTCAGAAAGGGAGTTCTGGCTCTGTTTGGGTCAGGACAAGGTTTCAAACTTCCCTCAACAAGCCATGGTGATTCCAGTACTGTTGGAAAGCTTAGTTGTCACAAAGATCCTCTTAAAGCAGATTCCTTGGCTTTCCAATACTGGTTTTGGTATCAGCTGTTCCATAGGGAATGGACAGAGCTTAGCAAAGATTCAGCCAAGGCTCTCAAGGCCAGAACGTGTTGCTGTGTGTTGGGATGCTGACAAATTTCTCTCTTTCCATGGCATTGTTTGGAGAGACTCGTGCAATGAGAGGGCTGGTTACAGCTGGTTGCTGTTTGCAGTGCTTTGGGACTTGACCAACTCTCTTCAAATTGAAAGCTTTGATTTAATCTTATTGTGCGTGCAGCATCGTTCCTCTGCTTGGATCTGTGGAAATTTGGCTTTTGCCAAACTGCTGGTGCTCTGGATAGGGGATAGACCTCAGAACCAGGCTTTGAAACCTGTCAGTTAGGGTGTTGGGCAGCAGAGTGCATGCAAAGGTGTCTTTGGCTCTGATCACCTGACATGATGTAGTGTTACAGAAAGTGAACTTTTCTTTACAGGGGTTAATACCCATGGACTTTGTTTTCTGTTACATATGTATGCTGTTCCACTTAGAAAGAAATAAAATAATAAAAGCTATTTAATGCCAATAAAACATTGTCCAGAACTAAGTGTAAACCTAAAGCTGCCAATTGCTGGAACTGAGATTGGAAGCTGCTTGTTGGTTTGAATGGCTGAACAGATGAGGATGATTGGTTTTTATTGGAAATCGGTCAGAAGCTGTCATTACTAGAAATCTGTGGCTTTTATAGTACTCTCTCATTTTATATGGATTAATTTCAGTTCCTGATCTCAGTCCTAATAGATTATGGTATGAATTTCTGAAAAAAATCAAGGCAGATACACTTTTTTGTACATTAAAAAAAGAATCTGTGAAATGATTTTATTGATGCAGAGACCAAACTGGTGTTGGGGGCTGGCACTCAACATGACCAGAGAGCTGCCTGATACTAACAATGCTTCTGATAAATCTGCTGTATTTGGGTGATTTATTAGAAGCTTAGAACTGCATTTTTCAGAGCCTCATTGACTTGGCATTACATTGTACAAAGATTTTTCCTGTGGAAATCATTGTGTCTGCTTACAGCTTCTTTGTGCCAAACAGACTAAGTGTGCCCAGTCCATTTCCCTGGTGTTCCCTCTGATGCCCAACCACTGGTAGCCCTCAGTACACAGCTGGTGAACTGCTCAAGTTAAGGATCCCTTCAGGCTCAGCTACAAAGCTTTGAAATGTTATTTAATATTGCAACACATTTGAAAATCCAGGTGCATATTGGCTTAAAATTGGCTTGTCTCTGCTAACAGAATTTTATTTTCAGACATTTTAGCCAAGCCATCTCCAGGTTGTGTCTTGGTTTCTTCTCATAATTCCCTTGGCCCATGAGTGTGATGTCCTGTCCTGACTGATTTCTTGCTGCAATCTGTGCCTCCGTTGTCTGATGGGAGAACACTTCCATTTGTTTAATTGTATATTGGCTATTAAGACTTGGATGTAACACAAGTGGTATTAGAGACCTCTAAAGTTTTCTGCTGAGGAAGGATAAAGGTTTGTAATTCTGGAATTGAAACGCAGGAATCTTTCAGCTGGGATTGCCAAAATTGAATCCTGTCTGCACCAACTCAGCGTTTAACTAATTTTCACTCAACTGGAAGTGACAGATGATAAAAGAAAAAAAGCAATGCCTTTTGTTTGGTGTGAGTAGTTGCCTGAAAAGTATTTTCATCAGAGAAACGGCTTCTCTAGTCCTGGATCCAGTCAGAATCCAATGATCAAGCTCAAGGCACTTCTCCCTGTTCAGTTTTTGGAGTGGCAACAGCCTCATTCCAGTGCTGTATTTCAGTTCTGTAGTCTCTGACCAGGCCTAGTTTCATCTGCAGCAGCAGTGGAACCTTGACTTGCTTTTTGAGGGACATGATAGATTGTGTTTCTGCAGATTTCACTGCTGCAAAACTGATGTCCCACTTGCTCCCCATGAAAAGCCCTTTCGGGGTCTGGGTTACTCTTCCCCTTTGTGGGTGTTGCATCTTGGTGGAGCAAAGGGATGTATGTACCCAGTTCATACAGGGATGCCCTTTCCACCTTCCTTTTCTTTGGGAAGTGTCATAGAGTGCTTCTATTTTAGAGTGGGAAAAACTTCCTGATGGCTCAAGACAAATTTTTATTTTTGTGACTTAAAGAGAGGCCTCTGAAAGAACAGTTTCCTCCTGCAGAGGCTGTTGATGTGGTCTCTGGAACTGCCAGACTGGAGTTACCTTGATCCCATTCCATTACCTTTAAGCATTTGTCATTGGATTTGATGAAAAAATAAACCTATTTCTGACAACTGCGGAGTCATTGCTAGCGGGTCTGTAGAAATCTCTGATCTCTTTGACAGGAAAAGGTTATCAGTGACATCTGAAGTGTTACCCAGAGCTGAGGGATTCTGGTTTTTTCTCCTGTGGCTCTGGAGTCATGGTGTGTGTGAAGGACTCTGAAGTCAGCACTCTGGTAACTCTGTGGGAACACTGCTTTGAGTCACCTATGATGTACCTGAACATCCACACTCTCAGAGGGTGTTCAGCAGTAGCCAGAGTTGTTGAATTGTACATTCTGCATTTAGATTTATTTCCTCCTTTTCTTACCCTCTTACTACTAATGCTGTGCTCGTACTGTGATGGCTTTAGATTTTATGTGAGCTGGATGGGCTGCAGCTCTGTGTTGTCCTAAGGGACTGCAACAGGTCTGGCCCCAGGAAATCACCTTGGCTGCTTTTGGTGAGACCTGTTTTATGGCTGGCTGTGGAATATAGATTTGCAACCAATGATATGTTAAAAGTTTTTATTTTGTTTTAATTGTGTAGGACACCTGATGATCTCTCGAGGCAAATTGTGGCCCTGCAGCAGCGGGAGCTTGCCCTGAAAGAGCAGAATTCCACCCTCATGAGGAGGTGAGTGGCTCCAGGAGGGGGTGCTGGTAGCAAGACCCTGCTGTGTTAAAGCACAGAGAAAGGAAACAAGGACTGCAAACTGAGAGACCAGCTCTTTAAATTTCCTTGATGTTCCATGGAGCCTTCTTTGTCACCTTCTATTCTTTCCCATGTTGATAAAGGGCTTTCTGCTTACTGAAATCCTTGCAGGAAGAAAAAGAGGAGTAAGTGTGGGTGATGCAGTGAAGAGTTAATCAAGCTTTATGTTATGAGCTACAATGTTTGCAAGGGGAAGTGAGTTGCTTTCCCCAGACCATTTCATCTGGAAAGGAAATGCCACAAAGCAAAATGTGCCAAGTATCCATCTGGGTATGGGAAAGGGAGCAGGAGCTCTGAGGACTGTGATTTGACTGCTAAAAGGACCAGGTTGTAGAGATGGTGAAGGAAAAGGATGTTTGCAGTTTTGGTGGCAAAGTACTGCCAGACTTTGAGAGGAGCAGTCTATTTATGGAGTGAGATGCTTGTTTGAAACATGAGGGTGTTTAAACCATGGCCCTCCTGTGGGAGTGAATATGTAATGGGGAAATGAATTTGCCAGAGCTCAACTTTCCAGACTGCACTGGCTCCACAGCCTTTCTGAACACAGTTCCACAGCATGCCAGACAGTGCTTCTCACCCTCAGTGCACATCTTCGTGCTTCCCTCCCTGTTTAATTCCACACGTTGGGAGCCCTCTGTTAAAGCCATTCTGGTTAAAAGCAAGACCTCTGTCTTTCAAAGAGAACCTGGACTGTTTGCATTGCAGGGTTGCAGCTGCTTTAGCTGAGCAACAGGAGTGTGGAGCATTTCAGCCTTTGGTGTAAAAATGCTGAATGTAAAGCAGTCAATACCGTGCTGAGCTCTGGGTGGGCACACTTAGCTTGTCATGAGCAGCATTTCCTGATGTGTCTGCTGAGGTAGGTGCTGCATTTTGGTTCAAGAGATGATTTGGGATCCACCTTCCTAATGATGGGCAGGATTCAAGCAGGGTGTTAAAAACCTTGGCTGTGCTGCTGCTGTTAATGAAACTGTTTAGTCACTTGTAAAATGGTTAGCTAAGTGTAAATTCCAAGGAGTGAGCCAGCCAAATCGTTGTGTGGTTTTTGCTGTGAAGTTTACAGGGGAGAAAAAAAAAATCTCACCAATATAAAAAAGACATTCTGTATATTAAAAATAAACCAAGCAAACCCTGAAACCCATAACTGATTAAATGATCAAATAAAAGAATGATGGTAGTGTTTGAGTTACTATTTTTTTTTAGGCTGCTTTTCACAGCCTCTCAGAGAAGTTCTTTTTCTAAATTTATTAATGGCCAAGGGGAATCGTCTGTTGAAAAAGCAGCTTTTTGGTAGTGCCTGTTCATCTAGATATAATTGTGCCAATCTAGTTTAAAAATAAAAACATGATTAAAATTACTTTTTGATTCCAAGTTAAATGGGCTGTAAAGCTGCGCAAATTAAAATTCTAACATTTTCCTGATGCAATGCTGTGTCATTTCTGAAACTGATAATTTTGACTTTCTTCTCTCACATACCTTATTCTGTCTTAAGAAGAAGGCAATAAGATAAATTTTTAAAAACCTTTCATTACAGGTGATTTGAAAGTTCCCAGTAGAAGGTTTTGAGTTTTTGGAAATAAAACCTTGTTAAGGAAGCAAACCTAATTTTCTCCTTTCCATAAACCTTCTCCCGATTCAGCTGATGGTCTTCTCTTTTATCTGTTTCATAATTGTGTTCAGAACTGTCTGTGTATTAGAGTAACTTAATATGTGATCATGCCTCCCTCTAGTGATGGAGCCCAGCACTTATTCAGCTTTCTATTGTTTTTTTTTTTTTCAGCCACAGGTTCTTTTGCCCTTAGTTGAAATATGTGGTCTTTGGTGCTAGTAGTGCAGTGTTTGATTTATTAAGTCAGTGGTTATGTGTGTGTAGAGCAATGTGCAGTACAAACACCACAAAATTTGTGTCTACCCTAAGAACTTCAAGTTTTCTCCATAAAATTAATGAATTTAGTAGAAGAGACTTTTGAATATCATGGTAAAGAGCATTATATGGTCCCCTTCCCTACCTGGCAGATGTTGGGTCCTTGTTGCAGTGGTTGTGTGTGCTCATCACCAAGCTTTAAACACAGGCAGGAGAGTGCCTGGAAGCAGGAAGGGGGTGGTTTGCAAGCTGGTCATTCTCTCTCTGTCTTTACACTGCAATCATCTTGGTTTGTATTCCCAGTGATGCTTTCCCACACTGTTCAGTGACTGGGGTAGACACTTGGCAGCTGCTATTTCTGCTTCCAGTGTCCTGTAGTTGATCTAGAGTGGGGAGTTATGGTTGATAAACACCTTTTCCAAATGGCTTCACTAAACAGAAAATTTTTTTTTTCTCATTTTTGAATGCTTGACCCGCTTTCCATTTATTGCTGTGCATTTTTTAGAGCCAGTGTTTGTGTAATTAAAAAGGCAATAGAGATGTTCCCACCACAAAGAGACAACATCACTACAAACCTACCTTTGCAGTGGTATTTCCCTGCTTGGGGATCTGCACTGCAATCTGTGTTTTGTGTAGCCTGTGCAATTGGCAGTGTCTCCAGGCCTCCCAGAGATCAAATGATGATGCATATCCTATTTGCTCCATCACTCACCTTGGATGCTTTTAGACACAGAACCACAGGACTGAATTTCCTGAGCAGTAGGTTTCAATCAATTTCTTTTAGCAGTGATTGTTTACACGTCCGAGTTGTGTCGGCTCCCTCGGAGCTTGCTATTTTTGTGAAGGGGAGAAAACCTTCCTGTGGTGCCAGCATGGGGCAAGAGGAGAGGGTCACTTTAGCACTGAACACATGGGCAGCAACTCACTTCTCTTGGCAACTTCAGGATGGCTGAGTAATGTAGCTGAAAGTGCCATTAATCGTGCGTGATGGACTCTCAGTGCTGCTTTGGAGTGTGTTGCTAGAAGTTGTATAAATAGAGTAAATTACACTTTCAGCAGCAGCAGCAGGAAGTGTTGTGGAGCTTTTGAACTGCAGAGCAAAGATAGCAATCCAAAGGTTCAAAAACTCAAAAGAAGATTGCTCGGGGCCACTTTGATAGCAAGAATTGTACCTGCTCTGATATTTAGGAAAAGGTGATGGAAGGAAGGTGTTTAATTAGTGGGTCAGTTCAACCAGGCAGCCACTGTTAGTTAAAGCCCATTTTCCCCCCAGCTGTGACTGCTGCAGGTGTAGTACACTGAAATGTGTTGGTGCTTGTAGTTGGGAATATGGAAAGTCAGCCAAGTGGTTCATAAGCTTTCCTCTTATGGAGAAATGATGTAGCAGTTATGCTGTTTTTAAAGTGAGAAAAGCTGCATATTTGTTGTGCGTGCTTCCTATCTGTATATTTGATCTCTCTGGAGAGATTTCCTCAAACAAGCCTGGCAAAGTATTCTGGAATTTGAAATGTTGTCCTATGAGATGGCTCATGTGAAGGAATGGTGCTGCTTTATGGCTTGAGCTTTGCTGCATTTCTGAAAGACAGGCCATGAAAATGGTTACTTGTGGCTCCTCCCAAAGTGATAATTTCTACTTTTGCTCTTGTGGTCCAAGTCCAGTGTTGACTTTGGACCTTGAAATGTCTTGTGGAAGGTCAAATACAAGGAAACACATAGGTGAAGTTGGTTCTGGGCAGGATGAAGGACACAAGGGAAAATGGAAGAGCAGTAAATCCTTGGTTCTGGTGTTGAGATCCTGGAGCTGATGGCTTGTTCCCATCACCTCGTGTCAGAAACCCAGCCATGTGTTTTGACATATTGTTTCATGTGGGAAAAGGGACACAGAGAATGTGTTTGGAAAAGGATTTTCCTACTGCAAGTGCTCACAGATTTCTGTTAAGAGACATGGTTGCTTACCACCTTTATTCATATAAATCATGTAAAACTGATTTACCCAAACAACCTTCTGTGTGCGTTGTTGCTTAAAATGAAATAAAACCCCAAACCATTGAAGATCAGGGAATGCAGTTTACAAACTGAACAGAAAATGCTTTAGACTTGGGCAGCAGGGATTTTTTTTTAAATTAAAAAAATATGAATGAGTGATGATAAGCCCAGAACTGTCCATCTTCATGAGTGCTGTTAGCGCAGAAGTGTTGTAAATCTATTGCCCAACCTCTCTTTTCCTTGGATGTCCCAATGAATGTCAGTCACAAAAACAAATAGAGCCTGTCAGACTTCTTCCCCTAATCTTCTGCAAAGTTGGACAGAAGTTTAATTACAGTGAAATGTCTTTTATCTGACAGAGAGAGAAGTGCTAGCTTTTTAATAGGCTTTATGAGTTATTTTGTGATCAAAAGAAGCACTTAATGTCTAATACAGGACTAGGTAGGGATTTTTTTTCTTCCTTTGTTCATCTGTATGGCACATTGCACCTTGATTTATATGTGGAGGTGTCTGTGTACCTAATACCAGACAAATGTTTATTCACAGTGCTTCAGGGCAATATTAACTGCTGGCAGGTTCTGCATTCATTTTACAGAGTGAGATGATGAAGAAATGAGTGTAGGTGCTGCTTTTCTTTTTCTCCAAAATGCATCTTCCCTGCACTTCTATACCAGAAGGTGCTCAATAGTGTTCTCCAGGCTGAACAATCTACATATTCACACAGTAAGCTTCTAGAGCAACATCTGGTTATTCATGACTCTAATTAGGTAGATACAAAGCTTTTCTCTTTTTTTTTCTATCATATAGTTAGCAGAAAATAGGAAGGCAAAAAATAATTTAGACAAGACATTGACTTATGCTTCCAATTTGAAAAACATGGGATTTTGCCCAGACCTTTGCTTTTCATGATTGTGCCATTTTTAGTCTGATTTCCTGAGGAAGTGAGGCTTATTACTGTGCTTTGTGTGTGTATGTAGATGAGATTTGTCTGTGCCTACCCTACACTTTTGAACTTGCAAGTTGTGTTCTGTCAAGCTTGGCAGATGGTGGAGGTCTCAAAAATAATGAATTCCAGCAAGTTGAAGTCAGGCAGATCTCCATCTCCAGGAGGAGATCTCCATCCTGAGGTCATGTCAGGGATCAGAGCCCTGCAAGCAAACAGACCCTTGGGAATGTCCCATTGTCAGGAAGGTTCCTTTAGAGATTGGGCAGCACTGAGGGAGCTCTGTCCTCACACCATCATTTTTGTCCATCATTTTTGCTGTTCCATGCTTTCCAAAGGCTCATGGCATTTGAGACTACCATGGTGATGTTGTTGGCATTGTTTTCATGCTTTTCATGTTTTGTGTCATTTTGGTATGAGAAAAAAAAAACTCTGCTTGAGTCAGGAGTCACCTTTTGAGAGAGAAATCCATAGGAAACCAGGCAACTTTGGTTCTGGAGCTCATGGAACATTCTCTCTGTATTTAAAAAGAAAACATGCAGAAAAAGCCAAGAAAAGCAGCCTAGAGGGGATAGACAAAGCTGTGATGATATCATCGTCTCAGCCTGGAGCTCTGAGGAGACTGTGGAGTGCAAAACCAGTACAAATATTAGTACTTGCTTTCTTACCTTTTATTTGACTGTGCTTCTGGGAGAACGTTCAAGAATAATCTGTGAGAGCACTCTGTTCAGTCCTCTGATCACTTCTAATGATGAAAAAAGATAAATTAGAAGCTATTTAACTCTATTCTTAATAGTTGTTCTTGTTCCAGGCTCCTGATTGACCCTGGGTGTTCCTACCAACATCCCTGATGCCTGTGCCTCTCTTTATTACTGGAATGAATGATAGCTTTCATTTGTTAGTGCTCATCTGGAGATGCTGATTCAGCATTCCCTGGGTAGCAGTGGGCATTATTGACGAGAAAAATGTGTAAAAATAACCAGCTAATTTGGTAGGAAGCACAGGCTGTTCTTAGTAGTGTGTGGTACAGCAGACACCGTGTTTGGAGCTGCACTGTAAAAGTTAGGGAAGGAGAAATCTGCCTTGCATCTCTCCTGTGCATGACTCACATCTACACTATAAATCTTTCACTTCTGCGAGATTAAAATTCCTAAAAATTCTAAATGAAATAGATTTATCTTAATACTAGTCCAGAGTTCTCAGAAAGCAGAATGAATATTTAGATATTGAAGTAATTAGAAGTCAAAACTTATTATCTATTTTCATTGTTCCTAGCAGAGGGATGCTATGATCAAATTAATGATTTACAGGAGGCTGATGGGCAAAGGAAGAGTGCCCCACATCCATGTTATATTTGTGCTATGAATACAAAGGGAGGAGTTGTAATCTCAGCTGTGCAGGAGGCAGCAGTACAGAATATTCTACTTTGAAAGCAGTAGTATTACATAAAACCATATCTTCAGCCTGCTGCCAAGCTTTGTGTAGAGCTCTGGGAATTGTAGTGCTTTAAGATTTCCCGTTCTTAGGGATTTGTCTTTTATTGCCTCTGCAACGTGGCAGTATGCCTTGAAAAACTTGAAGTGAGTTGGAAAGAGTAGAGCCCGTCAGTTTGGTGATATCTTTGGAATCAGTGTTGAAGTCACCAGGGTGGTTCCATAAATGAGGAAGATGAATGGAGCCCAGCTCAGTTTCTGGAGTGTTTTCCTGGGTGCTGAGTCACTTTATGCAGTGACACAAGTTTCTCATGTTCTCACCTCATGAATGAAAACAAACATTGCATCCTGCCTCCTCTGCGCCTCACTATTTTTAAGGCAAATAAAACACATTAATTCCTATCTACCCATGCCTCTTAAGAATTTTTTGTTCCTTTCTCCCCCAAATACACTTCTGTTTCTTCCCATACTGTATCTTAAAATGACAGTAGTGACCGTGGCTCCTGAACTGTGTGTTTCATGAGAAGACATCAACAGTCAAACAAGGCTGTGTTTAACAGTTTTGTCTCTTGATCTGTAATGCTAGAACTGCAATACAGCTTTCCTGAGCAGTCATGGGAAGCCAGAGGAAGATTGGTGGCAGAATGCAGAATGAATTTTCTGTCTTTTTATACTCATTTATTCTAACACCTACTGTAGTTGCTGTAATAACAGGAGTTTCAAAGACTATGGATTTTTCTAAAGTACTTTATGGTGCTGGTGATATTGTTTATTTTGAGCAGATTGATGAGGACAGCCAGAATACACCGAGACATTTTACCAAGGTAAATATGAATTCCATAGGATTTTTTAACCTGCTGTAAAGTGGTGTCAGTTCAAATACTGCACAGAAGATGGTTATGTCTGAAAAATAGATTGTTTGGCCTGGGATGTCTCAATCCCTTGATCATATCTGCATGTACACTTTGTTCAGCTCCATAACTGCTGCTTGAACAATTTCTCATCTGGATCACATCCTCTCTACTGCCTGCTGCCTTCAGGCTGCTGTTATTGGTATTTTCATTATGTGTTTAATGTTCTTTGTGGCTGCTTGTCTGCACATGTGAATTTATACAGCAAAATACTGAAGGTATATCACTGGTGGTTGTGGGAAGGCATTTTTAATTAGTCAGAAATTCTCCTCCTGTCAAAGTTTCATCATCTATACAAAAGACATACTGCTTGGAAAGTTTATTCAAGAAGTAAGCTGCTTGTCTTTTTTAGCTGTGTAAGGCAAAAAAACCCAACTTGTCATGAATTGCAGTCAACCCCCCTCCCAAAAAGCAGCTTTCTCTTGCTGCTCTGAAAGTTAAATGACTAATGTGCATAATTTATTTGAGCATCTGTGCTAAAAACTTGCATACCAAGTTGTAGTTCAATGTGATCAACAATGGCGAAAATTAGGATTTCTCATGGAAATGCTGACGGATGTGAACATGTGTAGGCTAAACCGGTGCCTGACAAACCTTCTCATTGTGCAATGCTAATGGTGAAACACAGTTTTTTCTGCTCTAATTGCATCTCCCCTCCTCGGCTGCTTAATTTGCTCCTTTTCAAAATTCGGTGGTTTTAGCTGCACTTCATATTTGGATTCCTGCTTTTTCTGGAGTCTGCATAAAACCTCCTAAGTTGTCTTGTGATATTTCTAAGCGTAAGATACCCTGAGCTGCCTGGCTGAGCATCAGCATCCCGAGCTGGGGCTGGGGTTTGCAGTAACTGCCTGAGAACAGGAGATGGTGCCGACAGCCTTGGCAGCTGCTCTGCCTTCCCTCCCCTCCTCCTCCACCTCCTCTGCCTCGCACAGCCAGGCTGCTGTCACCAGCATTATAAATTCTGGAGCCAATTAGCTAAAAAATGTTACAAGTGAAAGGAAAGAGAAGAAGCTGTAGAACATCTTGATGTGAATATGCCTGTTTCAGAAACTCTTCCTGTGGAGAGCTTGAATCACAGAATCACAGAATGGTTTGGGTTGGAAGGGACCTTAAAAATCATGTTTCCAACCCACTGCCATGGGCAGGGATGCCCCTCACTAGAGCAGGTTGCTCAGGGTCTCATCCAGCCTGGCCTTGAACACTTCCAGGGATGAGACATCCACTGCCTCTCTGGGCAGCCTGTTCTAGTGCTTTACCACCCTCTGAGTAAAGAATTTCTTCCTAACATTTGATCTGAACCTGCCCTCTGCCAGTTTAAAACCATTGCCCCAGGTCTTATCACTTTGTACCTATATAAAAGGTGCCTCTCCCTCCTTTTCATAAGCCCCCTTTAGGCACCTGAGGGCCACAGTAAGGTCTCCCCAGAGCCTTCTCCAGGCTGAACAACCCCAGCTCTCTCAGCCTGGCTTTGTAGGAGAGGTGCTCCAACCCTTGGGGCATTGTCCTGGCCCAGCTGTACCTTTTGCTGCAGCTCTGGTGCAGCTTTTGGTGAAGCATCAGGTACATTTGAGCATCTGATTAAGGAAGGAGAAGTTGGTTTGGAGGAGTCAAGGCAAGGCATTTGTAGGAAATTGTGCTGATAAAGTCCTATGTTAGATATTGGAAGGATCTTGGCTGTGTTCATGCCTTGTTGGTGCTTCCTTCTTTCTCCAGCCTTGTCCACAAGTTTTCTTGTTGAAGGAAATGTATTGAAAAGAAACTTTCTAGTTGATGTTTAAATTCCCAAAATCAGACCAATTGCTTAGTTCTTGCGTGGGCATCACAGAAGGGAAATGTGTTTACAGTCAATTCCTCTCTCTGTCTCTTTTTGAAACAGTATTTGGTGTGTTTTCAGGCAGTAGTGGCTCAGCCATGCCCTGTTGCTCAGAAGAAATGCTGACAATTTCTCAGTGCAGTCATTCTGTTGCAGGAATGTGTCCTTCCTTAGGAAGGAGAGGGGATAGAGTTAGAGATGGGTTTAGAAGGGATGCATGCTACTGGTCCAGTTATTTGGTTGCTGGTGACTTGTGTGATGGGATGTGACATTCAGAGGGCCTCTTGGGGCTGGGTGTGTGGTCAGAAGGAAGGCTGGGGCATGGGGCTCTGTTTGAGTTCAGAAGAGTGTTCCAGCGAAATGTAATTTCCTTGTCATATTTTATGTATGGGCTGTTTTTGCATATTTTCAATATTTAAAACAATGTCCATATTCATAACTTTTAAAATATGTTCTCACTGTTAAGAGATGGAAATCAGTAACAAAAAACACACAAAAAATCCCATCAAAACCCCCACAACAAACCCCCCAAGCTTTCCTTTTATTCAAGCAACAACAATCAAATTCTTATGACTGGAATAACTACTGAAGAGGCGCTCTGTTTCTCAGCCAGAGAAAGCTTTTGAAATATTTATGGAAATAAACCAAAATGTGTCCCTTTCTGACTGTACAAATAAGAGATTATGAGATCTAGCCTATGGCAGTTGCATTGCATTGAGTCCAAAGCATCTACAACTAATAAAGTAGAGCGTATGCTTTAAAAGAAGCTGTGAGGTTTTTTTTATGGGACTCTACTGACAAAGGAGATTTCCCTGGATTATCCTAATGAAAAAGTCACTCTTTGTGCACCTTGCATTGGAGGTAAAAATTGTTATCGAGACAATACGTTAATTGACTTTTTAAAACCAAAATTATCATTTATGTTGACACATCTTTATCTACTCTAAGAGCAAGACTGAAGTCACTTTGTAGCTCTTTCTGTGGTAGCTGGGAGTGTAGAGAAGGCCTTCTCCCATCCCCTTCTGCTGAATCCTGTGCCACCAGGGATGGAATTGCAGCACAGGTTGTCTGGCTGTGTCACACTCCCAATTTACTGAGTTGAACTTGCTCATCTGGGTTTTACGCCTTGCTTTTCATTCTACAAATATTGCTCTGGTGTGAGAATTGGAGCTTCTTGAAGTCAGAGTGCGTTTTGATGATTCAGAGAAGAATCAGCAGAGCCAGGTTTGTAAGGAGAAGTGATACCTTTTATTAGCCCCAGTGATAGGATTAGCAGACAGACACTCGTGTGGGCACACAGCCAACGCTCACATCTGATGGAGAGGGAAAAGCCTTCCAGCTAAGTGCAGGTTGAGAACAATTGCTCTGAGCTTAACTTGATTAATCAATTGGACAATTAGAGAAAGAAGGTGGTAGGCACACTTGGGACAGGAGTCACAGGAGATGGAAGGGCTATTAGCACCCATGAGAGACTGTCCAATTTGTTGAGATGGCAGGGTATGGGTACTTGGAGAAGACAATCAGTAGCATGAACTTTCTTCTTATAGAAGGAACTTGAAAGCAAATAGTGTGTGTCATGTTTTTGTTGGAGCCATATCCCAGTAAATCCTGTGCTTCACTGGCTCAGCATTGGGTTGTCAGCCTTGCAGTTAAGGGACTAGAACTTCAATTTTATATTAGCCAAAAATACTATTTTCTAAACTGTCAATAAAATAATTTTGCTATATTGTTTGACTTATCTCCTCTGGGCACTCAGGTGTGGCAGCAAGTCAGAACTACCAATACAGTGACTGCTGAATGAGTTTTGCTTTGTTTGTCCAAACACTTTCTAGGATCAAGCCTTTGTTCCCTGAGCCCTGCTGCGAGTGCTGTGGGCTCTGCTGGCTCTGGGAAAGGCCAGCTGCAGATACCAACTGGGATGTTGGTGCTCACAGCAAAATCTGTTGTCAATTTTGAACTTAACAGCAGCGTAATTAACTTTTTTATTATTATTATTTTTTAATTGTGTCCTGTTAATACAAGAGCACCTGCTGCTGTCTTCCCTTGAATCATGATGTGCAGTTCTTGCACAGCCATGGGTGGTAAGTCTCTACCTTGCCTATTTGAGAGTAACATGATGTCTTTTAACAGTGTGTTTGTCAGATTTTTTCTTTCCTGATTACATCCAAAAGGGGGGAAAAATGCTGGTAATAACTGTGATTATAAAAACCCAAGTAACAGTAAGATAACCTGGGGCAGAGTAGTGCCTAAAAATACTCGTTGTTTTTAAGCTAATTACATTTTATATTGCCAGTGACCTTTTGGAAACCTTTCATTTACATGGATTGCTGATGCCTCCAAGGAAATGCCTTTATGCAGAGAGAAAATGCATTCCAGTCATCTCCTCAAAGCAGAATGCAGGTCTGCTGTCTGTAGAATGTGCCCTTTCTCGGAAGGACTTCAGAACAGGCTTGTTCTGAACTGCAGGGAGAGCTTTTCCTGGTGGAGAAGATGAGCACCCAGGCTGTGTCATCTCACCAAGCTGCTGCTGGAAGGTGAAGGCTCTGTGTACAAACAAGGATGGGGGACATTCTTGAACTTACAGAAGTATTCATTAATACTTAAAGGCGGAGGAGACTTGAAATTTGTTCTGACTCCCTTGGGAAATTTGTGGCTCAGTGGCAAACTTATGAATGATGAACTGTGGGCCTTGTTTCAAACATATGAGCCACATATAAGGCAGAAATTCCTCAGTTTTTGCAAGCTTTTAATTTGGACTTTTTAATGTTGTGTTGAAGTAATTACTTCACATCTTCCCTGAATGAATGCTGAAGGTCTTGAAGTGAACACAGGAGAATGAGGCTGGATGAAGTTTTAGTAGTTTCTCCTTTCCCATCCTCTGGAGACGGGTGTCTAATTCGTGAATGAGAACTGAGCAAGAGAGAGCAGATTTGTTGCAGCTCCCATGGATAATGTAGCTGTCATTGAGGCTGACAGAAGTTACTGTGTCCTTCTCCTTGCAAACCCAGCAGTCCTGGTCAGACAGCCACAGACTTTTTTGGTTTTGATGTTTTAAAAATAAAGTGAGTGGCATCTTTTGTTAACGTGTACAGACTTTGAAGAAGTTCCTCTTGTCCTTAAAGAAGTGAATCAAGCCAAGGACTCGGTGTAGATGGTACCATGTTTGATCAGTCAAGCTAATTTTTCATTTTTTTTTTCACAGCACTTTTAAAGAATAAGTTCCTTCTCTAGTTTCCTTACTTCAAAGAAGCAGACCACCATCATTATCTCTGCTGCAAGATATTGAAGCACATTCTTGAAACATGGGAGAACTGGAGATATAAAATCCATGAGACTTGGCTGATTGTTGCCAATACAGAACCATGTACATATTCCCATGCTTGGATTTATGCCACTGAGTACTCATCACTGTGTCAGGAGAGGCTTGTGTGGAGCTCAGGTGAAGTGTAGAAAATTTGGGACCAACAGAAGTCCTGCAGCAGAGATGAACCAGGGCTTGTAAAAATGCCTTTCTTATAAGGAGGCTGATGGTGTAAACAATGCGTGTTTGCTGGGTTTTTACACCTGACCTAGCCTGGAGCCTCTCTGAAGTACAGTAACTGTTATTTATGTTCTCCCCAAGTGTGTGCAAGGATATGTGTTACTGCGTGTGGTCAATGATGTGGTGCTTTCTAACGTCTTAAAGCTGCTTCAGGTAAAGAGGGAGAGGCTGGATGGGAATTGAGAGACCTCTGTAAGAAAGGACTGCAGAAACATTCAAAACTCAGTAGACCTTTGGAAGCAATTTTGTTCTGGGCTCTGATTTTGACCCAGGAGTTGTGTGTAATGTTAAGCAAGTCAGCACAATCTGTGCTGTGGCTGGTGGGAGTTAACAAACCTTGTGACAGAATTTACCAGAGCATGTCTTCGTCACTACTTGTGCAGGGCTTTCTCAAAGAGCAATTTGTGCCACTTGCAAATCCTAAAGCTTTTGCCTATGCCCCAAACAGATTGCTTTGAATTCTTCCAAAAATAAACATGAGAGAAAGCAGGTAAATTTTGTTTTACTTCAATCAGCTTTGTATCCCATTCATCAAATAGCATCCTATTAAGAAAACAGTGGGAACCCTCCTAAGGAAGAGAAGAAGCTGGCAATATTCCATGGTCCTGGAATAGACCAGTATGCAAAGAGATGCTTCCTTAGTCCCCTGTACAGTCCATGTTTGTACTGTTGGAGTGACAGAGAGACAGGAAGAGTTGTGAGAACAGCTTTGTTTTGGCACTGCAGCAAGGGTTTGTTATGACACTCAAAGTTTTGCCTTGGTGTGGATTTGCTGGTTTGCCTTACACATTTTAAAGGTATGTAGTGAGGAAAAAAAACAGAGAGCAACCTGTGAAGATGGTGAAAGGTCTGGAGAAGAAGCCATGCAAGGAGTGGCTGAGGTCCCTTCTTTATTCATCTGGAGAAGGGGAGACTGAGGGGGTACTCATTGGGGCTGCACCTCCTCCCGAGGGACAGTGCAGGGACAGCTCCAGTCTTTGCTCCCTGTGACCCAGGGAATGGCTGGAGCTGTGTCAGGGGAGCTTTAGGGTGGATATGAGGAAAAGGTTCTTCTCCCAGGAGTGCTGGGGCACTGACCAGGCTCCCCAGGGAATGGTCACAGCCCCAAGGCTGCCAGAACTCCAGGAATGTTTGGACAGCACTCTCAGAGATGCACAGGATGGGACTGTTGTCTGTGCAGGGCCAGGAGTTGGACTCAATGATCCTTGTCAGTCCCTTCCAACTCAGGATATTCTGTGATTCTAAAAATTACATGTTTCAACTGCAGCTTCTGCAGAAAAGGGGTGGAGTGTGAAGAGAAAAAGTGTGTCATTACTGCCAAACCAGCTGCAGCTGAGCAAAGCCATGTATGAGAGTAAATCATCAATATTTCAGATCACCACTTTGATAAACAAATTTTAGAAAGTGAGAATGAAAACCTGAGGAAACAATGCAGAAGAGTGAGTCTGTGTGTTAATGTCCCTTGAGACCCTAGCAGGCAGGAGAAAAGGTTATTAGAATTCTAATTTGAATTCAAATTCCTTTTGATTTTGTAGTCCAGGCCAATTCTGTGTATATTGCTGCTGGAAAGTGAGCAGAGGATGCTTAAGACTCCCTTACCTTTATGCTTGGCTAATTTTATGGCCCTCCCATATTTTGTAGCTGTAAATGTTGCATATTTTATTACATTTAAACTGGTTTTAATATAGTAGGTCATAAAAATTAAGAAAGGAGTGGTAGTGTCCACTGCAGTGATGCATTTAGTTCAGGGAGGATGCTTGCAAGTCACTGAAAGGCTTAAACTGCAACTCCAGGATCATCTGCTTAGTGAAGCCAATGCAGAAATAAAAAACCCCAACCTGTCACAGCTGAGAATGAATTTCATTGTTAAAAAATTCCTCCTTTTCCTTTCATCTGAGGAGCTGGTTCATGCTTTGAGGCATCGATCCAAACGTGAGGAGAGGAGAAGAGGGGAGAGGAGAAGAGGGGAGAGGAGAAGGGCTGTTTCTTTTCATAAAAAGGTTCAGCAAGTTCTGTACACTGTATAGCTGTACATATATATATATTTAATATATAATTATATGATGTGTACATATATTATATGTACAATACGGTGCAGCTGGGAAACTTATTAGCTGGCTGCTGAGGGGCAGCTCTAGTTTATCTGTTAATTATAATTATTCTACCTGCAACCCATAAGTCTTTATGATTTCATACATCTGCTTCCAGGAGGTTAATTACTCCTGCTGCATTAAAAACTAAAATAGCATGGGAAGGTAGGCAGTTACTGAGGGATGGTTCCATGGATGTGTTTGACATTTCTTAACTGTTGAGCATTTGGCTTTGAAACTTCCTCCAGAGAGTGGCAGGGCTGGTGTCTGATCTCCACATGGGTCACAGCTTCATTTAATACCTTTTGACATTAAAACTGTTTGAGAACTGATGCCTGTGGTTTTGTTTGTTCTGATTTCATCATGGCTTAACAGTTGGTAAATGTTCCTGTAAAATGTTTATGATGGTGACAGCTTCAGTTCCCACATCCTGAACTTGTGTCTCAGCAGCTGCTTTGCACCAACCTTCATGCTCAGCACAGACTGGGAGCTGCAGAGGGGCAGGGCTGAGCCAGGGGCTGAGCACACTTGCTTGGATCCTTTATACCATATAACAACAGGGGCAATTTGTTTTGCTGCTTCCATTTAAAAGAAGCAAACAAAAAGCCCCTTAATGCTTAGAATGATTAGACCTGTTTGTCTAAGATGGCACAAAAGCAGAACTGGTTGGAACATGGTGTCTGTCTGAGGCACTGTTGGCACTTTGGAGCCCTCTGCCCACTAACCTGAAACCTCAAAGTAAACTTGAACCACTTTACAGGCTGGCAGTGATGGCTGTGATAAATCAGTTTGCTTTTTGTTTGTGCAAATGATCTAATGGTCAGAGAACTTAGACACAGAACCACATTAAATAAATTTATTTTAATAATTCCTTTATAGCATCCATTTAATCAATCTGGGAGGCAGCACACATTTATTTTGGAGTGTTCAAAACAGGTATCCCATCACTCATTCAGATTTGTCTGCATCCAAACAAATATCTGGATAGCTAACTTATTTTTTTTTAATCTGCATTACTTTACCACTGCTTCTGGATTTCTAGAGCAGGAAGAAAAGAAATCAAAAAGAAAATTAAAAAGCTGTGTCTCTGGCCCGTCCCTGTGCAAGGTGGGCTCTGCTCAGCACAGAATAGCATGAATTGGAGAGGAGGCACAAGGCTCTTCACATGGGAATCAATCCAGCATTTGGAATCTCACCTTTTTCTCTTCCTGGCACCCCCAACATTGTCCACTGGAAAGGAGAAATGAGGCTTGGAAATTGAGAGACCTCAATTGAGTGCAGCCCAGGGGTGTGTAAAAGGTACTGAAACGATATCTTTTGCAGCATGTGTTTTGGCAAGATGAGTTAATGTGTTTTACTGCTCCTCAGTGGAAGTCACAGATTTCACTCAGGCTCTTTCCATCTGTCTTTAAATTGTGTTCACGATTTCATTTTTTCTGTTTTTCATTTCTTTCTTTGTGTCTCTTACTTCTTTCAGCCCTTCATGGGTCCCATGTAACTTAAAGGTCTGCAAGACCTTATCCAGTCTCTTTGAAATAAACTCTCTCACTTCTCTGGCAGAAATTGCCAGCAGGGAGACCACTGGACGTGATGTAGCATTCATTTCTCTGCTGCACTGGGTAATGATTTCCTGGTTCCAGGAGCAGGAAATTAAAATTCTGGTGAGAGGATTTGCCCCCTTCCTCACTCAGCAAGGCCTCTGTGCCAGAGCTCAATCACTTCCTCTGCAGCAGCAGGAGCAGAGGGAATGTGATACTGTGGTCATTCAATCAGAGGGAGAAATGCTTTAATCTCTGCTATTCTGTCTGATAAATGCTTTCTTCTTTGTTCAGAATTCAGATCTCTAGTGTTCCTATTGTTGCAGGGATTGGCGGAGAAAAGAGATCATCCTGTCCAGTTAAGTGTTCAGTGATGATGCCTTCCTTTATTCCCAGAGGTGCTTTGTGATTTAGCAAGAGAAATGCAATTGCAAGAAGGGCAGAAAAAGCAGAGGAAAGAAGTGGGACTATCTGGCAAATGCCACCACAGCTTGTAATTTCCCTAAAACAAGGACAGCATGTCTTGTGAGAGACTTTCATTTGCAAAAGCACAGTGGAGATAGAGCAGCTTCTGCTTCAGTTTTTGGTCTTTGCTCTGAATATTTGGGGTACCCCATATTTATTGGGCAGATGAATTTCTGACCTGCACAGCCACTTCCTTTGTCGTGTATTCCTCTTCACTGCAGCAGCTGCACAAAAATGTGATGGATGGGTATTGACTTTTCTGCTTTCTTTTGCTCCCTTTGCTGTATTGACATGAGTTAATAGGGCAGAAGTGGAAGACAGACTGGATACAAAGTGGAGAGAGATTTTATGTCAATAGGATTTGTAAGATAAGAAATACAGCATTAAGGGTGAACACGCAGGAGAGTTAATAGCTAACAAACGACTCAATGTGTTGACAGGAGAAAGATGCTGACCAGGAGCCATAAACTTTTCAATGAGAATATGTTTTCTTGTTTGGTGTGATGTGTTATTAGTAATTAGTTTTTCTCAATGCTGTCAAGTGCTGAAAGATGGGTTGTTGTCTTTTATAATGCTGTTATAATGTTTCATTATGTTGGCTTTACGAGTTCTGGTTTGATTAGTTGATCACACCATTATAGGAGAGTGCTTCCATTTTTATTAATGCTGCTACATCCATATGCTCCCTTGATTTGGCCATTTTAAAAGTGGAAATGAGTGTGTTGACTGAAATTTAAGCTTGAAGGTGATTGGAAATGGAAGGCAGAACAAATTCTGACTGAGCAATAGTAGTTCACCAAGCCTCAAAAGGTTGTAGATCATTTAGGCTACTTAATAAACAGAGTGTGTATTCTAGAATTTTAAACCAGTTGTTAATAAGGAGCCCACTGGAAGGATACCCTGACTCTACATCCAAATGAAGACAAAACATTTTTAGATGTTCTTACATTCGGTGGTTCAAAAAAACTCTGCTGATACGTAGCAGTAGTTTGAAAGGCTGAAGGAACACTTTCATTGGTACCAGGAAACAAGTTGAACATCTTAAAAAAAGTTCTGTGCTATCACTGAACAGGACATTGTTGGATCCTTAGAATGCTGCTGAATTACAGAAAGGAGACTGCCAGGGGCAAAGAAGCAGCCCTGGATAACAAATTGCAGCAGGTATTTGGAAACCAGCTAAATACATGTTCCCTGGAAGATGAAAGGAGACTCTTCATATCTCTTATAATTATGAAAGAGATGAGCTGTGCTGCTGGCAAAGTTATTTAGATGGGTTGACAATTGAAAAATGAGTAGTTTAGTTAAATATTGGAAAGCTAGAAATGAATGAGGGTTCTTAGACCAAGTTAATTATGCATGAGTAGGTGCTGTAGGTATGGGGGGAAAATGGCAAGGGGTATTTACTGGGCCAAGTTTGCAGTTCGCCTTTTGTTTGGGAGCTGTTTTTAATGAGAAGGATGTTCAGTAATTTTCATCTGATTAATGTTTGTGGCATTTTAATGTTCTTTTAAAATGGGCATCTGCATGCATTTCTAAAGAGGCCCTGCCTGGTTTGGCTCATGAAATTCTTTTGTACTGGACTTGGGTAGAACTAGAAGAAAAAGCATAATTTAGTGCACTGCAGGCTAAAATATTAAACCTATGATAGAGACAAATAATGGCATAAGCTGAAGAGTTCCCTAGAAATAACCTTTCCTTTGTGCCCTGCTTAGGAGAAAGGAAACAAAGGCAACTTCTTTCTCTTCCTGCTTCAAAAGTCTTTTTTTTTTTTTTTTTTTTTTGCTTAAAATCTTTATATCTAAACATACAATAAATCCATTCCTGCCTGGTTTTTGGGAAATATGAAATCCATTAGTGAAGGACATAGTTAGAGAGGCAGTAGAAAGCTGCAGCCTGTTGTTCCAGTGAGGTACATCACACTTAACATGGCAGCAGGAAGTTTTTGTAGGCAGATGGAGGCTGTACTGGCCTTTGGGTAAGCAGAAATGATGAATTCAGAGCTGAGGATTTGCAGCTTGGGCTGGAGTTTGCATAGACAGTCACGTTTCAGATGTATATTATGAATAGGAGTATTATGAATACTTAGTTGTGGTTTGTTATCTTTACCAGATGTTACATGACAAGTTGCAGGTTGGTTGATAATCAGAGTTTGGTCAGGAGAGCTGGAAGAAGCTAGTTCTTTGGAAAAACCCCCACCAAGATTAGTGATTTCTGTTGAAATCTTTGATCATGGCCAAACAGCTGCTATTCCTCTAAAATACCTTCTCGAGGAAGAGTGTTGTGATCAGGTTTATTTTCAGAGCTTTTATCGGTTTTTGGGGTGTGAACAAGTTCAGACACAGAGGGGACTTGTGTGAGCTTCTCATACAATCATAACTCAGTCCATTGACTGGGACCACACAGATACTTGATTTTTAAATCTCTGCCAAAGAGATGCTGGAAGTGACATTCTCCTGTTAGGTACCCTGACAGCTGAGCTGTTAATCATGATGGAATTTGAACGGGGCATTTAACTGTGCAAAGCTTTTCTGTCCTTTTGTTAATTAACTGGATTATCCATCTATCCATCTATCAGACATGATGCATGTTCATTTGCATGGACAATCTCCATCTGGTTTGGGAATGTCATGCTGAGATCAATACCTTAGTTTCCAGATACTAGGAGATCAAAGTTTTGGTAAAGCATAAAATCCCAGAAAAGTTTGGGTTGGAAGGGAGCAAAGATCACCTTGTTCCAACCCCCTGCCATGGGCAGGGTCAACTTCCACTAGCCCAGGTTGCTTTGTAGATGAGAGGGATTTTAACTGAACTTTTTTGTCTTAGACTTTAGTTTTAATACCATTTTTGCAAACAGATGCAGAGATGTTGAGGTATTTGCATTGAATGGATTGAATTGTTGCAGATTTTTCCTGGGGTATCAGCCCAGCTTCTTTATCTAAGAACAGAAGAAAATAATTTTTTTTTTTGGAGTAGTTTCATTAGGCTTTGAGTTTGGATGTTCATTGGCTTCTGGCCCTCCCTGCTCAGCCTCTGGCTACCTTGGTCACCCCAGAGAGAGGGACAGCTCTTTTAAAGCCAGGGAGTTTTGTGGAAAGGAAGGAGCAAGGATATGGCTTTCACTCCAGCCAAATGCAGGGACAGCTGGTTTGCTCTATTTAGTTCAACAGTGGAAAGAAGGGGGCTGTGTTCTGTAGCCCACACGTTCATAAGGAACAGAATTTGGAGAGAAAGTGTGGGGAGGAGAGGGGAGAGGAAGTGTGGGCAATGTAGGGCTGATGAGGGTGATGTGGGAGGACATCTGATTTATTACTGTATGGGAGGAATTAGATGTACAACTGCAGTCCAAAGGAAATGGAGCTTTGCTAGTTAGGTGGTTTTGTGGATTACAGAAGTGTCTGATTTTGTGTGTGTGCATAAGGTAACTTAACATGGTCAGAGAAGGCTGCCTGGAAGGGGACCTGCTCAATAACAGCTGTTTAAAAAGACTTGTATTTTTCTTCTGACATGCATTCTGTGACTGAGCAGGTTAAGACCATAATTGATTTTCTTAAACCCTCTTTTTCTTAATGACTATGGAGCGAAAGAGAGACATTTCAGTATGGAGAATTTCACTTTGTGTCTTCCAAAGTTGAATCCATTGATTTTTCTGAGGATTAACATGCTTGGTGTTGTGCTAATTATAAAGAACTTTGCAGCAGAAAATTGCTAAAGACTATTGCAGTGGGTGGACTCAATTTACTCTGTATTTTTGAACTGAATTCCTTTGGCTTTAACACATATTTTTAATGTTCCTTTTTCTTTGGCTCTAAATTGCCATTTCATCCATGTCTGCATGGCCTGCTTCACCACATCAAGGTTCTGGTTGCAGCAGGGATGTTTGACATCTGCTTTCTATTCCAAGTAAGAGCATTAGAAATGTCACCAAGGGACTGATACATGGACAGAAGCAAGAGAGGAAAAGTTTAGGCATTGGAGAAAGTAAGGTTTGATCCTTCAGAGAGCCCTGTGATTGGGATTGACTGAGCTTGATTTCAAATTAACAACTAAAATCTTGCAGTGCCTCTTGCTCATTTATAATTTCTGGTAAATATTCCCTCTTCTGTGGCCTCCTTCCCTTCTGCATCCCTTGTGCTTGTCTCACTTCTCTGGGGCAACCCCAGAGTTTCTGGTTTTTTCTCTGGTGGCCTGGGTGCTGCCTCTGCCACTGGGATCCACCTGCTTCTTGTGGCAGAATGGGCAGCTAAAGTGACAAGAAGCTAGAGCTGAGCTAAGTGCCAGCAACCAAAAATAACCTCCAGTTTTCACTGCTGACTTTTAAAAAAACTCAGTCTGTTCCCTTAAAAATGTGCTGAATGCTACCAAGTATTGCCACAACATATATGGCTTTGTTAATGTCAGGTACAATTCTGTTGTTTAAAAAAGAAAAAGGCTATAGGGCTCCTAGAGTAGCTCTTGAACGTGTGCTCACCTGTAGGAGATTGAAATGTTACCTTTGGAGTGAACTTTTACTGTTTTATAGCGGGGGAGAAAAACTAATTTGGGAAGCCATGAAAGTGCTGTTCTGTTTATTCTAAATGTTCTGTTGGAAAACTTCTGGAGGAGGATACCTACAAGTGTATCTATTCATCACTTGCACCCAGAAAAGAAATTTGTGAAATGTAATAAGCAATTAAATTAGATGAATCTCCAAAACAATAAGATGTATTTCTTGAAGTGGTGCCTAGGGCAAACACAGAATCCTTGGGAACCAGCAAGTAAAACGTGATCTGTGCAGATGTGCTCTTTATTTACCAGAAGAAGCTGAGGTCCATGTGTGCAGACCTTTCTCACTTGGCTCCAAGAAGAGAGGTTTTCTAATTAGACTTTTTGTTGGAAAGCAGACCTATGGAAGCATTTTTTGTGTGAAGATGTTCCCCTGTTGAGTCACTGCAGTGGGAGTGCTGGAAGATGGACATTCAAAGAGCACTCTCACTACTGAGCTGGATTTTCTTTACCCTCATCTAATTATTCACATCTAATTTGTTTCAGAAAAGTGGGAGTAGAATGAGTGTGTTTTGCTCAAGCTGTTTAACCAAAGGAGTCAAGTGCTTGTCTGTTCCTCCTCAAAGCTGCTGGTGCCTCAATATTGTGGTTGTATTTAGTGCTGAAGACCCATGAGAGACAATGAAAATGAGACATTTCTGGTTTTCTGCTTGAGAGCTTCCTGAGGTGATGCTGGGTGCATCATATGTCTTGGACCACTTATGTCTGCCTTGATCACCCTTCAATTTCACTGGGAAAAGAATTGTTCCCACAAAAATGAGGGAAAGCCCTGTACATCACACAGCTGCATGTTGGCTCTCTTCTGTACTGGTTTTCCTTAGTGTTGTGTTATGGATCTAAAGACATTAAATTTTATCTGTGGGGTAGTTCTGTTACTCTTTGGCTTCTTGTTACCCTGAGTCCATCAGAGACAAGAGCTATTGTGTTGTTTCAGTTGCAAAACAAATCCACAAAGGAGTTACTATCTTAATTAGTTTGAAATGTAATTTCATTCAAGCTGTAACAAACAAGTAAATACAAAAAAAGCAGGTAGTAGGGGAAAACAGGAAGGAATGATAAGCCTTGCTGAGTGGACTCTGGGAAGTATAGATTGATGGTTGTTAGTTGTTTAACCGTTTTGAGTGTTGAAATCCCATATCTGGCAAAAGCTCTTTCATAAATGAGACAGCTGAGACAGAGTTTAAATAGGTTAAATAAGCTGACCAAGCAGTACAGATTCATTTTGCATCACAAGATCATACAGTTCTTCAAATGCTCAGTAAACATTGACATATTTATTGTAGTGCTCTCTGTTTCCCTTAGGTTGAAAGGGTGATGTATAGTAATAGTAGCACTGGCTAAATTCAGACTCAGTTGTTTTTCTCTGGAGAATTGTTGCTTTGTATCTTTTGCTTTGTAAGAGACTTTTTCTTATGCTGCTGTTTGGGGCAGAGTTTCTTTGCACCTCTTCTGAGCCCAAAGCTCAAATCCCAAGAGATTGTTGGATTTCACTAATCCTGTATAGTTAATTCAGGTTATTTTTATTCCTTTTTAATCTCTCTCCCAGGATTGAAGAAGTCCAGAACTGACTCCTTGCCAAATGATTCCAAAGGTTGTTTATGATCAAAAGAGCAATTTGGTATTTCTGCTTTATTTTCCCTTCAAAGGTTGTACCTTTCCTTGCCAGATGTGAAGGCCTTGTATAAAATTAAACCTCTGTTTCCGTTTTTGGGTAAAAATAACAATATAGGAGATATGTACTTAATGGCTTTGTGTATTCCCTGGACGATTGCAGTAGCTCAGCTGCATCAAAAGCTGGCATTTAGCAGACCAAGTCCAGAGTGGATTGGATCAATGCAGTGCAGAACTGAAATCAGTGGAGTTGGATATAAATATATTTCTCCCTCCACCACAATTAAATGACATTTTTTCTGAAGATCCAGTTTGTAACTATCTCTAAATACACAGTGTTTCAAACAGACCCATCAGGTCTCCAGTTCAGCTGTTCAGTGCTGAAAACAGCTTGGTGCTAGTTAGCTTTCTTACAGTGATGAACTAATTTCAGTCAAACCTTTCTCATGTCACTTGCACATTATTGCTCTGCCTGTGTCCCTCTTGGCTTTGAGAAAAGCCTGTTTATATCAGATGTTTCCTTGTTTGTGCACTGCTGGCACATTGCTGCTGCACACAGACCTCAGACTCTCCCTCTGTTTCTCCTTTTAATGGAGCACGACTGCTGCAGTTGGCATTTCACTCCTCTGCTCTTTATTCCGTGCACTGAGGAAAACTTTGGGTGTTAACCAGTGCTGAGTTTCATTTATTTATTTATTCCAAGATTGTAAACAGATTTGCTTCCTGTGTGGGAGTAGAGCCAGGCACTTGCTTGATTTGTTCCTTGCAGCGACACAGGAGCAGGGGGATCTGTCGACTCCCTGCAGGCAGCTGAACCCAGTCTGGAATAGACTTAATTGCTCTTTCACAGACTCCTCTTTGCCCAGGATAACTTCAGAAAGAATGTTCTGAGTTTGCAGCAGTACTTGAGATGTGGGTATTGTGGCAGACTTACTGCAATTTTGAACTGTTTCGTAGAGGAAATGGGTACTGATGATGTGCTGGGTGTTCATGTCATTCATTAGTCCATCTGATATTCCTGTCTTTAGATCCCAGACTGGCCTTTCCCCCTGAACTGCACAATTTCTCCTGCTCTGACACCTTCTGACTGAGCTGTTTGTTCTCAGTCTTTGATATAATTTTTTGTGTGTGTGGTGTGTCTGTAGACACATCTGCTACAGATTTCACTGTTTTTATCAAGTTGCTTTTGCCAAAGTGCCAGATTTGCAGTCTCCGTTTTTTCCGGTGTTGTTGGTGATATTTGGGATTCTCTCTTCTTTCTTGGCTTTATGGAGATTTCAGGTACCTCCTATGGAAACTCATTAGGTCTAATTTGTGTAAGCACTCATTGTATGTAGGCTTTGATCTTCATTTTTCCAGTCCTAGGATTTTGCTTAATGATGAGCTGGAAGGACTGTAAATAAATGTATTTGTGTAAGGTGTGTCAGTAAGGTCTAAAGAATGGTAACTTCTCAGTGCTTCACTGACAGCCCTCACCCTCCACTTTACCCTAAATTTAAACATAATGTTTCTGGGTTTTATGACGAAGAAGAACTTCAATGTGATAAATGATTATAAGGCTGAAGGAATATTGAATGTTTACCAAAACTAAGAGCATTGTTTTGCATGTCTGCTTTGTGCCAGAGTGAAATAATTAGCGCAGGAACTGTATGATAAACTTGTAGTGACTCAACACAGTCATCTGATAATTTAAAAATGTTATTAGGAGATGACTGTTCAGAGGAATTGCTTAAAGCCTTGTGGAGTCTAATGACTTGTTCAGTGCCTTGTGGAGTCAGCTGAGTTGCTGCCTCTGCCTTGCTGCCTCCCCTCTGGCATGGTGCCATCCTATGGGATGGCCATGGTGATCCTGTTCCTGTGGGGCTGGCACTGACTTCAGGGCTGTGGCCTCAATTTCTATTATGCCATGTCATCATTTCACTCCTTGCTAGTTTTCAAGCCTTCCCTGGTAGCAAAGATCTGCTTCTAAGGTATATCTAAAAAACGAAACCCATCCAAATTCACAGTTTTTTTTACAGTCTTGAAAACTGCTATTGTCAGCTGGAAGTTTTTCACTTTTTTTGCAGCATTCTCCTGGTGTTATTTCCCATTTTCAAGGCGCCTTTAGACAAGTACAGAAGGGACTGTTGTGATTGATTGGGACTATGGGCTGCTGCTCCTTTTCCCTACCCCCAGGTCTAGTGTGATCCAGGGCTGTATTATCACATTCTTGATTGTCTGCATGCTTTGTGCTAGTGCTAGCTGATGGAAATAATAAAATAGTTTGTTAGAGAAAATTCCAACTTTTTACCTGCCAAACTCAATCCAGCCTTGGGCATTTTGGATAAAATAGTTTGGAAACCAGGAAGATATGTGCTGGGTTTTTCCCCCTCTCTCTCTGCAAGGCTTCTGCTGAGGTTTGTAGAAGGGCATTCTAACAATAGTCGGTTCTGTAGGAGGTGAATTTGTGTTATGCCATCTATATTTTAGTAGAGAAGGACAGGATTGAATAGTCATAGGACTAAAATGCATCTTAGAAAGATCCATTAGTTAGAAATGGCCTCTGGAGCACACAGCATCTGCCATGGAGACAGTGGCAGGAGCCAGTGAAGAGCTGCAGCTTCTCACCCATTTATTTTCATGTGGAAACGCAGCGATTTGGAAACATCTGATTCCTTTTACCTGGAAAATTGACAACTTCCACCAGCATCCCGACCCCCCCCGGATATGCTGCAGTCCCTTCCTGATGCTTCCCACTTGAAATGCAGTCCTCCAGGACAAGAATTTCGTAGCAGTAAATGAATTTTCTAATGAGCTTTCCTTCCAAAGCAGCAAGGAGATGCCAAGTGACACGTTGGGAAGTGCCAAGCGGGAGGGAAATGGCTCTTCTGTGCCGACTGTCATAAACAGGATGTGGTTTGTTTACAGTCCTCACTTGCTCTCTATAGTTCCCTGTCAGGGCTGAGCACCAATGAGCCTCCCTGCAATGGCCTGGAGAAATCCGAAGTTTCTGAGCCAATATCAAATATTGTGTCAGAGGAGGAAGTGGCTCCAGGCAAAGGAGCAAACAAAATTAAGCATTGTATCTTGGATTCTTCTCTGCTTTTCTGGGGCATTTATCATTCTGACTGTGCAGCTGCGATGCAGTTGACTGCAGAGCAGAGGGAATTTAATAAAGTGGGAGGGTAACTGTTGGGTGACTAATTTTGAGAGGAGATACATTGAAAAGCCTTTGTAGTGGGATAGTTTTGGAATGGGGACAAGGGTTTGTTAAGAGGTACACGACAAGAAAACAGTCTTGAAAGTTGTAAGAAGAATAAAATGGAGTAGTTCAGTTGGAAGTGACCTGGAGTGATCATCTAGTCCAACCTCCAAGAAAACAACTTCAGGGTTTTTTCCCCTATCAGCCCCAAAAATCCACATAAACTCCTTGACACTGGTTGGATCTCTTTGCACAGTGCTGAGGGGTTTCTGCTGACCATCTCACAGCTCAGGTGCAGCAGAGTCAGAGTTACAAACATGTCAGAGCTCTGTGAGGAAAACCCCAGGACCTGGGGCTCTTGCCTTTGGTGCTTTTGCCATTAAAGATTGCTGAGCTCATGTGCTGTAAATGCTCCGTGTGCAGGAACGTGGTGATGATCCACTGTGGTGTAAGTGAAACTTCTCCTGGAGTGACAGCAAATCCACCAAGGTCTCATGGCTGTGGGGCATGGCACGTGCTGCTCCTGGAGGAAAGGCACTGTGAACAATATAATTAGGCCAAGTTTTACTCTCCCAGGCTTTACTGCCAATAAAAGCTCCTCGCTTAGAAAAATGAAATTGAGCTATAGCCCAGAGTAATCTGATTTGCATTAGAGCAGATTGTGAACATAAGGTAAATTTTTAAGTATCAAAGTAATTTAGAGGCTGAAGTTTTACAGAAATTCTGTGATGCTTAAACAGTTTGTGACTCTCTCTCATAGTTTTCTAAGAAAAGGCTCTGATGATTGGGAGTTGACATTCTCTGTTTTCCTACATACATGGATCTCTTCCTGTATATATCTCATACAACATGAATAATTCAGTGCTTGTAAATAGACAGGGAGACGTGTTGAGCTGGAAAATCAGGGGTTTCTTTGTTGATAGTCATGTATTTTAGTTGTTGTGTAAAGAAGGCAAATAAAAGAAGTTAAACTAACACTGTTTACATCACCCCAGGAGTGTTTCTGCTTGTGTTTATCTGCTCCTCTCAAGTATTTCCTTGCACTTTAAAATCAGTTCCTTGATTCCTTGGCACTAATTTACCAGCTCAAGTTTATCTGAAGGGACATGTGGGCTGCCTTGCCTTATTTGGGGCTGCAAAATCCGCCAACATTCCCTACAAGCAGCTTGGATTTCCAGCCAGCCTGCTGCTGCTCTGGCAGAGCATTTTGGTGATGCCTCAGTATCCCGAGTTTTCCATTTGCCACCCAGGATGCTGACAACTGAAAAGGCTAATTGGGATAAGGTGTAGGGAGGAAGAGAAGATCTCAGAACTCAGGCAGTAAACAGAATTAATTTGGTTGATGCCAGGTTGTGTTGTGGAGCGAGGCTGTTCGTGTACCTTCTCTCATGTTGAAGCAAGGAACAACTTGCTGTCAGAAGAGGAAGAAATCATTTGTACTGAGTTTATCTAAACTCCCAGTGGCTGCAGGCTTGTCTTTGAGGGTTTGTGCAGGGATTTAGTGCTGTGGCCTGACTGGTTGTGCTCTGACTGAAGAAATGAGAATTGATGATTGCAAGGTGCCATCCATTGGTGTGGGTGGCTTTTTGTTTTTAAGTCACTGCTCATTATTGAGGAAAATAGGGCAGGAGTCACTGCTTGTATAATTTGCAGAATTAAAAATCAAATGTCATTTACAGGCTGAGGCTACAACGCAGGATGGATGAATATTTCAGGAAGCAAAGTCATGACAGTATTAACAGACACTGAGCATTTCTAACATAAACTGAAAGGGCCACTGGAGCAAGCCAGCACTTCCTAATCTTACAAGCACAAATAGATGTTGTATTTAACCCTTAAATCTTTGAGTCTGAAATATTTGTATTTACCATGTTATTGTGCTTTCCTCTTCATCTGGAGGAAAAAAAAGGTGGTTTGGTAAGAGAAGAGTTACTACAAAATAATACCCTACAGAAGTGAAACCATCAGCCCAGCATGGAGCAATCCTTCTTTACACAAATACCATTTAGCCGTAAGAAATACAGAGTTCATCTCTTTGTACAGAAGATCTATGGGTTTGCAATCTGCAGAGGGGAATATGAATCCAGCTGTTTGTATTATGATTATTATTTCTTTTTGATTATAGGCTGTTTGTGCCTAAGGAGAACAGCCAGGCTGAGGAATGGGTGTGCATTGTGCTGGCAAATCCAGTTTGGTACTTTGTCCCAGGCGAAAGGAGGGTGACAGAAATGCTGATGGGAAAAAAGGAAAAAAAACCTTAAAGGAATGAAAACTGTTTTCTTAACAGCATCCATAAAGCTGGGACTTGATGGTGTATTCTTGAAATATCTTTTTGTAGCACACTAAAATTTCCAAGGGCTTCTTGTTATTTAATTTTTAAGATGCTGTATTTATAACATGCAAGGTATAAAAGCTCTTGCTGATCAGAGGGTGTCGGGAGATTTGGGAACTCTGGTGTCATCAATATATTCTGTAAATAAGTCTCATTGACTTATTAATAAACCAAACGTGGGAGAATGTGGGAGGTGTCTCTGAAATAAAAGTGCTGTGTTCTGCAGCTCCTCAGAGCCAGCATGGCAGCCTGGTCCTGTCTCACTTCCCCCAGAGGGCTGCTTTGGATGCAGGCAGTGAGCTGGAGGAATTGCTGCAGATGTGGCATCTTGCTTTCCAGCCTTCCTTCCCAGGAGCTTGTGGTTTCTTCCTGGAAGGTATTTTGGTTCTGTTAGCTGAAGGTGGAGCAGCCTGTTTTGGAAATGGGCACACTTAGGGGGTATCTGCTGCTGTCAGGAGACCTCATCCAGCCCAAGCTCCATCACAGGAGACATGGGATGTTGTAGGATTTGGCTGGGCAGATTTAATGTCTCCCAAGGGGCTGCTAGCACAGGGATGGGGAATGTGGAGGTACTTCCATGACCTAGTTGCAATTCCTTGGAACATCTGCCCTGAAAACAGGCATTTCACACAAGTCTCTGCCCCATCTTGGTTTAAAATTAACTGATTCCTGCTCTGAGATCGTGAAAATTTTAGCATTGTCAGAGGTGAAGCATCACAACATCCCACCCTGGCAGCACCAGAGATCCTGTGGCCCTGGATGAAAAGCGGGTGTTCTGGAAGGCCTCACAGAGAGCATTGCAAAGGTTTTGGCACTGGTGAAGACCTCAAGGCTTTTGAGAAAAATACCCCACAGCAGTGCTTAGTCCATCATCTGTTTTAGGACTTGGCTCAAGGTTGCTACAAGTGGGGAGCATCTTTCACAAGGACAGCCCAGAGAACACTGAGGTGATCCCTGTGAGGAAAAGATGTCACCTGTAAACTGGTTCTCCCCAGACACCTCAACACTAGACAGCGAAAGTGGCTTCTGGAAATTAATATTTTAACTCTAATATAGAAGTGAGGGCATTCCTTCATGGCACTCCAGCTGTTGAGTTGCCTGGAAAAAGGCCAGGCAGAAATTCAGTGGATGGTGTAACAGCTGGGCTAAGATGTGTGCAATTTTTTATATTGTGAGAATGTATCTATTGGAGCTTGTCAGATTTTCTGTTTCTACAGCATTTGCAGTTTGGGTTTTATTTGTTAATGTTCTGTTAGATTGTGTTTTTGCATGGTTTTACACTGATGGGTTGGGATTTTTTTTAGTGTTGTATTTTCACTTTTGAGAAAATAAATACTAGTTTTGTGGAACTGCCTTTGATACATTTTTCATGATGGCTTAATAATAGAACTACCATGAAAGCCTGCTTCCCAACAATGTACTGTGATTTCCATACGAGGAGGGGGGGAGTCCCAAACATTTTGATGTTCCATTAAAATTTAAAGAAATATTATATTCAATTCTCTGTGGCATTTCTAAAAGAGATTCCTGAAATTTTTTCTGGCATAGTACAGATGGCTTTAAAAATAATAATAAAAAAAGCTTTATAAATCACCAGCCTGCTGTTCATCTCAGCAGGAACTGCACAAGCCACCAGGGGAGACCTGCGTGAGCATTCCCAAGGGATTCATGTGGATACACTCTGCACATTGTCTTCTCACCTGGGTTTACATTTCCTGGAATAACATTTTTCCTTTCAGCAGCTGGGGTTTTGCAGTTTTCCATGACTGTCATGGAAATGAAAGGCCTGGCAAGGACCTCTTGCATTCTAGACCAGACCCCAGGTCTGTAGGGATCATTCCACATCCTTCTAATTGATTTATTGAGGTTTTATATGCTACATTTCATGCTCTGATCTGTAGTTGAGGGAAAGACCAATATGGCTGTGTCACAATCGATGACATATTTAACTTTTGATACATCCCCAAGTGACTCCAGGTACATTTTTTTCCAGAGCAGAACAGTTGGTCTATTGTTGATTTAATTTGGTTACCTATAATGAAAGCTTCAGTAAAATATTTAGAAGTTATAAACACAGAATTGTAGCCAAGAACTGACTTACAGAACAGCTTCTGCCAGTTCCTTGAATTTTTATCCTAGGAAGTATTAACACAAATTCTGTTTAGTTGTAGAATTTTCTCTCAACTCTGCTACTTATGATTTACTTCAATGTCATCTCCTGCCAACTTCTGCTAAAAATACCTGATGCCAAAATATTTTGCTTTATAATTTAATGATGCTTTAGTTGTTGTTGGTAGTGTTTCTTTTTTTTCTTGCTTCTCATATTTTCTGCTGCTGTACCTGAAACTGAGCTGAATTTTGGAGCTTTTTGGAGATTTTAGGAAACACTTATTCCAGCTCCTGTCCTGTGGGGGGGCTGCAGTGGGATTGCTTTTAATAGCAGTAGTTGGAAATGAATGTGCTTCTCTGTTTGCTTTCAGTCCACCTGACCTGCCCCATGTCTTTTCTGTTGCCTGTTCAATACCCAGCTCCACCTCCTGATGTTGATGGAAAATTGGTTGCTCACACAGGTGGTATTCTAGTTTATCTTCCTCAGAGACAAGGACAGTACTCTGTGCCTTGATAAAGAACCATTTTTCTCATCTTTGGTAAAATTCTCGTTTTATGCACAACTGTTTATTTTCTCCCATCTCTGCGTGCTTGCAGTGTTTTCTGAAGATAACTGTTGATCTTTTTTCCTTCTTGGACTGCACTCACTGGTGTTCCCAGAGCATTTCCATTTGCTCTGTGTTAAGCAAGCTTTCAGGTACTACTGTTCCTTACCTGCCTCCCTCTCTTCATTGATTTATGGTGTCAGTTTAGCATGTTTGATTTTACAGGGAAGCAGGCTGCTTTGGAGCCTTCCCAGCTGTATGTTAGAAACTTTTTATGCACTTACATTTACATTACCCTGAATCCTAGACAAGCTGACTTTTAAGAGTTGGAGAGTTAAAGAGCAAGCTCAGAATTCTTATTTGAAGCCCAAATTGGCATGACTTGTCTGTATATTTTCTGTGCATCCCTGTGTATTCTCTTACCTAAATCATATAGCAAGTTCATTAATTTTTCAGCAGCTGAACTGCATGGCTTTTGATTTTCACAGGAATCAGCTTTCTTTAAAATGGATGGTTCACTTGGCACTTGGGACCTGTGTGTGGCATTTGGGATGTTTAGCTGATGCTTTTTTCTTCTTGGTGAACTTCCAGACAATGGCAGGCGAGAACTGCAGACCATGTGAACTCTTTCAATGGTCTTTGAACCACTGTGGCTTTTTCCCTGGCCTTCAGAGGTTTGTGATTGTCCCTGTTGTCCCACATGCCATCCCCTGATGGGGAGTGCTGCAGGGGAGGTGTTTGCACTCCCTGGGACAAGATGTGCATCACTCCCATCTCCTGAGCAGACACCACAGAGCTTTCATTTGCTGCCTTCTGTGTCTGGGGCAGCTTTGGGGGGCTGTGCTCAGCAAGGGGCTCTGCAGTTCCACAGCAGCACTGTGGCTAAGGCTGCTCAGGGAGCTCAGAACAGAACCTCTGCAGGGGGGTGGCATCCACAGACACCGAGGGCACAGTCCCGTGTCCCAGGTAAGGTGGCTCTTCACTGGACTCTGAGGAGCTACGTGGGATTTTGCAGAGAGAACTTGATGTGGTTGAACAGGATACATCACAGAATCACAGAATGGTTTGGGCTGGAAGGGAGCTTAAAGCTGATCTTGTTCCAACCCTCTGCCCTGGGCAGACACACCTTCCACTAGAGCAGTTTCCTCCACGCCCTGCCCAGCCTGGTCTTGAACACTCCCAGGGATGTGATGCTAGACCCTGGTAAAAAGCACAGTCACAGAAGATAATAAAATATGCAATTGGCATTGAGGATCTTTTCAAGTTTATGGCAGCTGTTATTTGACTGAAGACAGTGATGTAAGATAAGGTCTTGCTTTTTCTGAGGTCTGAGATTTGCAATAATCATTTTCATGACATTATGCTACTGGTTTTCTTATAGTTATGGTTTTATTTCATAGCATATGCTGACTTTGATTATGTGTGTGAGAGAAAATCACATGTTTTTAGATGACCTGAATGACTTTGATATGAAGATATTTAATTATGGAAAATAACTTTCACAACAGCAGGTGGCTTTAAAACTGCTCATATTCAAACTGTACTGTATGGTCATAAATGCAATATTGTAGTAAAAACACAGATCAGATTTTGGACTTGTTTCCAAGCCCAGAGGGTCTTATGTTGTTTGTAAGTTTTGAATACTAAACATAATGGTATTGCTGGAGATAATTTCTAGCTCCCAAGTTACAGGAGCATGGAATAAACAGACTTCTATTACTGGCAATCAGTGAGTACATTTTGGTTTGTATTAAATCTGCCTGCATTGAAGATAAACTTGAAATTTTTTCCTCCATCAGCTCCTCCTGCTTCTGTGCTTTTTCTGTGTATATCAGTAGAAAAAGGAAGAGAACTGCTCAGGGAGGTTGTGGACTCCTCATCCCTGAAGTGCCCAAGGTCAGGTTGGACAGGGCTTGGAGCACCCTGGGATAGTGGAAGGTGTCCCTGCCCATGGCAGGGGTGGAAGGAGATGATCTTTAAGGTCCTTTCCAACCCAAACCATTCTGGGATTCCCTGATCAGTGGTGGGTGACACTCTCCAGGCAGTGTGGCCCCAGTTCAGAGGAGAGCTGGCCCACATCTGTGTTTGGGTTTACACTGCAGGAGGTGATGGAGCCTGAAGTCTCTGAGCTGGGGGCCTGAGGTGTCCCACTCCTCTGGGAAAAGTACTTCCAGTATTTCAAATACTGAACAGACCTTTTAGCAGCTCTTACCAGAATGACCAAACAAACATTTTCATGAACAATGAAACAGCTTTAATTTCCTGTGGGTTTCTCTGTCTTTGTTAATTAGCTTTGTCTAAACTGGGCTTAATTTTTCTGTTGATTCTTCATTAGCCTGAAAAACAACCATCCTTTTCTCCCTGTTGCTCTTTTCCTACAGAGGATTTTGGATAGCAGCATGTGTGCTGCTGTGTTCAACACCACCAATTAGATCAGGGACTAGAGAAATTAAGAGTGAATTTGTGAATTCCAAATTGTCTCCTCACCAGCTGCTTATTTTTACAAAACTTGTAGGAAGAGAGTTATCCTTGAGATGTCTACTCTCTATCCTGTGGAGATGACTTTTGTAAATAAATGTTGTAGGGGAGGAAAAAGATGCACAGAATGTCTAACCTTGATTTTCAATAATAATGATTAAAAAAATCCTAAAAGTATGGATTTTGCACCCAGAGGAGAGTATATTTTAATTCTTTTAAATTAGAGTACTTAGAACTCTTTGCATGCAAAGTGATACAATAGCATTTAATATTTTCCTTTAAGATGATAAAGGCAGTGTCGTGTGTTAGTACCTGCTAGGAGGAATTTCCTTTGAGATTTCCAAATCCATGTCATATTTTGATAAAGCAGCATTAACTGCTATTACTCTATTAAAGAGGCATCAGTATCTCTTATGGATGCTGTCAGTGCTTTTCTTAATGAGTTTCCATTTTGACCAGAACCTTTACATTATTTTTCAAAACCCAGTTTACTCAGGGTGCATTTGGATATCTCACTCCAGTCACCTGTTGTGTGTGAATTCAGAGCCACCACCGAGGTGCTTCTGCTGCTGCTTTGATTGGATGCACCTTTGATTCAGTCATCATTATTATGCATTCTGAATAATAAATCTGAATTCCCTAATTACTCGTTTACCCACTGTTCTAAATTGTTACATATTTACCTGATGCCATGTAATTAGGTAATTACTGAATTTATACAATAGATGATGTATTCTTCATGTTTCATAGTTGGAAAAATACAATAGGAAATGAATTGGGAGGTATGTTTAAATATCCAAAGTACTTCCAGCTGTAATCACTTAAGAAAGCTTACTAATCTTAATAAAGAGATTTATTCTTAAGCATTTGCTTCCACACAAGAGCCATGAAATGGGGAGTACAACACTACCAAAATAAATGTTGAAACTGGAAGTTTGGGCAAATACTTGAGCTTTCCCACTGAGCCTTTTTCTTAATGTTCAATAATATTTGGTTAAGAATTTGTATTAAATTACTTACCTGATAGGCTATATATGAATTAAAATGGCATATCTTATGCAAATATTCCCTTTGTCTGGGAACTAAGAGGACGTGTCTGACCACAAAACTACAGTGGTTGTTTCTGTGAACAATTTAATACTATGCCCATTAGTTGTGGTTTTAATTAAGGTGGGTTTGTGTCTGCAGTGGGGAAGGGGGAAAAAAGGATGGAAAATGGCCATTTGGAAAATCCTCTTCCATCTTCCCTTATTTACCTTGACTACAAGAAAGCCATGCAATTAGTAAGACATTTGTTGCTTTTGTTGTTTGACATCTGAGAAGTGATGCAGTTTTTTTTTCCTTTAAAAGAGAACCTCGAGCAAAAGCACCCCGAGATTACTTTGGAAGCCAGGCCTTTCCTGGTAATCAAGTGTTTACAGAAAGATGCTTTGTTCAAACCTTTTCTGGGGCTCTGTATGCTTAAACAAAGGGCTTTTAGACTTAAACACAGCTGTTCATTTGAAAATGAAAAATCAAATTAAGCAGAACCAGCTTTTGAAAGTTAATGTTGTATAGCCAGGGAAACAAAGGAAGAAAATACTGTGTTTTACGTTTCACTTAAATAACTTTTTTAACATCAAGTTTTCAGCTCCGAAGTGTGGTTTCAAAGCTGCTCATCTCTTGCTGTATCCCGCAATAGAACATCTGCGTTCATTCTGACGCGGATGAATGACATGAATTAAACTGAAACCGTGGAAGTGCTCTTTTTAACATAATTACACCTTGTTCATTTTGGAGACACAATGCAGGGATGAAATGCCAATTAAGCCTGGTATGTTAATGAGATTGAGACTGAATAGGGGATTAGAGCGGACACAAATCCCAGCGGAATTTATTTGATATAATCCCTCAAGTTTGTGCTGTTTTCAAATGTACAATAAGGTTTCTATTAAAATTTCCAGGCACAGAATAAAAACAACAACAACAAAAAATCTCCAAACATGTTCAGTTTGGGAATAAGGTTAAAGAAGGCATGGGGTCTGAGTTTGGTAGTCTTGGTTTTATTGTCTCTGCTCGTGTCAGATTGAAGGAAAACTTTGGAAGTGTTTGATGTTTTCGTCAGCACAGAGTTCTCTTGCACATTCATTCCATGTGTGTGTCATGGAGTTCCACAGTGTATAAATATTACCTTACTACAGATCCCCCAGGCTTGTGAGATCAAGAACTGGGATTCATGATGTAAATATACATGTGTGTATACATATAAATGTATTTACATATAAAACAAACAGTATATTATTTCATTATATAATTTAGTGTTCTTAAAAAAGAACCAGACCAACGAACAGTAAAACACGAACCCATACAAGTGGCTGCTTTGCCCTTGTAAAGATTGATTCCACCATCTGATACCATCATTTTTTCATTCTGTTTTTGGCATGGCCATCCAAAGCAGTGTGTTGGCAGGAGGGTGGACAATTGCTGGATATTTTGTGCAGGACACAGTGTATCTCCACAGCTGATGATCAGGAGCACGAGATAAGGTGTAGATGCCTCGTGCTTAGTTGCTAGGTTGGTAAGCTGTACCTATCAGTGAAGAAATACAACTCTATTTAGAAATAGAAGGTGATCTTCTTTTAATCAGCTGCATTAAAAAGAACCCAAAATGACAAGAGATGTGTAATCCAAATTTTTCATGGTTGTGAAGCCATAATTCCATTTCTAGAAAACTCGGTAGTTTGTCTACTGGAACATCTCAAGGCAGATGATTGTCTCAGATGGATCTTAGTGCAGATCAATCTGGTTTTAGGAGCACCATCAAAGCATCCTTTCATGTTCAGATCAGATTTATGATGAAATGCCTTGTCAATACCTGTGATTGATTCTTGAGTTTCTATTAGATGAGAAGAACTCTTGTGCCACAGGTGTGTGGAGGACAGGCAGCTTCTTAGCCAGGCTCTGGATCAGAGCCACTTTGAGTTAGAGCACTCCAAGTCAATTTAAATCCTAATTAGGACACTGGAGAAGCTCCCCTAAAAGGCTGCACAGGGGTCCTTGGTGTGTGCTGAGGCTCAAAAGGAAAAGCCATTGCCTGGTCTTTTCAGTTTGCCAGTGGTGTGTCCAGCTCAATGTCTGATTGATTCTGTCTGTCACACAAGTATACATTTTTTGTCTGCAGGACTGAGGACTTAGCACAGTGTCAGTCACCCAGGGTAGTTTTATAAAGGGATGGTTCAGAGACCTACTAGAAAAGAAAGGAGAAAATTCCTTTCTATTTTTCCTGTGCAATTTAATTTGTTCTTGTATTACTCATAGGTGGAAGCCCTTGGGGCTTTTTATTTGTCCTATATTAAAAAATGTATTAAACTCTTGAGTCCTCTTTGTAGCAGGGAGTCCAGTTGTTTAAACAAGTACAATTCTTGTCTTTTTGAGAGTGTTCATAGTTTTTTAAATAGAGTTTTTGAACTGTTAAACTATTATCCTGTCCTGGCACCTTTTGATGAGCTGGACTCTCAATCAGAACAGCTATATGCAGAAAAATAACTGCTTGAATTAATCAAAAGACTGTCTTTTAGTAGTGGATTGAGCCTCCCAGAGAATGGGTTATCTTCATTAAGTGTGTTTTTCTTTTGCTGTATCTGTTGCCTCTTGGTAGCACCATTTGTCTTCGGCCTGTCTCGATATTTGCCTCCAAGCAACTCTCGGGTTAACAGCTAGTGTTAAAATGAATTATTAATATTGCTGGAGATACTGCTGGCTTGCAGACTAAAGTGTTTGAGAAGACTCTGGAGCTACACTACAGCTTTCTGTGCATGTCAGGGCTGCTTTACACCTACAGCAATTTTCCTGCTCTGTTTCTTCAGCCAGATCCTTGTTAGATCCTTGGTAGTTTTGTCCTCCTCTGTGTTGTGACCAGCTGGATGCCAGCCTGTCCTCATTCGTGTGCACCTCTGTAATTCCTTGCCTGGGCTGGAATATACAGCAATGTACTGAGGTGTGAGTCTGCCCTGGGATTACAAACCACAGCACTTTCAGGTTCCTCAGCACAGTCTGTGGCTGAGAGTTCAAATCTACTGATAAATTTTTGTACTCACCTCCCAGAGAACCCAAGGTCTCCATGGTTTTTCTTCACTGCTCTAAATATCAGAGTCTGGGATATTGAAAAGACTGCTTGTAATGACATGTCAGCTCTCCATGTAGAACAGATTTTTTTTTTAATTTTCTTTGAGTTGTTAAAAAAATCTCCCTCTGGATGTAAACCCAACTCCTCCTTTCTCAGCTGAGCATCTCTTTTGCTATTACCCTCCATAGTAAAAATAACTTCACCAATCCTGTTCCTAACAGTTTAAGCAACAGGTGATGAATTAGAACTGCTTGCTGCTTTGGGGATGGGAGGAAGGGAAGACCCAGAAACTGAGCTGCTCCTGCAGAGGCACACACTTGGTGCTGGTGGGAGAACCCAAGTGGAATATGTTGTGGAGGGAGGAATCATCTCTGTTGCTCAAAACTCCACGCTCTGCTGCGAAATTTGCTGGCCCGTGTGTTGTTGTGCTGGATCTAATTCAAAGCAGGATTAATCTTTTCACTTACAAGGTGCTGGCGTTTTGACTTCATTTCTTACAGATTAGGGTAAATCTTTTACTGTGTGGGTAGAAAAGCATCGAAGTGTTGCAGCCTGTGGCTTCTGCTGGTGCCTGTGAGGGGGATAAGGGAGGAGTCCCAGTTCTGGGATGCTGATTCTCTGTAGTGCTCCAGGAGCTGGGACCTTCCAGCGTCCACATCACATTTAAAAGCAAAACCAAACCAAACTGACCAAAGAACAAACCCACAAGCAACCAAACAAAAGAAACCCCAAACAATCCAGGTTCCCCTAAAACCAAAAAAGATGCTGCCAGTTCCTGTCAGGTTTTGCTGCCTAGAAGTGGCCATCCAGATTTGGATTCACCTGCTTTCTGACATCTGGAACTTGTCTTTTATGTTAAATGTATTGGGGATGCTGGAATTAGATGTATTAGAATAAAGTAATGACATATTTAAGTTGAGAACTTACCCAGGTATGAAGTCAATTCCTGAAACAGTTGGCTTAACAGAGCTGATTATAAAATATACAACTGGAGCTTTATTCCTGACATGCATTTAATTATTTAATATAAAGCCTTTTTCAAGAGATAAATGATGGCTGAAATGATTCTGAGTGCCACTGTAACTGTTTGGATTGTCCCATCCTCTGGAATAACATCTCTCAGTAAGGACTACAATTGACTTTGTGTCTGTGTTTGTTTGGCTGCTCATCCTCCCCAGCCTTGTGTTACTCCTCTTCTTACTCCCTGCTCACTTTTCCCAGCAGTGCTTTGAGATAAATCTTGCTGGGTTTTTTTTAACTGATGAGGAAAATGAACAGTATTTTTGGCATGTAGACTCTTTCCAGGATTTGCTTGTTTCTCTTGTACGTTGGACGTAGAATTCCCACGCGGAGCTGGAACCTGGCACCGCTGGGCTGGGTTAAATCCCTGAGCTCTGGAGTGCTCACACACTGTTACTCTTGTTGGTGTTCTTCCCACGTTCCCTTCAAATGGAGGATGATCCATATGTGTTCAATACAGCTTTCCTGTAATAGGCCTCAGTGCCTGCAATAACAGATACTGCCTGTCACGCAGGTGGGCAGTGAAACTCTGATCATTACTTATCTGAGCGCTGATGTTTTGCCCCAGGCAGCTGATTAGATAAATTCCTATCTTTATCTTTTAGTTTTCGAGATGTTAGCAGCGTACTCCTTTCCCTGTGATACTTCTCTTGGAAGGTTTTGCTCTGAAGATTGTCTGTAGTGGTTTCTTAATCTTGTGTGGTATCAGAGCAGGGATCTAGAAGGGATCTGCAATTTGAGTACAGATGAATCCTGCTGCAGCTACTGCTGCACCTTCCCGATGTGTTTGAGTGAGGTGCTGCCAGTATTTTCAGTTTGTGAGGGCAAACAGCAGTGGAACTGAAGTCAGCAGTGCCCTTTGCCTCTTGGCTTCTTTCTCCTGGGCTCAGTGGAATTTCTCCCTCTCAGGGGCACTAGAAGCTTATGGGGGTAACAGGTTTCTTTCACCAATAATTCTCATGCAGACAGTTGCTGAGGGAGCCTGTTGTAGGTATGAGCTCTGCTAGGATGTGTAATTACAGCTGGTTTTATCCATGACATGTCTCAATTTGTTCAGTCTGGGGAGGGTTAGTTGCCTTCAACTCCAGGAGGGAGGAGAGGTGCAAAACCACGTGGATGTGCAGATTTACGAAAATCAGGTGTTCTGAAAGTACTAAATAACTGCAGCAGGGCAAGTGATATTCCACAGTGACTGGAATATTTGGTGTTAACTTCTGTTCTGGTTGGAGCAGTAGAGGGTTGTGGGAGACATTCATCCCCCAGTGGTGTTATCTTGCTGCATTCTGGTTGTGTAGCATCACAGCACCAACCTGCTTGTAAATGTATAATTTAACACTCTGAGACAGTAAGCTAACAACAAAATGCAGTTTTTAAAGTTCCCTCATCTTACAAATAAAACTATACTTGGCAAAATAAAAAGGTAAAGTTTTGCCTAGCTTAAGGAAATTAAACGCTTTTTCTTAAAATTTTATTCACATTGCCAGAACAAAACAAAAATGTGGCTGTTTACTTGTTTGCTCTAATCATATTCTTTTGGTTTTGTCATTAATAATGTATTATGAATATCAATTAAAAGCTAAGCAGAAATTCAGACTTTTCTCAGAGCCAATTGAAAATGAAACATTGTTTCAAAGGAATATTTTTCTAATTTAAGAGGAAAAAAAAAAGCCAAATAATTCAGAGTTGGTGTGTGAGAAATCTTGATAATTAGAAAATTATTCTTCCAGCTTGCAGCTGACAAGAGATGCTAAATCACATATATAAAAAGGAAGAAGAGAAAGGAGTGCAAAGTAAATTGTTAGCCCTGTTCCATAACTGATGGGAAAAGCAGGTAGTTAGGTGATTTCTTTCATTTTCTGACAAGTGTAAATGAGAATCCATTAATAAGAGATCTGTAATATAAATGATAAAACTGAAAACAACAACAATAACAATGAAAAAAGATCAACCTGGGTATGGTCTGAGTGTGCAGGTAGACTTTTGTCAGTGAGTTGAGTACTCTGAGACAGCCTGGCTTGAGGGGTGCTCGAGCAGTGGCAGGGCTCGAGATGTCACTGAAGTCCCACCACTGAAACAGCAGCTCCTCCTGCATGAGATGTCTCACTCTTTGGGCAGTGGAGCTGGGCCCAAATTCTGTTGTCTTTGAGTAGAAAAGGATAGGCCCTGTCACTGCTGGACCCTGCTCAGAGCTCAGAGCCTCTCTCTTGGCTTTTCCTGGTGGGTTTGGCTTCTGGAGGATTCATGGCTGCGGATCTTCAGCGCCTGCTTTGTTTCCCTTGGCAAACAGGAAAGCAAGCTGATGGATTGTGGTCGCCATCACCCCATCCCTCAATGAAAACACCTCCCTTGGCCCTTCTCCAGCTCTGCCTGGGTCTGTCAGTGCTCTCAGGGGCTGTGGGTCCGTGCAGAGCTCCTGCTCCTCCCAGCTCAGCCTGTGCCTTGTTTCCGTAGCAGGGGGATTGCCAGCTCGGGGCTGGGTGGGTTTTAATCAGCCCTTTCCTTTTCCTGTTTGCACTCGGCTCCATTTTCCTATTAAATGGTGATTGCACATTGTTGAAGAAGGCAGTCAAGTGTAAATTTCATTTTTTGCTTCAGCTAATGTTGCTGTTAGAGGTGGCTTTGCCACATCTGTGAATATTCCCTGAAGGAGGAGGAGGAAAATCAATAGATGTTCAAAAAAAAAAAAAAAAACAAAACAAAAGGAAAGCAGTGGGAGAAATTTTGAGGTAGAGGAAACTGTGTTTTGGTACAGAAACTTTCTGGTTCCATCTGCTTCTGATCACTTGCTCTGAGTTTTCTTAGACAGAGATGATTTGTGTTTTTTCTTTCCTGGATTCCAAGATGGAAGGCAGAAGAAGATGCTTTCTTTTGAATAAAGGAATCTAAGTGAGGATGAAATCTTCCTTTGTGTCTTTTATTTGTGTTGTTGTCTAAACAAGTGAGAGGGTGTGCATCTCACAGGTCCTGTTAATTCACAGTGCACAAAGCTTTGTGCTGGGGCTTCAATACAAAGTGTCAGCACATTCTGTCAGTGCAAGGTCATTCCCTGTTGTATATTCACAAGTTTCCTTTCCTAACACTGCAGAGGAAACTCTTTTTCCCATTTTTCAGTAATCCCTTACTCTGGGGCAATGCTTTTAGGGAGCAGGAAGTACCAGGTAAGTTTTTCCATCTCTTTGTGGTCACCCTGAGAGCACATCCCTCCAAATCTTGTGAGTTCAGAGTGACTTTATTATCCAGAGGGACTTTTGTAGCTTCTTGACTGCAGCATTTCTTGACTGGTGCTGAAATTTCAGTACCAACTGTGGTTCATTTTTTGCATATATTTCACTGGTGGCTAGTCCCCTTTTATTATCCCCTTTTCATTTGCCCTAAAGCCTGAGCTGCTCATAGTGCTGAGCTATTTCCTTCTTTCCTTCTGTTTTTCCCATCCTTCTACACACATTTTATTCATGTAGTCCCTTCTGTTTGCTATTTGTCTTCCTTGCTTAAAATCCAAGTGCTGGTTAATTTTTGGATGCATTATAGCTGCAGCTCCCAACCTGCCTTTTAAGCTGTAAGCATGACTAAGGACAACAAGACAGTATTTATTTTCCTTGTTCATTCCATCGTGTTTATATTCATTTATTATCCTGTCTTTTAAATGAAAGGTGTTCTGTGCAGCTGCTGACTCTCTCCTCTGTCTCATAAAACTTCTCAGATACTTGGAGCTATAAAAACCTAGTTGTAATCTGGTTTGGGATTTTCTTTAGAGATTTGTTATCTGTGTGCTACCCGTAAAAAATGTGTTAAAATAATTTAATTTATTGTGAATTTTTGTTCATTTCTCTGCAGTAGTTCCTGCAGCCAGGTAAGATGTCTGCTTAGTGAAGAATTGCCTGTCTCTTCACTGTGTGGATGTGCATTTTTATCACCTCAACTTCCTTTGCATGTTTTCTTATTGCTGTCTTCTTGTGTTCAGGAAAACACAAGTTTTTTCTAAAGTTGAGGGTCTGTCTGTGCTACAGGAATTGGAGATCAGCAAATAAAATCTGCAAGTGGAAAAGAGCACAATATGATGAGTAGGGTTAAATTTTGGGATACCACACAGTAGGATGGGATGAAGTACAAAAAGAGAGTGAGAACAATAAAGGAAGAAAAATAGATTTTGGTTTATTTTTACAAAGGTGCCACATTTGATTCAAAAAGAGTCTGAGGTAAAAGTTGCTAGAAAGATGGAGAATATCCTACAAAAGTTTTGATATGCCTTTGTCCTGCTCTTGTATTTTCCAAAGACATCTGCCTTGGCTGCTGTTGAAGATGGAGTGCTGGGCTAGATTAGATTTGGTCTGACCCAGAGTGACTGCTGAGAATAGGCTTTTTTGAGGAATAGCAACAGTCTATAAAATGGAATATTTGTGTACTCAGTGCAAAGTGTGGTGATGTGCAAATGTTAACAATGTAGGTGGGTGTTCAGGAAATCCATCTTCTGCATGACAAGACAGTTAAGTTTCTGTACACCAGGAATATTCAAATACGTTGCAAATTCCCTGTGCTTCAGAACCTGCTGGGGAAGTCACCTTACCATGCACAACACAACGTGGCTTTAATTCACCAGCTGTTTAAATATGACATTCCTCACAAGGCAGCCTCAGCACTCGAACCTTTGGTGCATGTTAAATTTTAATGGAACATCTTCGATTAAAATGAAGCTTTTGGAGCTCACACTGTTCATATGCAAAAAGTGGTTATCGTCATAAAAATCCCAGGAGGGGAGCAGAAAAATGCAATAAAATTTCACACTGTTTAATGTTCATCACCCTCGGGTATCCAGTAGATTTCCACTAACTAAATGTGAATTCCATTTGCTTGAGTAGCTGAATCTGCTTTCTCAGCCAGCTTGCTTGTGCTGCTGCCCATGGAATCTGTTAGGAGTATCTTCTTTTGTAATGCCTTTGTATTTCTTCAGATTTCTCTCTTTAAGCAATGCAGCTCAGTTAAGTGAAGTGGTTTATTTCCAGTGGCATGTCTGAGCATCTTCCATGGGTTTGTTTGATCACTTCTTGGCTGCCTTTCCTCCTTAGCTCTGCACAGAATTTGCTTTGTGGCAGGGCTGTAAGGAAGCAGAAGTGCAGTTCTTTACTCTGCATTCCCTCCTCATCCCTACTAGATTGGTAAATCACAGCCATTTACTGGGAAATCTAATATATGGCTCAGCCCCATAAGGTTAATCTGTTTTATCTGATAAAATACACTGTGTTATTACCTGCCAACCTTGACCACAGGTTACTGAAAGTGCTAAGGTTATCAGAAAACTGCTGATTGTTATTTTTGGCTTTCTCATCTGGATTCAAAATCCACCCCCTCCTCTGTGTCTTGGGCTCTTCTGCCAGGACTTGTGTCCAGATTTCCCTCTGCAAAGAAGTTGATGCACGAAGATGGGTGGAAAATACAAAAGCTTCTCCTGAAGATGCTTGCTCTGCTGTCACTGACCAGCACCACTTGATTGCCACCTCAGCTTCCCTTTGGAAACCACAGGCACTGTGTGTTATCTCCAGCATTGCTCCTTCTCTCAAGGCAGGGAATAACTGATTTCCCCATCCATAACACAGGAGCAGAACCAATTGGTTTTGTCTTCTCTCATTTCTCTTTTGTTGTCTGAAATTAAGGTGATTTTTTCCCTCTGAGCTGGCTTTTCTGCAGACCTGTATCTCTCATTTATTGTACTCTTGCACTGAGGCTACTGATACTGAAAGAAAAGTTTGCTCTGCCTTCTTTCTGACAGTTCTTTTATGACAATTCTTGGGCTTTTGGGAGATGTGGTTCTTTTTACTCTCTTTTTGAGAGGAAATACTGTTTGTGCCTGAAGGTTCTGTTGGGAAATGTCTGGGTTTTCTGTCTTGTATGTGTCTGTAGGTGCCCACATAGGTCCTAGTGCCAGATTTTTTTGCATGTTTATCATATAAACAGTGTACATAAGAAGGATTGTGCCATTCTTATTAAATACAGTGTTGTACAGATGAGTAATAGAGGTACAGGGGAGGTTAAATGAATTGCCTGAGGTTAAGCTGAAAGCCTGAGGCTCAGTGTGGCTTTGAACTTAGATCTCCTGAATCCCAGATAAGAGCTCTAACCTGTTAATTTTTCTTCTTAGATCTGCTCCTGCTGCAATTAATTTATAACTGTATCATCAAATGCAAACTATTTCAATGGCTAAACACAAAAGAGTTGTTTTATCAGTTTTGAATGGAATTTACTTTTAACAACTGGACAACCACGAATAAATATTTTCAAAGTATAATGGAAAGTGGAAAATATATTGCTTTTAAGTCTTAAGCCTGTCTTCAGGCTAAAGCTATCCCTGATTCTGAATGTGCACACCCAGTTTGCTGGGAGATTTTATATCCTGTTTTGATGTCTTGAGATTGAAGGTGACCACTTGGCAGAGTTCTCTCTCCCATGGGACTGTGGTGAAAGCCTGTTCTGTCCTTTGGACAAGGACATGCAATGGTAGGACAAGGCAGGATGGCTTTGAACTGAAGGATAGCAGGGCTGGATGGGATATTGGGAAGAAATTCTTCCCTGTGAGGGTGGTGAGCCCCTGGCACAGGGTGCCCAGAAAAGCTGTGGCTGCCCCTGGATCCCTGGAATTGTCCAAGGCCAGGCTGGACGGGGCTTGGAGCAACCTGGGCTAGGGGAAGGTGTCCCTGCCATGGCAGGGGGTGAGGCTGGATGAACTTTAAGATCCCTTCCAACCCAAACTGTTCTGTGATTCCATGATCCACTGGATTGTTTGATCAGAATAAAGATAGGTCTTCCTAAGATGGACTGAGCTGCTAACACTGTTGTTCAGCACTTTAATTTTCCAAAGTAATTTTCCCTTTGAATTTTTTTTTGTTTGTTTCTTTATTTTTAAAGAATAAATTTCTTTGCTTCCACAGGGTAACTTTAGTGTTAATTGCTTATCTCCTGAAGCTTCAGCAGGTAATTGGCTGAGACTTGACTCTGGAGCCCACAGCTCAGTGTGTTCTGAAGTGGCTTCTCATAGATTGCATTTTAAAAATGTTGGGTTTTAAAGCAAGTCACCTCTGCTGGTATTTGGGATCTGGGACATTTGAATAGGAAATGGTAGATATATTTGTGGTATTTTTTAGGGGCACCAAGCTTTTGCCTGTGCTTCAAGGTGTCCAGAGCCCATTTACTACTGCAGGGAGTTGAATTCCTTAACACACTTTGTTTCTCTGAAGAACATGACCCCCTAGATTCAGTATGGTAACAGTCACTGTGGAAATTTTCAGCTCAGACTGCAGGGAAATGTCTGTTTGTCTGTCTTCAAAATACTATAGAAGAATTCACTGTATTTTGCAATATTGGGAGTTTTGGTACTCAGTTTTCACTGCTCCGAATGAAATTATGTAATAGATGCTGGAGGCTTAAATTTCTTAATTATCCCTATGCATCAACTTATTTTTATAATTACTGTCTGTGTGTCAGAAATGTATTACTGGAAATAGAGTATCAAAGATCCTTTTCCCATTTGAATGAGCACTGCTAGCAGCTGTCATATATAGTATAAAAACTATAGAGGTAATTTAGCTTGGCCCAGCATTTCTGTTCTCTCTATATCAAAGTCTGCCATTTCAGCCTCATTTTCCTTGCAATGGGATTATGTACTTTATTACTTTATTTGGGTAGAGGATGAAATTCTTCAGCCTTTGTTCAGTCCGTGGAGCTTCCAAGGTGTCATGGTCTGAAGCAAGAGATTTGCAGCTGGGTTTAGTTAGAAATGACTCCTGGTTGCTCAGTCACCATAATGACTCTGTTTGGATTTTAATGCCCTTGCACCTCAGCTCCCTGCATGGGAATAATGTGCTGTTTCACAAAGATGAAAGGGGAAGAAAATGGTTTTGTAATGTTTCTGCAAGAGATTCTCCTTGAAAAATGAGATGAGGAATGTGTGAATATGAAGGGCTCTTAGCATTTTGGCATCGAACGGCTTTTTGTCTCATCTTAGGAGGGGGCTGCATTGCACTGTCTGACCATGGGAAATTTAAAAAAGAGAATTCCTGAACCTGTATATTATAAAGTTTTAATTCAAACCTGGTTCTGTGTTCATTTGGAAAGTAAGAATGTTGGATCTGGACTGTTTCTTCCAAGTTAACGACGACATTGCAAGAACCTAACAAATTTGGAGTTTTTTTACCTTCCGTTTCAATCACTCCATAATTCTTTTCATGTACAGAAAAGCAATTTGAGGGAAAAAAATTAAGGAAAAAGGGGCAAAACCATCAAGTTCTGTGAGTAAGTCATTAGGATAGAACTAACTGAGGGTCGTGGATCTTGGTCTTACTGTCCTGGTCCTTGCATGCAGAGTGATGTGCTCTGCAAGCTGCGTGTTGTGGCCGTGGCTGCTGAGAGCTGAGAGCAGGTTGCTCGTGGGAGAGCATCACTTCACACCTTTTTTCCCCAAAAAGCTCTCTTTTCAGTTTCCTGGATTGGTACAGAAATACAGGGGATTAGCTCTGTTCTTGCCAGCTCAGGGTAAAGCCCTTGGTCAGGAGCCACAGAGCTTTGAAATGAATCCCTAAAAATTGTGCCACAAACCACCCAGTCTGAATCCTGCTGGGTTACCTGTCCAGGAAAGGCACTGTCAGGGAGAAACTGCCCCGAGCACAGGCAGAGATAACCCAAAATGATGGGAACAGCCCCACCAGCAGCCAGGCCAGGAGAGGTCTGGTGGGCTGTAGATGTAACACAAAGTACATTTCCCCTTTTACAGTAATTTTTCCCACATCCAAACAATGTCCTGGATAGGATTCAAAGGGTCACTGCCTAATTCCCTTAACTGCTGTGATTCAGAGGCAGTTTTGGAGGTGTCTTCTCTGGTCAGCACACTATGGTGCCTGCCTTTGCTTAATGTGCCTTGGATGGAGGCAAAGCAAAGATGATTTCTTTGTGTGTAAACACAAATAATGTTGTCTTTGGTGTTTGCACACAAATGGGTGAGGCTGAATGCTGGCAGTGGGGCTCTGTGTGTGGAGTGGTTTTGTTTAACTGAGTGTTACTGCAAGCTTACAGTTGATTGAAAACTTCAATTTCCTCTTTCCTAAGCTGCACTGTTACCCATAGATGTAATACTTTAAAATCTGACTTTATGTGCATGTGTGTACACGTGCAGACTTCAGATTAGACAGTAAAATGTATAATTAAGCTAACATTCAATGTTTAAGCTACTCAGTCAACAGCCTCCTTGTTATGGATGTGTTTCTAAGTTGGACAGGTCAGCAGATGGGACAGCTACTGCAATTTTTGTAGTTGTTTTTGTCACCAGTCAAACTCTTCACTGCACAGGGGTTAGGGGATGAATACATTTGGGGAGCATTCCGAATGGAGGGAAGATGCCAGCTTCTAGTCTCAATTCCAGGCACAAACCAGTTTCAGGACAGCTGGAAGTTTCCACTGAAACGATCCATTATGAAATAAATTTCCATCTCTCTGGTTAATTAGCACTACTATCCACAGCAAACACATGAAGCGTACAGGAAATTTTGCCTCTTGTTTTTGAGCCGTGTCTGCAGGCAGTGTAAAACTGCACAGACCACGTGTGTGTCGGGGGACCCTCCCAAGCATATGAGCTCTGAATTTAATGGATTTTAAAATACTTTAAGAAGAGATGTGGCTGGATGAGAAATGTCAGTGTCCCCTGCAAACCAGTTAGGGCTGAGTCTTCCTCTGAATTGTTCTGAGGAAAGGCAACCCACCCCAGCACGTCTCCTGTACACGACACAAAAAGAGTGGAAAGAGCCTGCTTGAGGTACAACCTTTGCTTGAAGATTAGAGTAGAAGCTGATCTGCTCAGCTGTTCTTTAAGAGCAGACTAAGCTTTGTATTAATGCAGTCACAGTTGATGGGACACAGAGGAAAGCAAACAGCAGACTGAGAGCCTACCTTTAAACCAGTAAATTAGATGTTCCTAAAGGCAAGACATTTACAGCTATTATAGTCTCATATTTACTTGCAGCCTCATTTTCCTTGGACTTGCATTTAGATCTACAACTGTGCTATTAAATGTGATATTAGGTGGTTTTGCCCTGGTTTTGGAGGCACTGGGTTTTCAGATTGATTTTTAAAAATGCAAGGCTACCAGCAGAACCTCTCATTTGATGACACTCAATATCTCTGATGGTTTTCTTAAAAAATCAATGCACACTGAATCTTGTGCAAAACCACACTAATTTCTTCTAATGAAACTGTAAGGCTGACACCTATAATCTTCTCAGCAATCCAGATTTTACCTTTTGGAGGCAGAACTCTTGCACACAGCACTGGTGACTTGTGCTGCCTAGGATTTCTGTCTGGCCCTCGCTTGCAAAGATGGTGAGAATAACCACAATTAGTTGATGTCAAATTGATCCAGGTTTTCAGGATTCAGCAGGGAATCTCATGAAGGCAAGCAAAGATTTTTCAGGCATCTGCATGGATTAGTTTTTCCTCTCTTCAGGGCTCTCTCCTGGCTGCAAGATTTGATTTGGGATGTCAGGGGAGACAGGCACTGCAATTAGCTTTATATAAATAAATCTGATGTTATTGAAGGCGATTGCTTATGATGTTTCTATAGAAGCTTGAAGAAAAAGGGGAATAAGTACTGGAAGTTGTTTGAATATTCAAATATTGGTACCCTGCCTTTTGGTATTTTCCATGGAGTAAATCCAGTGCCTCTGCTCGTGTCACTGCCCTGCTCTGCACCAGCTCAAACCTGCCAAGTGCTAAATGCAGGATTTTCTACTTAACAGCCTGGTGTAAGACCTCATAGGAAGCTTATATTTGCTTGTTGAAACCGAATTGCCAGCAGTTTTCTTAGGGAATTAAAAAGAATTTAAGAAAAACCCCACCAATATGAAAATTAAAACCCAGGAATGTGCCAATCTAGGCCATGCAGGCTGAAACCCTGCCCCACATTTAAAATAAATGCTGAGGAACTGGTTAAATTTAGTCCTCAGCTGTGGGAAAACTGAAGTTATTTCTCTTAGGTGCCTTAGGTTAAAGCAGTTGTATTTTCTGTTACAGCTCTGGAATAAATAAACACTGGGTACCAAAAGAAGCCAGTAGTAGGCCCATGTGCTGCAGCAGGCTCAGAGGGGTGAAGTGCCTCATAACCAAAGGACAGTTCCATACTTTTGGTATTGTACAAATGTTTCCTGACCTACTGGTATGTCACGAGACATTATTCTTGCATTGCATCTAAAAGCCAGGCATTACTCTGAGCATTCAGTCATGGTTGTTACTGCTTGTCTCTGACAGTTTCACTGGAATTCTGGTTGTCATGTGGTTAGCTTGGGAAAGGGTATGTTTTAGTTTCAGAGGCAATCTTATATTTCAGTTTAATTCTTCAATTCAACATTAAAAAACCCACTCTGAGGACCTGACAGACGTATCTTTTTGCTCAGCCTTTGTTCCGTGGATGGTGGTGTTAGAAAATCAAATATCAGTTTCTCCTCTGGTTTAGAAATATCCACTTGCCCACATAATCTTTGAAAGTGTTCTCTGCTGTAGTTAACAGTGCTGGTTTGAAAGTTCAATGCAATGTAAATGTTGGATTGTGCCTGCATTCTCTTTAATTCCAGTGCTTTTCTCCCATGTACTGCCCCACAAATGGATGGACTATTTCACAAATCCAATTAAAAAAAAGAAAGATGAACTCATGAAACTGGTTTTATTCTGTAAACACTACTGGTAAAATACAAACATTAATTCTTCTTACAAGGATTCTTTAATCGATAGAAATGTCTCCATACATTTTTTATAAAACTATTAAAATAGTCATTTCCCTAGACTGTCCTGCCTTAATAGAAACACAAATATTGGAACACCAAGGTCCTGAAAATGAGAGCATGAACAGCCTTGGAATGAATTGGTTATTGTTGTCTGGAGCTAGAGAAGGATCACAAAAATACTGATGAAGTCAGCTAGATTAGAGCTTTAAAATATTTCTGTATGAACTTTGTCATAAGTAATTACAGGCTTATGGATTTTCAAATCATTCTCAGGTTGTTAAATGTATAAATGCTATCAGTATCTAATAGTTGGAGCGATGGAATCCATTTTCTCTAAATAGATTAATGAATTCAACTAAAATTGATTGACTGTTCGATTGATTTAAGGGATTCCAAGTAGCCTTGTCAATATATACTCATTTTGAGATATTAAGAATGTCATAAAATTAGCTAAAGACCAGAAAATATTTACTCATTTGGCCATGCATGCCATTAAAGCATGATCCTCTACAGTATAGAATATTTGGATACTTTAACAGGTTTCAGGGTTTGCTGTTCAGTGTTTTGATTCAATTGGAGAATAACTTTGAACAGCCACAACATCAAGGAAAAACCTCTCCCAGGTTAGCAGCCTGTCAGTTCAGCCAGTGTACATGCACACAATAACTTCTGTAAAATCCTGGTGATTTTGTGTCTTTACTATACTCTGCTGTTGTTTTTCCTTGTCTGGCTCACTTGCTTGGGTGTTTTTAATTATTATTTCTAGTTTATTGATTTTTTTTTCATTGATTAAAAGCATAAAGAATGAGGGCCATATAGAGTTGCTGTGCTAATTATCTTTTATATATAACCTCATGTATCTGTAGCAATTTAGAAAGCCTGGGAAGCACTTGCTGGCTGTTCCTGGCTGACACCTGCATACAAAGGAGCCCCTGCAAATATTCTTTGGTTTGGAACATCATCTGTAGCTGGTACAGCTGCTCTGTGCAAAGCATCACCAAATCACAGTCAGCCCACAAGGAACTCTGCTGGCATTCAAGGGTGGCACTGCTGCTGTTGAAGGAAAGAGATGTTTTCTCTATTCTTAAAAGCTTCTTGTGAATTTGCAATAAAATTATCAGTTTTCTCCTTGATTTCCATTTTGAAGTTTTTAGAAAAAGACTTCCCCCCCCGCAGTGTGTTGATGAATTTGGTGAGAGGGTTTGCTTAAGGTGTTTGCCCAAAACTGACAAGAATTTTAACAATTACAAATTAATTTTTGCACTGCTTTCTGATAATGAATCCACCTAGACTAATACTCCAGTGGTGTCTTATTGCAATATTTGAGTCAAAGTCCTTATGGTAACAATGGAATCCTCATTTTCAGCAAAACCCTTGCTTTACTTTGCCTTGTGCTGCTAAAAGCTGGTTTATACAACCTACTAGTAAGAGAATTTCTTGTGTCTTGTCTGTTGATGTTTCTTCATCCTTCAGTAAACTTTGCTCTCTGTACTGTGGAATGAAATCTACGGAAAACTTCCACCCTTTCTTCTGGGCCACTGGGTACCTTTGTGCCGAAATACCTGGAGTAACCAAAGCAGCTGTGAGTTGTAAATTCTCCTGCCTCAGAGTGAATTAAATGACAAAGGAAAGAGCTGCCAAACATGGATTCTTGATCACTGCTTTCTTCTGTCAAAAGAGTGGCGAGGACAGAAAAATTCCCTGACTGAAGATGGTCAGTGCTGGAAGTTAGATCTGGGAACACAAGTGTTTGGGAGTGTTTCAGCAAGCAGTGACTGAACTCAGGAGCCTCAGATTTTACTCAGACCAACGCCTTCTTCCCCCTTTGTTGTCATTCCAGAGATCTAACAGACTCTTGAATAAAGGGTACAAAATTGTTTCTTCTTTTACATTTAGTTCTTCATCTTTCTTGCTTCATTTAAAGCTGTTGTTCTGATCTGCATTCGTGTTACCCTTTGTTCCCATGGGAGTGATTAGATGGTGCCAAAGCACAGAGAGCAGAGTCCTTGAAGCAGCTGAATGGGGAAGACACTTCACTACGAGAAAAGTGCCCTGGGACATGAATTGCTTTAATTAAAACCTTCAGGCAAGAGTTACAAGTCTCAAAGTACATCTCATGTAAATCAGATGGCACTTCCTTACTGGTTTTTAATGTTGTTTGATGTGTGTTACAGTTGAACAAATCTGTTTTGCAGCAGTTATACACCTTAAAGTATAAATCTGTATTTTCATATTGCCCTAAAGATGTTAAGAAGCCTTTTTATGCACAGGAGTCAGAGCCCCAAAAGCAGCATTCTGTGTGTGAGAGCAACAGTTGGAGGCTAAACACTGTTAAATTGACTGTTAAAAGAAGTGATTGTGCAGTAACTTTGGAAGTGGGAGTCTCTCTAATGGATTGCAGAAGTAAACAGGTTTCTCCAAGACCTCCTGTGATTATACACACAGGAAAAGCCCCATCAGAGAAATCAGACAGCATATAAAAATATAAAAAAAAAATTAATGCTTGCAACTCTTACAATGCTACAGAGGATAGAACAGTGCAGATATTATTTAATATGCATTGTTAAGTACTGTGCTCTTGTGTGTGTCTCTCTCTCTATATATATTTATACACTGCACATATAACTGTATATATATTTCAGATGCAGGAATTTTCTAAATCTCTGCCAGCAGGGAGATGCCAAGTTCTGATCTGAGAGTTCCCACTCAATATCCCACTGAGGCCGTGGCTCCCTCCAGTTGCAATGGAGAGCAAAACCCCCCTCTCCTCTCCCCTCCCCCTGCCAAAGTGCCTGATACTAAACCTTAGGAATAATGGCAAAAATGATTCATTATTAATGAGTTAACCTAGACTATATAAGGCTTGACTTCTTCTGTCTGCCTTGCTGAGTTTGATGTGTATTTCCCTTCCAGAGAAAAAGAAAATCCTGCACAGAATAGCCATGGGGTTCTCTTTATAAGATGTCTGCTTCTGCTTAAGTGGGCTGATGGTAGATTGAAAGCATTTCATTGCTGCTGATGGCAAAGTGATACTTCATACTTCACTGGAGATTTCTGAACTCCATCAGTCCTTTACTGCTTGCAGTCAGCATGGCTTAGCAGTTGAATATCAAGGCTAGAAATAAAATAAATTAAAACAAAAAAAAAAAAAGGAGGCAAAATTTCAACCCTGCTTCTGAGGAGTTTCTCTGCCTGGCAGTGGAAGGTTTGCTCACCTTCTGCATTAATATTTTGCTGTTGCCAAAATGGCTACATCTGCCTTCCCTACAGAGTGAAAAACAGGTGAATACTCTTACACTATCTGGATAAATGAAATATCATTTGGATATCTTAGTTTAATGTGCAGGTGTCATGCCTGTCAGCAGGGCACTTTGTATCTTCAAATAGTGTACCAGTAAGCATTGTTATTTGTACACAGGCCAACTAAACTTATTTGTCCCCAGTGTATTCCCATCCCTGTTAACATCTCAGATATTTGCTTTGTGAATTTCCTTTATCAAAACTCCTAGGTTGTCCTCTGCTGCCACAAAAATCCTTCAATTGCCTTTCTTTGGCCATCTGGTGGTATTAATTGTGTGGTGGACCTCAGACAAGAATATTCTGCCCAGTTACATGTCTGGCTACTGGTGTGGCAGCAAGTATTATTAGTAGTTGTTGTTGGGCATTGATTTGCATTTTCCAGCTGCCTCTCATCGAAGACCATTAATGAGCCATGTAGTGATTGGTTTCTGTTTCAGCAGCTTCAGCAGAGATTGATGTAAGCAAACTCACAACCACCAGGGAGATGTCCCAAAATAGCACTCCTGGTATCTTGCTCTGTGTCCCACTGGCAGCAGGACTCCGTGGCTGGTCTCTGGTTGGGGCTGGTGGTGGGATTTAGGTGCAAGCTGGTGGCTCTGTTTAATTTGGGTTGTGCCTGCTCCTTGTGATGGAAGATGGGGTGTCTCCGGGGTGTGAATATTGGTGTAGTCTCTGTCCTGGGCATGGATAAGGTCATCGATTTATGGTTGTGTGAGGCTCTTCCCCTCTTGTTGTAGACAAGCTGGGTCACCAGGTCCCACATCCTCCAGCTCTGTGGATCCTGTGGCTGATGGAACGTGGTGTTGTTCTTGCCTCTGGTGGGAGAGGGGAGTTTGTACAGGAGATTTGCTCAGTACCTTGCTGTGCTGTGTAAGCAAAGAATCCTTCTATCAATTCATACAAGAACTAACCCTGCCTTTTTAAAGGTCATTTCTGTCTCAGTCAGCTCTTAAAGTTCAAGAGGAAATAAACTGCTTAGAGTTGGCATTTTTCAAGTCAAGTGTCAACTTTTCAAGCCCCCGAGCCAGTGAATACGGAGGGAGGAGAGATTAATAAGTGAGCTGCTTGCTTGATACAGTGATTGTGCAGAAACGTTCCCTTTTTTCTTTCCTCTTTATGGGGCTTTGGAACGAACATCATTGAAATATCTTACTTTCTCCTTTTCACTTTACAATGCAAAAGTACCCAGAGCTCTTTAGAAGTGCTTCTTTTCTCATTAGTCTGGTGACAGCGAGTGGAGAGTTTGTCAGCTCCACTGAAGTAGGACACAAGGAACATTTTATGACATTGCCAATACCTAAAAGCTCCTTTAGCCAGAGAGTCTTATTATCCAGTGGGAACAAAACTCTGTCTCAGAAAGCAGCCAAGGCTGAAGCCTCCAAGCAGGTGCCTGCCCTTAACTGCATTGACGCCTTTTCCCATGCAGGGGATGGTGGATCGATGAGGAAATAACCAGGAGGAATGGGCTGCATTAATCAGGTACAATGGAGGCAGCAGGGGAGATGATGAGGGAGGACAGGTGGCAATCGAAGGATGTGCTGAGCACAGCCCATCAATTGGCTGCCAAAGTGCCTCTATTGAGCGTGGGGGACGTGGGCTGGGGGGGACCAGCTCTGATTCTGCTGATGGGCAGCTCCAGAGAGAGCCAGCTCTGTCTCCCAGTTACTGCCTTGAGGTTTTAGTTTTGGTCTCGGCAACTTTGTCTTGTCAATTTGTTTTGCTGGCCCACCTAAAATCCCATTGAAGGTTTTCTTCTTTCCTTCCTAAAGGAGTTTGCAGAAATGAACACATTAGTGGCATTGTCTTGTCGTGCTTTGCTTTAAAGAAAGCGTCATGGTAAGGACAATTTTTGAAAGTGACACATAAATCAGCCTTGCCAGCTATCTCTGCATGGTTACCCTGTCCCTGGAAGTGTTCAAGCCAGGCTGGATGGGGTTCTGACAGCCTGTTCTGTCAGTGGAAAGTGTCCCTGCTGATGGCAGGAAGGTTGCAATGAGATGATCTTTAAAGTCCCTTCCAACCCAAACCAACCCGTGATTCTGTGGTATTCCAGACCATTTGATCTCATGCTCTGCTGGGGTTAAACCAAGACAGTGATAAATTGAGGTGCCGCAGTTCTGAGGGCAGAAACTTCTCCCTACACCTGTTGAATCCATGCTGGACTGTCATCCTGCCCCTCCAACATGGAGCTGGTTGATGCAGGATTTTTGGTGCCAACTGACTGAAATCAAATTTCATTGAACAGAGCATTTTTTTGAGTGATGCAGAGACAAAATCACTCAGTTGCCACATCTCTAAATTCATTTCCTTGTCACAACTTCACCACAAAATAAGGGATCTGATTTGTCTGCGAATGTAGTGATTTTGAAACCTGAAACTGCTGTATAAAGACTATTTACATGTCTACCTAACTGGTTTCTCCATAAGTATTCATGACAAAAAGATTGCATTGAATGTAGTATTGTTTTATTAAACACTTAAAAGTATTGATGCAGAAGAATTGGTGTAACAGGGCTATAAATGCAGTTGTTCTGGCAGTTCTTCCGTGGTGACAGCTTTATTCCCTTTGCCTTGCATTGGTTTATGGGATCTTTGACCTAATTTGGGGGATTAAAATTAGAGGAAGAGAGGTCTCTGTGCCCTGCATGTAAATCCTAATAATGTCAGCAGTCCAGTGGAAGATTGAAATAGTGCTCTGGATTTCTAGGTGAAACAGGGAGAACAAGCATCCACGGGATGTTTTAGGAGTGGTGTTAGCAGGACTTCATTGTAAGTCTGATTTGGGCCTAGCCTCTTCATGGGGAAAACATTACAGCTTGGAAACAGGGTCTGAGGGAGCCTTTTGCCTCTGCTCAGCTGGCCAGACACAGCAGCTCTACACATTCCCTGGGTTTGCAAAGACAGGGGCTGCACAGCCACTGCAGGGGAATGGCAGAGATTCCTGGTGTGACAGTCGAGCTTGGAAACATCCCAGTTCCTTTAGTCTCATTAGGTGACACCAGATGGCTGGAGACCAGCTCTTCTCTGCCTTGTGGGTCTGCCTGTGCTCACGTACGTGCCCCAAATGGATGTGTATGAGAATGTAAAATAATAATACTGGGATGAAGCTTACCCCACAGTGGATGTTTTTGGGCAGCTTCAGCTAACACTACTGTTTTGCCTCATTCTTGTTCTTAGATATATGGGTTTGCTTTCATGTTTTAGGTTTTTGGTTTTGTTTTGTTTTTTTAATATTTTAAGTACTATTTTCCCCACGAGGAAAATAGGTACTTGAAAGCCAAGATCAGGGTGCAAGGTGAAGCTCTCAGGGAGCAGGAAATCCCAAATTCAAGTCACTTGACACCTCCTTAGTCTGGTTCCCTACAGCATGCAGCGTTCTTGTTTCACTTGGCAGAGATGGAGGATTATGTTGACTTAATGAGCATCTATTAATGCTTTTCTACAGAGAAATTTAATAATTTATTAGTCACTTCTTATGCTTGTTCTGTTAGACCAGATGTAAACCGAGGAGAAAGTGTAGCCTTACTTTTGGAGAAGCCAATATGGAATATTTAGAACATGTTCTTTCAAAACACTGACCCAAGGCTTCACGTGGCCTGAGTAACTGCTGATTTCAGCAGCAGTGTCAGTGCCCAGCACTGGAGCTCAGCACCAAGGACTGCTTTGAAAAGGTCATGGTATCACCAGGAGCCCTGGCAGAGGCAAGAATTGGAACCAGATTTTTTTGGGAGACTTTCAGTTTGCCTTAATGTGAGACCATTCTCCAAGCAATTTCTGTGCTTCATTAATCTTCCAAATTCTGCAGCAAATGAGGCAGAGATCCTGCAGAAAACAGATGCAGTTAGCAGTGAATCCTGATTTGTTGTTAGAGCATGGAAGCAAAGATTCTACACTACCATGACATGTTGTTTGTGCCCAAAGACATGGTGGTACTTGGGAAATCCATGGTTACAGGTCAGGTTATTTGGTCATGGAAAGTTTAAGATATTTGCAGACTAAAAATTCATCCAATATTGAGGATTTAAGGATTAGCAGGTCTGTTACAACGCTGTGCTTAATATGGCTTGGGTCCTGGTAGACTGCTTTGACATGAGCTGAGTCAAAGCAGGTGGGAGGCAGATATGAGATGGAGTTAAATTGGTGCTTGTGAGAAAGAAAAGACAAGAGGAGCAGTCTGGCAGAGAGCTTGTCACAGATAGCTGAGTGACTTTGCAGTCATTCTTTGCTTTTATCTCTGCCAGTGTCCCATGGGTAAATGCTGGGGGGTAGCACTTAATTGTTTGGGTCTATTTGTTGTCAACAAGTAACACTAGGAATTCTCGTCTGAGTCCCTAGTGAAAACTGAGACAAGTTTTCATCACATAACCTGGAGGGGTTTTCACTGACAAAAGCCTGATCCTGAAATGCTGAGCCACAGCTTTGGATTTTAGTCAGTTATGGTGAGGGTCCATCTCTGAATTGTTCTGCAAAAAATACTTTAGACAATTGTGTTTCTGTAAATTTGTTCAGGTAGTCTTAGGTTCAGATATTAAAAAAAAAAATTGACTGAGCAGTAATATACAATCCTCATTTCAATCCTCATTTCAGTGTGGAGTACTGTAATGCACTTTGGAAATGAGGTCTCATTGGAAAAGGTAATTTGAAACAGATCCACAGAACCTTCACAAAGCTGTAATGAGTCACCAGTCTGTGAGGACTCACTTGCTATATTGCAGTGGAGGGTTTAATGTTTTGTTTTTCTCATCTAAACACTTTGACCCTTCTTATTTTATTAAGATAAGCCATTATCTAACTGTCAAGAGCCTAGAATTTCAGCAGATTTGTTTGCTGACAAGTTGGTTCAGCACGACCATTCTCCTACTCATTTCTTTTACCACTTCAAGCAAATCTTCCCTTTTTTTCACTCCCCTTTATCAGTTCTTTATTCTTTAGAGCTCCTCAGCTCTCATGCTATTCCCAGATGACTTTCCCACTCTCTTGATAAGTGTTGGTGGGAATGTATAACAGAAATTGGAAATATTCTGAGTCACTCGTGGTGTTCACATTATCAGTTGCTTGTGTGGTGTGGCTGTGCTGGAGAGTTGTCCCAGTGACTTGACAGCTTACTGGGAGAGGGAAGAGTTATGATGTGCACTTCATAAAGCAAATAAAACTGGATTGGCTTGAGAAAACTGTGCAATGCCTCCACTTGTGACTGTGCAACAAACTGAAATCCTTGGGATGCGTATTTGGGGCTGAGTGGTGGGGAAGGACAGAGGTAGGGACTTAATCCCTGTAGTGAGGGAGCAGCAGAAAATACTAGTACAAAAAAGAGGGAGAACTTTTGACTTTCTTCATGGTATTCAGGCACAGCCGTGAGTTCCTCCAGCCCACAAGTGTGATTATAGATTGGTAACTGGTGGGGCCAGCTGCATTATTCATTCTGGTTCAGACTGAAATGAAATCATTGAGGGCAATTTTCTGTGTCACACTTCAAGGTCAGATGAGAGTATTTATTATTCCTTCCCTGTTTATCTGCGAATGCAAATTGAATTTAGTGATTCAAATTGATGAAATGTTAGAAATATAAAACTCATCAGAGCCGACACGAAGAGAAATTACTGGGTAGAGCTGGCCAGTGACTTCAGCAGCCCATGTACAGGCCTCTGTTTTGATTAGTAATTATTTCAGTCTTTAGGTTTTCTCATTCAGAGTTTTGTTTCAGTTGTTGTCATTTTTGTTGTCAAAGAAAAAAGTGTAATAACACTTTGAAGCATTTAGAATTTGAATTAGATGATGTAAATTAAGCCAGCTGCAGGGAGGGTGCTTGGATCCTGGCTGGAGAAAAGGTTTCCTTTCAAAATTCTTCCTTGGGGTTGTTCTTTGGGGGCTTGCTTGTTTGTTTTTCTCTCTCCTTTGACAGTTCCCTTTCTCCAGTACTTTACTCCCTTGTGCTGGATGCTGAAATCTGGGTGAGGGGTGATAGGGAAGGGAGCAGACATTTGGCATCTTGTGGTGCTGAAGCTCCACATGCTCCCTTACTGACAGCATCATCCACAGGCTGACCTTCCTCACTAGCCAGGGTTGTTAAGAGAGCCAAAATGAGGAGCTGCAAAGGGGACCAAATGAGCACAATTCCTGATGAAATAATGGAAGTAGAGATTCTCCCTTCCCAGCTCCCTGTAATGTGTTTTGAGCAGTTCCATGAACACATCTTGGCTTGGTGTGGTGGGTCAGTCTGTGGCCAGAGGGCATCTGTGGGCATTCTGTTCTCTGCAGTGTAGGAAAGACACCTTAAACTTGTTCTCATCTCAGAATGGGAGTGGAAAATCCTTTTCAGTGAATGCTCTTTTAAAATAGTCCATCCTCCATAACTGCCAAATGCAACATGCAACTGATGCTGCAGGGAGAGATGACACATGTTGTACTTGCTATATGCTGTGTTAATCATCACAGGGGACTCCTGGTTTTAGCTCCTGCTTCTTAATTACTTGCATTTTATTAAGAGCATTTAGTATTTGCTTCTCTCCAAGCACTGCAAAGGGAATCTGTTTGCTCAGGGTGTAACTGATGTCTGACCTGTTGTTGATTCAGAACAAGAGCCATGAACATCTGCACATACCAGAGGCCCTTAAAGATTTGCCTGCTTAAGCTAATATTAATCACTTTGTTTATTAAGCTATCAGAATAATTTCTCCTGCAGCCAGTTGCACTGAAGGCAGCAGCATTTTCAAGTGTAGTAAGTGCACAGCCAGCAGTGTGGGCTCAGTGGTTTTTAAATACCAGCAGAAGTTTTATTCCTCATATAAATGCCTTTAGGAGAATCTTTGGCCTTACAAACACTTCAGGTTTAGAAGCTTAGAAAAAGGACTTTTATGTCTGTAGTTATCTCCCCCTTGAAATATTTTTCATTCCAGAATTCAGCGATGGATGTTGAAAGTCCTGATGTTTCCACATAAAACCAAAACAAACCACAGACCTTCCTCATTTGTTAAGACACTGCTTTCATTCTCTTCTTGATGGTGATGTGGAAGGCATGTTTAGAACTGTGACAGTGATTGTCACCTCGAGTGGCTGATGAAGTGTCTGTTCAGGTGGAGCCTGTGCATTTTGGCATTCCTGGGCTGGGCTCCTTTGGGTGGCTGCTGTCAGGACAGCCCCGTGTGCTGCAGTGAGCTGACCCTGTCACGGAAGGAAGCACAGGATGCCTGATGTGAATTTATTTTAGTGAATCTTAACTCCTGCCAGTCAATTATGGCCATTGTACTGGGGCTGGAGCAGAAAATGTGTGTTATTTCTTTTCTCTAACTGCTCACTTTGGTGGAACTGCATTTCTGAGCCTGGTAGTTGCGCTGCTGGTTAGGGAGTAAAATTAAATACTGTCTCACAGATAAAGCATTGTCAGTGTACCAATAAAGCTCCAAATCTCTGTCTGCTTCTTACCCATTTCATCTGGCCACACTAGCAAAATAATTCTCTTCATGTTCTTCCCTCATTATAAATTCAATATGATTTGAATCTTCCTTGTATATCTAGCAGCAAGATGATGTATGATCTGTTTACTTTTGAATGATTTGTGATTTATGGAAGCCTGATGCTGGTGAGTTATACAAAAGATCTTTGAGAAAATGCAAGGTATGAACCAAGAGAAAGTTTGCAGATATTTGCTGAAGACTTGGGAGAAATAAATAACTAGAAGAAAGTGTGTTTTCCCACCAACTCTCTGTAGACCATTTCATGTAGTATTTTGTGTAGCAGTATTTCACATGGCTCTCTGTGAGGCACACTTAAAGCTTTAAATAAAATATAGCCCCTGTGATAACTTCTACTAAAGATGTTCATATTTTGTATCATTTCTCTTTCTGCATGTAGTGAGCAAATAAATAACACAGCCCTGTTGGCCCCCACAGCTCCCAGTGGCAGGGCAGGATTTGAGGGCAGGGGAGGGTGCTACTGCCTCCCTGTAGCCACAATTCTGTCTGTGAAGAAGAAAGGAAGCAGAAAGAGATGCCAATTATTGTGGCAAAAGTTAGCACCCAAACCTCTCAATTTTGAGCTTGTAGCACTAAAGTCTTTTCCTCCTTCCTGGTGGTGTTTTTTCTAGTTTACCTGCCTCAAATGCTAAACTAGTTTAGGCAGCTCCATCTGTAGCTGTGTTCTCAGAGTTCCAGTCAGTCTTTTCAGCAGCATTTTGTGATGGATCAGATTTTTCCCTCTTTAATATACAATGGATATTTTTCTGTTTTGCCAAACCTCACTTTTTCTTTCCTGTGTCCTGTCCCTATTTAAGTCAGACTGTTTTCCTCTTCTCCCTTCTGTTTTTCCTTTTTATTTCCCATTCTGGCTGGTGCTGAGGCAGGTGTGGCAGAGGCTGAGGGGGGAAGTTGTCTGTGTCAGAAATTGGAGGGTGGAAGAATCCTTGAGGGAGAGCACAGGCAAGGATGTCCTGCTGCTATCCACTGGAAAATAAAAGACATGCTGGAGTTCCCCTGTTTTGGCTTATGCCTTTGTGTTTGCTCAGAAAACCTGTGGGGGAGGAACTGGAATGAAAAATAACGTTTTTGTTCAGCCCTGTGTTTATCGGTTTCCAGTGTGGTTTATGCGCGTACGTGTGGATTCACTGAGATGCCTGCGAGTTGTCAAGTTGCAGGAACGGGTGTTCCTTCATCCAAATGTCTCGCTACAAAACAATTTCCCCTGCTCCTTTTTGCCTCATTAGCTTCTGCATTAACCCTTTTATTTTGGGCTCTGACATGAGGATGTTGATCGCCGCGGCGCGTTTCTCTTTGCAGCTCCGCGTGTGCCACGGCGCTGTCACCGTGTTTCCCCTCGGTGCTCCCTCCCTGTTCTTCCCATCACACTCTGCTTTTCTCTTTGATGTGCTCTCCCTCCTGACAGCTGGCCCTGGTAGGTACACGTGTCTCATCTTCTCCCGAGCTGCAACATGACCCAGACAGTGTTGCTCTTCTAATTGTCGCTGTGGACCCCTCGTCTTCCTCCCAGGTTCACGCACAGACTGCTTCTGGCATCCTGTTTGCTTTCCCTGGTTTTTTTTTTTGTTGTTAGTAACTCTGAGGTGGTAACTTGGCTACTGCAAGGATGGAATGATTAAAATAATGTTTTATGGATCACTGAGGGGTGGGGGGAAGCTGGCTGCTTTTGTCAGTTTTGAAGGAGATTATTAAAATGTATCTTACAGCTTCAGTATTCACTGTGCGCCCTCATTGTTCTCAGTCTTTCAAAGAATATTCTGGAAAATGAAGTTTTATCATTAAGATTGCATTAAAGTGGATTACAGAAGGGAAGAGCAAAATATGAAGAGTCTCAAACAGCTCAGAACAGAAAGATGTTGGCATCTCATTCACTGGGATGTGGAACAAGGAACATTAATAGGCTGATAAACAGAAATTACTTTTTCTCTTTAAGGCTTAAAAGGTTTACTTTGAACTTGCAAAGATTTTTTAAAATGCCACTTCCCCAAGCTTATGTTGAATGGAGAACTTTGTGCCTCTTTTATTTTATTTTTTAGTGCTCATATTGAGTGAGCAATTACTTCTGAAAAGCCATAGGTGTCATCAGGCTGGAAGAAGAGTGCCCAAGTCTGCTTTAAAGGCTTTTGCTTCTGAGCACCTACTTGCAAATCCTGTTTTGTGTCAACAAGAAATAGAACTTTCATATTTTTCCTTATAGAAGCAGCTCATGTTGTATTTGGTGCAGTTTCTGGAAGAATTATCAATCTGCCCAAAGAGAGGAAGAAAGGACCTCAATAATGTACTTTGGCATGGTGTGGAGAGTTGTAAGGAAGTTGAATTTCACGCCTCCCATAGCAAGGAAACCTATGGTAACAGTCAGTTCAGGGAGTTTGAGGATTGTCCTCGCTTTCAGAGACATCTCTGGCATTTGAATTTTAGGTACATTAACATCACATTTGTACTGAGGCTGAAATATAAACAGATGAAGGTGTTATTTCCATGCAGTGGCTCAGGAAATTGCCCATTTGTCTCTCTTTGCTCAACTTCTCTCATGTTTTAAAACAGTTGTTTTCCAAGCTAGCTTGGGAGTTTTGTGTGTGGCTGAATGTGTGTGCTCTCCATGAGACATGAATCTCAAATATTTTTCATTGTTTTAGGAAGGAAACCTGGCACATATCTCATTTTTCTTGGTGAATGTCAAATCAATCATCATTTGTCGGTCCACTCAACATTTATAGAAATAAGTCACAATATTGGGAGATTAAAAAAAAAGATTGCTCCATTGCCTTATCAAAATGTCTTGCAATAATCAGATGTGAGATTTTCGCTGTTTCAGGGTAATTAATGTTATGTTTGCATATTTTTCTTTTGTTCTGACTCTAATCAGGACAAAGGTTCTTTGATAAAGAAAAAGGTATTTGCAGCAAGGTTTCTGTAGTGAGATTTTAATTATTATAACACATATATCAGAGTTAATGAGGGTTTTGTACTCACATTTATCCTATGCATAGAAAGGAATATTGTTGAACAAACTGTAATGAATCTTAAGGCAGAAATGGAGGTTACCAGGAATTACCCATCCTTTCTGCCCTCTTTTGAGGGCTGACCTGCTGCAAGCTTGATAGGCTGACCCACAGGCATGTTCCACCACCAGAGATGTTACTCTTGGCACAGGTGCCCTTCTCAACTGATTATTTAAAACAGGTCCAAGGAAGCAGTGGTGCCCTGTAATGCAATTATCCAGTTTCAAATGCAGATGTGAAGCCCTCTTGATGAACCTTCCCACCTGAATACAGCAATGAAGAGACTATTTCTCAGTTCCCAATTATTAAATTGATCTGTGAATGATTCCAAGTTGAACTGGAGCTTTAAACAGGTTTCTAATTCATCCAGTGCTTTAAAACAAATGCTTTTTTCAAAGAGAAGGATTTTGAGGTAGGGAGACAGCTGCTTTGGAATTCTTGTGAATTCCTGCATACATTTCCCAAGAAATACAATTTAGTGACCTGGCAGCGCAGGTTGTACTTGATTTATGCTAGAAGTGTTCTTTAAGTATTCCCTTTTGGATCTATCTAAACAGTACCTTAACAACAGGGCTATTTATTTAAAAGCATTTTAATTTATTTTCTTTCAAATATAATGATGAATAAGACCTCTCAGAAGCACTCATAAATTTTCCAGTGTTGTTTCTAGCATTAGAGAAACAAAGTTCTTCTGTTCCTGACTAAGCTGGAGATGTTGAGTTTGATCTTTCTCACTTGCTTGAGGGTTTCTGACTTGTGTGCAATACTTTTATTTCATGTCCTGCTCACTCATTTAATACTTAGTGCAGTCTTGGATAAACTCATCACATTTAAATCGTGAACTGACTCTTAATCACAGGAGTGATTCCACTTTTATTTTGTTATTGATCAAGTGCTTTGCCAGCAGTTGATGTGTGATGAGCTGCTTGATGTGAGCCTTGGAGCAGCTGCCCCTCAGTGTCCCAGCAGCAGACTGTGGGGCTGAAGGGCACACGTGGAGAGCTGTTCCAGGAGCACATGGATAACTGTGCATGCCCACAGCATGCTGTATGGAGCACTGAGAAGAAGAGGGCCCAGAAGACATTTCTCTTCCAACATAGCTTGCTGGCAAGAGCAATGTGCAGGTAGTGGCTGTAATTACTTGCTGAGTACTATCTGTCAGTCAAAGCAGATAATGTTAAACCTACTTTTTCTTCTTCTTTGTTAGAAAAAAATGAACAGATCCAGTGGAACCCAAGGTCGTGCGTTGTTTGTTGAAAACAAGGCACGTTCTCAAAGGGAAACAGATTGATTTTTGAAACAGATGTGCATTACTTAAATGCTTCGTACGTGTGAGGTTCCAGTAATTGTCTTGTGCTGCACAAGAAGCTGTCCCTGGGGTGGTTCTTCTCTCACACCTTTTTCTGACAACAGCTGATAATGAGACTGCAGCTACCCAGTTTCCAGTGGCGCAGCCGTGAGATGGGAGTGACACGATGGTGGTCATGCTTCTCCTCTGAGGCTTTCCTGAGCTCTCTGATGATGGAGAGGCAGCACTCAGGAGTTCACAGGTCTGTCTGATCTTTCTTAGTGCCCGGATGCTGGAGAAGGCCCGGCAGCAGCTACAGGAGGAAATCCTGTGTGTTCAGAGCCAGCTGTTGGAGGAGAAGAAGAAACGAGAGCACCAGGAAGCGTTGGTCAGGCGGCTGCAGAAACGTGTGATGCTCCTCACCAAGGTGAGTTCCCAGACCACATTTGGAAAAGCCCATGTCCTTATTTCTTTCTGCCAGGTGCAGTCCTTCCTATTTCTTCTTTGTTGACCTCTATAACTGGTGCTACAAGACTGTTCTGGGGTCTTTGCATAATGGGTGCTGTGGGAGACATGAAACCTTGTCCTCAGGGCTTCGTTGGAATGGAAGTACCAGTGCCTCCCAAAACTGTGCTTGTGTTCCCCCCAGCTGGGCTCATGCTGTGCTGAGGATACGTGACTTTGTCTGAGCCTTGGCATCGATGTGAGGGCAGAGAATTGAATCATGTTGTTGCTGGAGTGTTTTGAGCCACTGAAGGGAATTTATAATGGCTTTGGCTGCATTGCCTCCTTTCCTAAAGAGAACGAAGTGGCAGCACCTTGTCAACTGTTCCTGTGGAAAAACAATTTACAGAGAGTAAGAGATTTGCCTTCCTCTTACGCTGGAAGTCTGTTCAAATGTAATGGCAAGCACTAGACCAGTAAATTGAAAATACGTTTTAAGATTCTTTCTATAGAATATATCAAAGGGGTCTGCATCATCCTATATCAGGTGTGCTCTCATGATGAAATTCTATACAATAATTCTGAAGTCTGCAGAGCATTGAAAATTTTATATTAAATTCTGAGAGCTCTCTTTCCACAAAGGGAATAATAATTTGCTGTAGCCAGAATGAGAGTTACTTCACTTTCCAAGAATACTCCTTGCAAAAGTTCCCTCATCTGAGCAGTCTCCCCGGTGTTATAAAGCTGCTCACGTAAATGAGCTTATGTGTGTGCAGAAGGTCAGACTCCAGTAGTCAGAGCTCATGAGAGGGAGCCAGGCACATCACCACGTGGGGAGGCAGGAGGGGAAAGAACTGCTGTGGTGCCTGAGCTTTAGGCTTTGATTTTCAGCGTCAACTGAAGCGTTTTGATCGATTTTAATTGCGCTGCACCCAATTTTGTGTAATTCCCATGTCATTGTTGAGCCAAAGAAGCTGTGATGTATGGTGCAGTAAGCAGGGCTCTTGGAGCATGAAGCAGCCACTTTACAAGAGGATATTCCATCAGATCTTCTGACTGCAGAGTTTGACGCCATGGAGAGTCACAGCAGTGCAAAGAGAAAAATGACAGCGGTTCTTTCAGCCTCACACTGAGTCAGGGTGGATGGACCAAACTCTCTCCATGGAAACAGAAGAGGCATCTCCCAGCCCTTCCCCTGCCCCCAGCAGCAGGCAGCTCTCTGTAGTGTTCTACTTTGGGACTGCCATGGCTGCATAAGACACAGGTGCATACTGAGCCCAATAAAAAACCTCTCTTTATAACCTTTTCAGCTGTCTAACATTGTGCTGGACTGCTCAGCCATGAGGGAAGTTTTTCAGATGGTTTCTAAAATACTCCCTTTGTTAACGTATTTCCAGTGCTCAACAGAAACACTTTTTATCATAGAACACAAAAATATCATTACTTTTCTTTAAGTATGGGACAAACCCACAACACTACTTTGTCATGTGATGGATTGTACCCTGATTTATATGGAAAGACAAACCTTTGCTTTGTTTGCTGTTCTCCCCCTGAAGAAGAGCAGGGGGAGGACAGGAAAAGTTGGAAGTGTTCTTCATCAGACCATGGCAAATATACTTGTGTTTTGACAGGGGAGGTTTTCAGTGTGCTCAGTGATTCCTCAACTGACCTGTTTTGAAGGAATAAAGACTTTGCTGTTCTCTGAAAATTTATATTCCATGCAGAGAATGCTAGGGTCCTTTGTGAAGGAGTACATACATTATGGTGCTTGGACAATCTATCCTTGGCACTGTTTCTCCTGCTGGTTCCTCTTCTTATGCAAAATAAGAAGAAAGAATTTAATTTAATTAAAAAAAAAGTATGATATTGTGATTTAAAATGAGATTGAGCAAATACATTTCCTGTCAAAAATAATTATTTTACATTGAAAGCATATCACCTAGAATGGTATTTAATTATCTAATTAGTGGCATCAGTACTTTGCTTTTATGCAATTTGAGAATGGAAAAGATGAGTTCTCTCTATTCAATCTTTGTCTTGTTAAATAGGACTGTGAAAATCTAATTTGAGGGAGAGTATTATATATATGATTGAAATGCTATTGCCTTTGGTAGTATGACTTCTGCATTTGTCTATGTTTGACTCTGGGCAGTGAATCAGTTCCTGTGTGCTGAGCAAACAAGGCCTGAAAGGCGTCAGAGGTGTTCAACAGTGCAAGTTTAATGCTGGAACAGTTTGCCTTTCTTTGGGATCAGGTTGGAACCTGGAAGGCTCAGTCCTAGAAAATGTTTCAATATATGGAAGAAAACAATAAGTTGATTTTTGTTTGGTAACAGCAGTACCAATTATTTCAATAGTAAATGTGCTCTCTTCAGGGGGTACTTGCTTTGCCAGTCTGACTCCTCACTTCTACGGCTACTGATCTTTTTCCCCCAAGATTGAAGCAATATTTTGTGGCTCTTACACACTTGTCTCACTTGTCAGTCGTGCTCAGTTGCTACTTGCCACAGTCTCTGTCTTGGTTGCTCTCATATTTCCATTTCAGTGCATTTAACCTCTCTGCTCATTGCTTCCTTCCTCACCTCATTTCCTTCTTTTGGGCTTTCTTGATCTTACTTGGGCCTTTCCCGTTGCTTTACTGCTTGGAAGTGACACAGTTGTCAGTCTGGGATACTTCAGAGCATCCCTACAGACCTCTCTTCCCTGGCTGTGTGGAACAGCATTCTCCAGTCTCTGAATGTTGCTGCAGTGATCCAGCCCCATCGATTCCACTGCTGAGTGTGGGCTGGGGTAGGAGCTGCATCCTGATTATTCCTGCTCACAAACTGCTCTTTAGAACATGTTGGTGGATCTTTTTGACCCACATGTCCTTGTAAATCAGGGCAGGACTGAAGTTTTCTGATTTCCATGTTTTCAGTGAAACATAAGAGTTGATTAGGACACCACCGAGGCTTTCAGACATTGATGCCTGGAAGGTGTCTCCTGGAGTGTCACTCCCTTCACTTAAGGTGATGGAACAGAAATTGATGTTTGAAGGGCTGGATTCACTCTCTCAGAGATCTGCCTGGCTGGGTTTGCTGTCTGTCATGCTTTTAGCTTTCTCTTAGCTCAGAGTTTTGGGAAACTCATCTTTGCTTTAGTACCTGAGGTAGTTGTGATACAGCAGTACTGGGAGATGCCTGAAATGCTGGGGAAGCACCTAGTCCACCTCTGCCCTTGTGCCTGTTTGATTTACTGCTGTGTTTGCTTTGAATGCCATGTTTACTCACACAGTTTTGTATTTGACTTTTGTGTTGTCCTTAAGCTTTTGAGTGTTTCTCTTTTGGTGAGAGCTACTCCTGGTCTTTGTTTATGAAGTGGGCTTGTTAAAAACAGTCAATTCTGTTACTGAATGGCTAAAATTGGAATATCTTAGGAAATTTTATATGACATAGAGGATTCCCAAAGTGAAAAACCCTTTCTGAAAATCCTTATCTGAGTGTCAGCAGCTGATTGAGTCAGTATTTCATGGAAAGCCAGCTCTGGCTTATTTATTTCAGGAGGGCAGCTTGCAGAGGGCACAACTGGGCTGTGCTGCAGAAGTGTTGCTGGAGAACAGCAATAAAGGCACACTCAAAAGCTCCCAAAGCCCTCTGATGTGGAGGGCCAAAGGTTGGCCATCATCTCCTCCTCTCCTCCAGTGATTTTCCCTGGTTGTGGTCAGCCCTTACTGTGTTTCTCACTGAGCTGCTGCCAGGGTTCAGACCTGCCAGCCTCTTCCCCTGCACGTGTCCAGTGCCTCCTGAAAGCAGGGATTCCATCTGTGCCCAGAAGGAACTTTTGCAAGGAGCTGTAGAGTGTGTGGGACCAGCCCACACCACTGCAGGTTTGACCAGAGACAAAATGCCCTGCTTTTTGCAGCCAGGGTGTCATCCTTTGCAGGAAGCTCAAAACTCAAAATGGGAAGCCCAATTTCAGTTACTTTTTGTAACTTATTCCAAATGAGTCCAATTTGTTCCCGAAACTGTAGGCTTTATGAATGCACACTGCCATAATTGCAGCCCTTGCTCTCGTGTAAGGCATAACACAACAACTGGACTAATCTGCTTGTGTTGGATGTTGTTGTTTCACTGGGTTTATTTCCTGTCTGTGCACTTGTCTGCCTTTGGGTACTCTGCTGCCCAGAGAAGAGACTGAAAAATTCCCTTTTCTTTCCTGGGCTCTCAACCAGATCATGTGATATGATAGGAAATCTGTTCCTATTGAGACATAATTTAGGCCATCACCATAAAAGTTAGAGATTAAACAAGTATTGATTAACCAACTCCAGCTGACTGCTGATAACACATGTTCCTGGAGATATCAGTCAGTGTGAAGTATATTAGTGACTCCCAGAGCTGAGGATGGCAAAAATGCATCAGAAATGGGACTGGGTAATTAAACTGTTCATTAAGCATGGCAGATGCAGAGTTCATGACTTGATTTGCCATCTGCTTTGTTTTGTAATCAGTAAAGATTTAAAATAATGCTGATGGCTTCTCTGTCGTATTGGGTCCTGCATGATGTTTTGTCTGAGGAGGTAGATAGATGATTTTAAAGCACAAGGCAGGATCTTAAAGTTCTGGGTGTGCAGCAGAGAAAGTGAAGTAACCCCTTTCTTGGGATGTGTGAAAAATCAGCTGTAAATACAGCAGTCAGTATTGCACTCAGCAGCACTAAAAGCAGGCACTTTGGCAAGCAGATCCTCGTGACAGACCTTTTGGGCATCACACCCTGAGCTGTGCTCTGCATCCAGGCAGCACAGTCAGCCTCGGGGCAGGTCTGAGCTGCTCCTCGGGGCTATGAGCAGCATCCAGTGCTTTCCCTGGCTGTTATGACTCTCCTTCCCTCCTTCAATCCATGCCATGATTCTGTGGATGTCATTTAAGCAGTGCTGGTGGTGGAGCATCCCCAGCTGTGCTGCTGCTCCATCCGTGGTTGTTAACTGCTGACAGCCTGACCCTCCCAAACCTTCCCCTCTGCTCACTGTGTCTCCTCTTTGTAGGCTTCTATAAACTCAGGGAAGTTACCTTCCTTTTTATAACTGGCCAATAAATACAATTTAAGGTGATTCCACATCTCCCTCTTCAGTGATTAAGCAAGGCAGGTTTTGTGAGTGCTTCCTCAGACCATCCTTGAGAAGAGGGAGACAAGACACTCTGTGCTTGAAGGAAACTCAGCAGCCTTTTAGATTGAGCACAGGTCTCCCTAATTTCAACTTGATTATATTAATCAGTTAAATAATTTCAGAGAAAAGGTGGTTGGGAGTTAGGGGTGGAGGAGGATAATAGCAGAAGGAGACAGAAGATCATTAACAGGTGAGGGAAAGGGGCAAAGAGAGGATTGCAGTCTGTGGAGTGTAAGGGTTTGGAACAGGTCACTGCTGAATTTCAATTTTTAATAACCAGTAGCATCATCAATTTTAATTCCCAGATTCCTCTTGTAGGGTGCCTTTTTTAAAGAAGGAAGACCAACAGGTCAGAGATGAGGTAGGTGCTTTTATGAATAATTCTCTGTCCTGTGAGCTGGTGTTAAAATGCTCCTGAGTTGAGTCTGATGCAGGATGGTTGCTGGGCTCCATGTTTGTGATTTCCACAGGAGTGTCTGTGCTACTGGATAAAGGGTGCTGAGTTTTGTGAGGACAAAGCAGGATTTGGGAGTTTGATGACTGCTTCCATAGACATTTTTTGTTGGAAAGGAAATATCACACTTTGCTTTGGTTGGCCTCTGACTGCCTTCTGTCTATGAGGTGGGAAATGCTCCAGGGAAATGGAGTTCTGTGAGGAGTTGTTTTAACACAGTTTTTTGGTTTGTTTGTTTGTTTGGATTTTTCCCTGTATAACCCAAATTTGTTGTGGATTTTTTTTTTTGGGGCTGACTTCCTCCAGTTACTTGCTGTGTCATGTTTTAGTCCTGATCCACAGCTGCCTCCCCCTGCAGCACTGCTGGAGGTAACTTGCTGTACCACTCTTTGCCTGCAATAGATGCCCTGCAAGATAACTCCACAAATGTGTGTTCTGACAACACATTTCCTGTTTAATTTTTATTTTTTAATGTCTATCACAGGTCTGCTTTACCTTTCATAATCATCTTGCAGTCTGCACTGTGAGGACCTTTAAACCACGCTCTCACCTTCCATACCTAACAGCCTGCTAGGATCTGTTGACCTGATTTCAAGTATCTCTAGATCTCAGAGTCTGAGAGTGTTTTGGTTTTTTTTTCCCCTATGTCTGTACTCTCTAATTTGTCTGCTTTGGAGTTTTATTTAGCTTTTAATGGAATGGTCTAACTGCAGTTTTCAAGGAAGTTGCTACAGGGAATACAAAAGAACAAACAGAGATTTTTATCAGCCTCAGCTGTTCCCCAAGTCACTCAGCCCTGCCCCCAGAGAAGCACAGCCGTGCTGATGGCTTCACCCTGGCCTTGTCATGAACCAGCCTTAGTATTTATTGAAATGGTTTCATCTTCAGCACTGCCCTTTCTGATCACAATTCCACAATACTCCAATGGCAATTTTTGCAGACACTCATACAGTGACAAACTAACTCTGTGCTGATTTATACTCGATGCTTCGTTATATTCATTACAAGATCCTATTTGCATGCTTGACATTTTAAAATACTGTGTTTGGAATGTGTTATTTATTTTGAGACCTTTATTAAGCAACCTCAATCTAAGGGTTTAATTGTTACTGATAGCTAAGAGTATAATTACCTCAGTAAAATATCATGGCTATATTAAGCAAATGGCAATTGTCTTCCAGAGTAAAATGAGTACAAGTCATTTTCCTTTGAAACAGGTTGTTTCACGAGGCCTGCTAATATCATTTACTGCTAAAATTGCAGAATCTCTCTATAAATAATGAGTAAGGAAAGCTGAGATCCATGTGTTTGTAGAAGGGCCTGGCTGCAGCAGTGTTGAAGCAGTGCACAAAGACCATTTGGGAGGAGAAAGTATCTTTAAATTAAACAAGAAAATGGTACTGTTTCTCCAGTGAGATTTGCAGATTTTGGAAAGTCAGAAGAATGTGTTTTTGGTGTGGGCTCCCAGAGCAGTGCCTGCTTTTCTTTCACTTGGTTTTCATTTTTGCCATTGTTCCTTACTTTGCTTAACTTGGTCATAAGTTTCCTACTCGCTTTTGGCTCAATGAAGAAAGTAGCAGACTTGTTGAGTTCTCACTTCCATGTCCTGCTCCAACATGACTTTTCAAAGCCTAAGAGTTCCCTTAGGTTGACTTGTCAGTCTGCATTTGTCAAAGGTGTCTGTGGCTCTGAGATGTGGGCACTGCACGTGTTTGGGAGTGAGTCTGCCCTTCTTGCTTTCCACTGCATCCTCTCTAGTGGGACCTTTGGCTCTTGATCTGTTGTCTTAATTCCTCAGAGCTAGTGGATAAATGTGCCTTTTCCCTGACTTTGGGTATTGTACTTTGTGTACCCCTGTGGTGCCTGTAGGAATTTGTCCCGTGGAGGGAGGAGGGTGATGTGCTTGGTCAGAGCAGAGCTTTGTCACCAGGAAGGTGATGTGCTTGGTCAGAGCAGAGCTTTGGCACCAGGAAGGTGATGTGCTTGGTCAGAGCTGGGCTTTGTCACCAGGAAGGTGATGTGCTTGGTCAGAGCTGGCCTTTGGCACCTGAGGGCTCTCAACATGGAAATGGTGAGGGTGAGTTCAAATGGCCAGCCTGGAGGCAGAAGATGAATTGGCCCCTGGGCCTTGCTTCCCTTTCCCTTGTAGAAGCATAAAAGAGCTCACAAAAAATATCTTAGCAGTTTTCTGGGGTTCAGTTTTGTGTAATTCTTTCTCTTGCCTTATTATGTATCTGGTGGACCTCACAATGATAAAAATACAGAGTTTGTTATTATCTTTATATCTGATGTTTTTGAGGTGGAGGCACAAGGACAGCCTCTGTATTCTTATTGATGTTATCTCTGGCATAACTTCTATTTAAGCAGCAAGTTTAGAGGGTTTTTAAAAATTTTATAACAATTCAGAGTATGCAGCAAAGTTAAAAGTTATGTGGTATTTTATGAGGTATTTGTGAAGAACAATAGAAATGTGATTGTTTTTTCCCAGAATACTGACTGGATTCTACTTTGTTCTGCCCCCACTAGATATTAATGCTCACTGCTAAGAGGTTAGATTATGAAAATTAGAAATATACCCATAAAAGAATTTATATGACCTTCAGTTCTCATATTTCTCTGAGAGAAAGGGCTGTAGGACTTCTAAAGGTAAAATATTCAATAAAAAGAAATTAGGTTAATCCAATGTTATGGCTGAGAATTTAAACTCACCCAGGTCAGGTAATTCAAAGTTATAGTTCCCTTGATGCGTGTGCTGTAACATTTATTCCTTAGCTCCTCAGCTCTGAATTATGAAGGATGGTTGAGCAGGTCTGGCAGGGAAGCAGGCAGGAAGATGGATGTGTGGAATGAGGGAGTGATTGTTGGGGGAAGTCGGGCAGAGCAAACCTGACTGCTGGGCAGGGGCTTGGGCAGCATCAGGGACAGGGAAGGGGTTCAGGATTTCTGAACAGCAGGCTCTGAAATACAGCAAGGCTAAGCTGCACAAAAAAGGTTTTGGTGGGTTTTTTTTGCACTTCTTTGTTCCTCTGAGATTTTCGGTTTGAAGGCATTAATCTCGCTGCCTCTTAGAGGGGTGGTATTGCCACAGGAGCTGCAGCTTTGAATCTCTGACTTCTCTCTGTTTGAATTCTCAGCCACAAAACGGGATTAACTGGGTTTGCTTCAAGTTGAATTGCAGTGGATTTTTTTTTTAAGGGTTAGGAGAGAGAGAGATAATTAAGTAACTGCACAGTAGCTTATTTCAACATGTGATGGGAGCCTCTGGTAAGAACAGCTGCACTACTCAGACACCAGTCAGAGCATCCTTTCAAATGAAGACCCAAAATCTTTATAAAACTGAAGGACTGTCTGGAGAACTGAGGAGTTCTGGATTGCTCCTGGCACAGTATCGTGCAGTACTGACTATTTTGTTCAATGTGTGTTCACAACGTCTCAGGTCAAGCATTGCTTAAATTGATGAATATATTAGAAGTCAAATGAGGTTTTACAAAGCATCTTGGAAATGGTCTCTGACCCATGATTTGTTGCACTGAGGAGAAATGTACTGTTCCCTCTTTTATGAGCACATTTGTTTAGGTGGTATTTCAGATAGTCAACAGCTGTTTAATAGAAGCTATAGAACATTTGAAGAATGGGTGTCGTTTCAGTTAATTAATTTTGATTGGTGTAATGAGATTATTATTTTACAAGTTTCTCACTATACAGAACAGCTGCTGGCTTTTTTTGAGTGTTATGTGGGGCAGGACCTGTGAAGAATCATTAACTGCAAACTTGCCTGTTCAGGTGGAACCAATTTGGGACAGTGGGAGAGCTGAGGCTTAGTTTTCTGTCTGTGTGAATCCAGAGCTTCAGGATTTCCCTAGAAAGATCACTGCCTTTTTGAAGTCAGGAACTTAAAAAGGGATCAACAGGTGAAGTGTTAGCATGAGACAGGAAAAGAGGATATGCTTTTTACTCATCAAGAGGATGCTGGACTTCCTTTCTCTCAGGAGGAGGAGATCTCTTCTCACAAGAGTCTTCTGATTTGTAGAGGTTGTATTAGGAAGGTCCTATAACCCTGTGGGGTATCTAGGCTGCTTTTTAAGCATAGGGAAGCATGGCCAGAGTAATGTTCAAATATGTCTATGTCTGCATCTCCTTACTTTCCTTGGGCAGTAAAGTCCAAGGATCGCAGCAGATGTGTTCCTTTGCTTGCCACTGTGTTGGGTGTGTGCCAAGTGCCATGGGCTTATTCCAATGTTGTGTCATCCCAGGAACTTGCTCCTGGAGCAACACTGGGGAAAATGGAAACCCCACCCTACTTGGTCTTTTAGTCAGTATTATTTTGGGTGCCCAAGTCTGTGTGCAAGGAATTGAGACGGAGTGGTTAAAGTGAGAGTTGCTGAAAGGGTGGAGCATTTCAAACCGATCGTTTTCCTGCAAGTGTTTGAGAAGGTTTGTGCTGATCTCGTGCCTGGGAGCTGCAGGCACCTGAGGGGCTGGCTTTGACATCAATGGCAAATATTTTTCACAGCAACCTGTGCATTCTGCTGGTTGTCAGTGCCAGCCCGTGCTGGTACTGCAGGAGGTGTAGTTTTGCTGCAGCTGGATGCTCGTGGCCCACCCGCCTGCTTTCCCCCCGAGATGTGAGCACACTTCTCCTGCTGGGCTATTGCACCGTGCCCAGGGCATGCTGGAGCTCACCTCTGCTTGTCCTGAGTGCCTGGAAGGAGCTGAAAAATCTAACTATAGAAAGAAATGCATGATAGGACTCGTGGTTCCCTGTCCTTGTGAGCAGCTGGAGGAGAGATCCAGACCACGACACGCAGCAGGTCCTCGGGAGAGCTTTGGCCCACTTGACTGTGGAGTGGGGTGTGCCTGAAGCTCTGTGGGCTCAGTCTCCATGGGACAGACCCAAGGACTCATTCCCCCTCCAGGGAGAGGAGATGCTCTTTTTCCCTTTGAGCAGCAGACTCTTCTCTCCAGTGGAAGAAGAAGCAGCTGGAAGAGTCCCTGCTCCCACACCCATTTTTCCCTGCTTTATGTGGTAGATGGGTCACAGGCAGGTCCAAGACCAACAGCTATTGCTACATGGATGGGAGAGGAGCTGGGAAGGCTCATCCTGTGCATGGAACTTGTGATTAAATTAAAGATAAACATGGATGTGGAGTAATGCATCCTTCAGGATGTGCACACAACACAGAGCTGTGTGCTTCTACAGGGCATTTGCAAAAAGAATGTGCAGCTCCCAAAAAGATCTAGTGTCTGAATTGGAAATTTAAGCAATTTAACTCCTCTCCCCAGTTGCTGTTTTTTTCAGGCACATATATAAGCTGCAGAAGTTTTATGTTTTATGCTTGTAACAGGAATTCTGCTCTGTAAATAGTATTTTCAGCTTTGCAGATAAGGAAACACTTTCTGGCTTTAATAAATTAATTTTCTGTTGATAACATACTACCTTTGGAGACCAACTTTTCAGGTTGACATTTCTATTATATTAATTACAAAGAGAGGAGAAGCTGTGCTTGTTTTGTCATTGGGAAATGCCATTTGCAAAGTTATTGGAAAGCTGACCTTGTCAGAAGTGTTATTGCATTATCCCTCAGTGAGGGCCACCACAACTGAATGACAAGAAAAAAATGCAGAAAGAAAAAAGCAATTTCAGGAGATATAATGGATCAAAACAAAATGCCTTTTATCCCTCTCCAACGTGGAGATGTTTATTAAGATAGTGTATGTAAGAGTTTGGTGCTGGGGGAGAAAAGTGGTTGTGAACCATTCAGGGTTGTTTTTCAAAAATGAAAATCACCATACAAGAGAATTCTTGACCTTTTGCATGAAGTGAACGTGGGCAAGAGGCAGTGCTCACTCCAGTGACATCTCTCCCACTCCATGTTTCTCTGTTTTCACTACATATCCCTGTTCATTATCCTTTTCCCCTCTTGTTCATCCTGCACATGAGGCTAAAGGGGCTCAGCCTGCATGGACCAAAGCCCCCACCCAGGGGCTGGGCTGAGGGTGTCCTTTGCCACCTCAGTGCTTGGAGAGTTCATCCTGGAATCATTTTCTTTCCCATCTCTGCTTCACTTCACCAGTCCTTTAAGTAAATCTCAGCTCTTCTGTTTGCTTCTAGCAAACTGCCAGGCGAATCATGTTTGTTTTCTGCTTTCCCTCCCAATTTAAAACCACAGAGCTGTTAGTTTTCTCAGAGCCATTCCTTGTTCTCCCTGAACACTGGGGAAACAGCAGCAGCTGCACATTTCTACTCTGCCTCAGTGTCCCATCCAGGCACAGCTCTGCTAAAAGCCCAGGTGACTGCCTTCTCCAAGGAGCTTTCATGTGCCTCTAAACAATCCTGTGCAGGAAAGTGCCACTCAGCTTAGTGGCCATTTCATCTTTGATCATGTAGGGTACAGCAGGACATGCTGAATGTCTCATTCTGCTCATCCTTGTGCTTTCTCCCTGTGCTGGAATTGTGACAGAGGTGCAGGTCATGGGTAGCTCAGTGAGTGGTTCATAATGGAGTGTGGGGATCACACTTTAAAAGCTTTAAATGAAATCTTTTCCACCAAAGAAGTAATTTAGAAAGCCCCAGAAAGCTATTTAACCCACCCCCTCCTTCTGTGTGAGGCAAAGTGTTTCTTATGTAATATCAGTGCACATGAATTTGTCATGTGTGGTGTTAACCTCAGGCTATGTTTGTAGCCCTTGTGTTCCAATATTGGCTTTTTACTTGCATAAAAGAGAAGAAAAAAGCCCTGCTGAATTCCTTGAAAACATCCTAAAAGGGATGCTGGGGAGATGTAAATAATAGCCAGGTTTATAGTTTAACTCTCTAGGGGCAGTGCAAGCTGAAGGGTGGGAAACACCCGTTCTGGATCTGATGTTTTCCTTCAGAAAAACACAAGAAAACCAGAAATGCAGAAGTAATTAAAGGTGGACTCCTTCCCTGCCTCGCCTTCCTCTCTGCCTGCACGTGGATTTGGGAGTTCTGAGGTTCTGAAGTTCCTTCTGCTGCAGCTGTTGGTGCATTTTCTGCATTGAGCTGTGTCCTCTGTTGGGGTTCTCATACCATAAGGAATTTTTTGATCCCTCCAGGCCACCAGCTCAAGCTGACTCATCTAAACCTGTCTCCTACCGAAATGCTGTGACTTTGTGAGTTCTTGTTAAACCTCACCTAGCTAGGCTGAGTCTGGGGTGCTCTTTTGGCAGTATTTATGTTCTCACGACTTCTCCCTCTGCAGAGGTAGTTTTTTTTCTCCTTAGTTTTCCTTTAAGAAGAGGGAGCAGGGATGTGGGATTGCTGCCCCTCATCAGCCAGCAGTTACACAGGCTTAGTTTTAGTGCCAAACTGCTCCGCTGAAGGAACTGGATCTCTTAACTGCAGCCAGAACATCCAAGCAGGCATATCCAGTTGATTTAGTAATAAGAACAGATAAAGAACTTCCTGCCAAGCCTGACTGGTGGGCAGGGGGTCATACTTTGCCTTTCTGGAGAATTCCCTGTGTTTTGGGTGTTCTTCAGCTGACAGAACCTCCAGGCTGCTCCTCCTCAGCTGGGATCATGGCTCTGGCTCCACGCAGGTGAATGGGTGCCTAACCATCTGCATCCAAAGTTTTGATTCCTAATTAACTTTCAATATGCTAAAAGGGTGGCTAATAACATTAAATGCAAATTACAGAGTTCACATTCTTCATGCAAATACAACTTAAGGAAAATGGTATCTTCTCATTTTGCTGCATTGTTCAGATGTAACGAGCACGATTGCTGCTCTCCCCAGGGACAGCCTTGGGACTTATAAGGTTTATTCATCAGACCAATGGCTTCTTTTTCCTGGCAGTTTTTCCCCCCAAGAAGTAGTGATAAGAAACTCTGAGGAGAGGGGGTGAACCTTCTTGATACATTGCCTGTCCTTTCTCTTTTTTGTCCTGAGACTTGGTCTGGAGTTAAATGTGTTAAAAATATCCGAGTATCAATGCTTGGTAAGACTTAGGAGAGCTCTTAGCAACTAATCAAGGTTAAATGCTGTCTATTTTGGGAACCTGAACGACACTGTCACTCACATTTTAGCAGTACTCAATGTCTACAGCTGCTTTTTTCCTTCTGTCATTCCTATGAGGTGGGGAAGCACTGTTATCTCAGATATAAAAGGGCATGGGGTACACAGATGCTTGGGTGAAGTAACTGAAGACCTGAGCCCAAGTCAAACAGGAGTGCAGTGGAAGAGCTGTGAAATCTTTATTGTATCTCCTTCTGAGAAGGTCTGGTTTTTTTATGAAGTCCCCCAGCACCGACTGCAGTTTTCTCTGCCTTACCTATGTGAAAATGACCTTCCTTCAGGTGGCAAATCCTTTGCTGCAGCACGTGTGTATGTATTCCCTGATACTCCACTGTGTTAGTATCAGCATTTCACTGATTTTCTACATCTTTTGAGTCTTGTCATACCCTGGAAGCATCCGGTATCGTTGTGGTGAACCTGTGTTAGTACAAGGGTCTGATTTTTTTCCTGCAGCTGTGTTGCTGAAGTGGTTTTGTTTTTGTGGAGGTTATGGCTGAAGTCCCTTCCCTCCTCTCTGTGGGCTCTGGCTGGCTGGCATGTCCCTAGGGATGTCATAGCTTCTAAAGGTGTCAAAATCGAATCCCTAGGAGGTTGTGCTGTAAATGCTGCCTGTGTGCACACTGTGTGAAATCTGAAGACTTTTCCTTCCCCTCTGCATTAACTGACGTTCATGTGTGATTTTGCTCAGTCTGTTTATCAGCCTTTGCTTGTCCATCATAATTGATATTTTTAGGTGCTCCAGAATGCCTCACCCTTGTCTCTAGACTCTGCTGACATTAATATTTTATGTTGTCAGCTCACATCTTGCTGCTTGCCCCTGTTCCACTACGCTAACAATGATCCTGAAGGAAACTTTTGGCTCTAATCCTCAGTGCAGCCTCCTGCTAATTGCTTTCCATGGCAGGGAGGGGTGGTGAGCTCCTCCACCAGCACGTATTTGACTCTCACAGAATGATTCAAACCCAGGGATGCTCGGTCATTTAAACAGACTTTCAAACGCTGTGTTCGCTGGTTCGCCCTCCTGTGAGTTCTCTCAAAGAATTGTCAACTGGTTCAGTTTAAATTACTTTCACAAAAGCTCGTGCTTATCTATCTCTGCTTTATCTTGTTACACTCAACTCAAAGAGATGCTTTGAATACTGAACTTTCTTAAGTAATTTACCTAATGTTCAGGTGAAACTTCCTTGCCAATGACTCTAATTTCCCAGAACATCCTTATCTCTGCTTCCAAAACAGAGGAGGATGTGTGCAGTCTGGTATCTCCAATAGGATAGCCATTTTTAAGGATAAATCATTTTCTTCCTATTGTCTGTTAACACCTTTGTTATTTTTTGGTCTTGGGTGAATATCAAGCTTTGAGATTATTATTATATCTTCTTAGTGCAGTTTAATTTCTTGAAGCATTTAGCTGCCTTTATCACAGTTCCCTGGATAAAATAGAGCAGAGGAGCTGTGATGATTCTTTTTGGAGCCTGGATCTTTGCTGGGTCAGAGTGTGCAGCTACAGCCACTTGTGCCTCTGATAGACTCAAAGGATTGTCCTGTACGTGGAGCTGCCCATTTCAGCTTTGTTTGGGGCTTTGTTTTCATGGTGTTGAAATTTGTCTGCCCTTAAAATACAAATTAATGTTATTGCAGTGGCTTTTATTTACCTGATATTCCCCATTATGTTTTACATTTACCTGACCTTTTCTTGCATCATGCAAGCGTCGTGACTTTCAGTGTTTTGATATTTGTATTTGTTTTCATCTTTATGAGACTGGTAATGTTAAAAAAAATCTGTTTTATTTCAAATTTTGTTAAAGGTATGAGATACTCTCACAAGTTCACGTATTACAAGAAGCAGTTTCTGAGCTGCTCGTTCTCTCCTCCCTGTACAAAGTGTCTGAATATCCTGTGAGATTTAGCAGTGTTGTAGTGAGTAAAGAAATCCCTGTATTCCCAGAAAAGTGTGACTGGATCACAGCTGCTGTCACTCCTGTCTGTCTGGAAGATGAATCAGCCTCTGAAATGTGCAGCTGTGGGCAGTACATGGAGCTGGGTGCTCCTGTTCTCCTCTAGCATCAGATGGAGATTTTAAATCTGTTACACCTCATTTGGGGTATTACTTCATGGATTTGCCCCTTGCCCCTTTAAAATTTATACTTAAATTTTATTGATTTGAGTTATTTAATTTTATTATTTCATTTTATGAAGCAACCTGGTTGGTGGCTGTATATTTATTTAAAGGGAGGCAGTCAGCTGCCAGATAAGATGAGGCCATAGTTCAGGCATTATCTGTGCCAGGTACTCTTGCCAGATGGCCAAAGAGCAATCTTCTAACCAGTCCTGGATGTGATTATGATGTTTTTATGAACTTATTCCAGTTTCACCTTTTATTTGTCTTCACAGCTGTTAAGGGCACTTTTTATGGTGTTTCTCTAGCCTGGAAAATTTAGATCAGATTAGAACATAACTTCTCAGAGCTGCAGGAAGTAGGGCATGGTTTAAAGAGGATTAGTGATCAGTGTGTATAAGGCCTAGTCTGTGTAAGGTAAACCTTAGAAGGAGCACCTTCATCTTAAGTAATTTATGTGTCAGTAGAGATTTCCTTCTTTCTTCAGCTGGAATCTGTCATGTTAAAGGTCATTTTATTGAAATTCATGCTCACATATTCATAAAAGGATGCATTCTTCTGGGCATTATCAGTCACCAAGTTTTTGAAGTTGCCATGCTGGATCTTTTCTGTATGTTTTAGCCCTGGAATCTGGTGTGATGAATTAACTGAGATGTCTGCTCATGATATTACAGCATTAATAATATTGAGGGGGGAATTGTGATGGCATGCAGTCTTTATACTTAGCGTGGTTCAACTGGCAGAATATGAATTTATAGGAATGGGACTGTTAGACCACTTTCAGAGCTAAATCTAACCTGCAGGTAGGAGTTCTTTGACAATCTCATGCTGCCAAAAGCTGTGCCACTGCATCTCCTTCCATTTATCCTTAGATATTTTTTCCCCCCACACCAAAATTTGTTTGAAATTTCCCTGTGATAGAGGATTATGAATAACACTTGTCAGATTTGGAAGCTGTGAACCACTGAGGAAGGATTTCAGCTCACTCCTTAACACTCTGCCAGCCTTTTTGCCCTTCAGGATTGAAGGGCTGGTACTTCTACTGCTACAGAGCTGATCCATCAAGTCTTCCAACAAGGAAAACTCCTTTGCCCTTCAACCTTGAGGATGTTGTGTTAACTGTGGGCTGAGAAAAGGGGTGCCAGAGGGCAGGGCTGTGCAGCCTGGGTGGTGTGAGCAGCTGGAAGAGGCTGCTCCGTGTTCCTGGATCTGGCTGGGAAGTGTGCTGAGCCTTGCCTGTGGCATCCCTTTGTTCCCCATCCAGAGCCAGGCTGATGACAGCTCTGATAATGCCAGATGGCAGTCACCAGTCATCATTTAATAGCAGAGAAAGGCTGAAATATTGTCTCCAAAACTGGTTTGTTCGTTCTTTCTCCTCGTTCCAGCCTGGCACTGATCCTCAGGCAGCACTTAGGGACCTCCTAAGAAGATCTCGTGTAGAAAACTGTCAGAGCAGATTGCTGTATGGATTTTCAGAGGATTAAAGTTAATTAAAGAGCTATTCCTTGCTTTCATTTCCTCGTATCTGCCAGCTATTTACATGCTAATGTAGGGTCTTCCAGGGAGAATAGGACAAGTGTCAGCATTGGGCATGTTATCACACATGGAGACAGTAGAAAATAATGAGATGGGCAAAATATATATATATATAAAAAATGTATGTACGTGTGTGTAGCTTGACAACTGAAAGCCAGCAGCAGAGCTTTTTGCATATTTTCAGTAATGTGTGATCTTACTGAATATAATTCACTCCATTACATCTCACGCTGCATAATTTAATACTTCATTCACTATAGTATCTTTACATAAGGAGTTTTATTAACAGGCAGACTTTACTTTTTTTTTTCCTCTCTTGTTCTAAAGAGGAAAGTTCTTTCCTGCACAAGTAGTGAGTAGTTTTACTAGGAGTATAAACCTGGGAGCAGAGACTTTGGTGGGAGACTGGCACCTGCTGTCGCCTCCTCTTAGAAAGATTAAGCAAAGGAGATGCTCAGCATGAAAGCAACCTGAGAGTGGATGTAATAGTTTTCTGCTCCAGTTGTGTTATTATTTGCCCATTCCATTTTCACATTATTTCAGAGGATTATTTTCTCCTGTAATTTTTCAATATTTTTCATTTTAACACTTTATTAAAACTGCTCCATAACAGATGAAATAAAATTGATCTCAGGTTACACTTCAAGAGGGAGTTTAATGCTTGAGGAAAATTAGGGACTTCACTGTCTGCATTTTTAAACAAAACTATCAAAACCATGCATGTTGTTGAGCACAGGTAAAGAGTTTTGTCAGCTGCTGAGGGCAGTCCAGATAGTTTGAGGGTGCTGAAGGTAATTAAGCTTCTAAGGAGCAAGGGCAGTTCAAGACAGATTTGCTTTCTGCAGTTTTGTGTTCTCCACTGTGCAGGTGACATACAAAGTGAGTGGCTTGGCAAACCCACAGTGCCCCTTACCACAGGCTGGGGTGTTCCATGTGACCTTTGTGAAACAGCTCTTTGGCTTTAGCCTTTCTCTTCATTTTATCCTTTTGTGGTTTTCCTGGTGGAAAACACGATGGTCTTACTGTCAGATGTCAGGTGGCTGTTCCTTGGCCTTGAAAATCGATGTGACATTTTGTGAAAGAGTTAAAAGATGAGGGAAAGGGAAAAAAAAATCCTTTTTTTGGAGACTCATTTGGGGGCAGGCAGGGGGGAAGGTCACCCACACTGAAAAGTCACAACTGATCTGCTGCTCATTCCTGCCTTGGTAGCACAGCTGCCTTAAAAGATGCCCTGAAAGGGATGTCAGGCCAGAGATACTCTGGGATTTGGGTGTTTGAGGTTTTCTCTTGTATTTGATATCCCAAATCCTCTCTTAAGCCAGGCTGGTGGGCTGACCAAGATGAAATGCTGCTGTGCAACGAGCTTCAGGTTGAATTTCTCCCTGCTGTGCTCTGTATTTGATATCCCAAATCCTCTCTTAAGCCAGGCTGGTGGGCTGACCAAGATGAAATGCTGCTGTGCAACGAGCTTCAGGTTGAATTTCTCCCTGCTGTGCTCTGTGAATGTCATCTGAGCTACACCAGGGAAAAGCTGTCCCTGCTGTCTGGGGAGATGCTGCTAAAGGCTTGTTTACCCAGGCCTGTGCAGGTCAGAATAATTCAGAGAACAACTTGTTCTTGGCTCCCCACACCAGAGGAAACCAGTGTTGTTTCAGCATCTCTGCTGACTGAATCCTGTTGCTGTGTGGTTGGGAGGGTTTGAGATGGGTGCTCAGAAAAGCCAGTGAGCACCCAGGATTTACTGAAGGTGGGGCACACATGGAGCCTTGTCCCTCACTGGGCTGCCTGTCCCTGGCAGGGGCAACACAACTTGGTTTGCAGGAGCTCTGACAAATGGGAATGACAACCAGTGCTTAAAACGTGAAGTATTTCAATTTGTGATGCTCGTCTCTGGTACACGAATGGTAAGACTTCTGATTTTTGTGTGCTCAATATTGGTTTTTGAGCAAATATGAAAACATTTAAGAAAAAGAGCTACTCTCAAGCTTTTCCTATCAGTGATACGTGTGTGCACTTTTTTTGCCACTCATCTATGTTGTACTTTGTGTGAGGGATGTTTCTATTTTGTATATCAAGTGGAATCTTCAATTTTAGCTTGTCACATGCTCGTAGGAAGTTTTCATTTCTGTTACATTGTTTTAGAAAGAGATCCACACTTCTTTTGCTGTCTAAGAAATGGTCTCTCTATTCAGTCAGAACAGTTGGTCTGTTTTGAGACTGCAGTGGAGCCACATCATGCAGGAGCACTTCAGCCATAAAGGACATTTGTTTAGTAGGCTCCATGTGCTGAGAATATGAATATTTTCAGTGGTGAGAATTAAGGCTGAACATTTCATTCACATTTTTGCATTTTACCGGAAAAGAATTGAGGGGAAAAAGTCTTTTTCAGGCATTACATGTGGGTTTTACTACTTTATGCCCTACCTCTTTTCTGGGACCTGGAAATATATGGATTTCTAAGGTATTTAGCTCAATGCAACCTTTCCTTGCTGCTGGGAAGAGAACGTGAATCTTTTTTGGGAACTAAAATTCCGGTGCCCATGTGTGTCTGATTTGTGGGTCACAGGCCCTTGGTTCTGCATCCTCACCTTCAGACTTTGTGGTTCCTGGTAATGGATGTGGGTATTGGGAGCAGAAGGTAATTTTAAAGATATAGATGAAAAGTGTTTCAAATAATGAGGTAAGAATTTGATCTCAGTGCGGTGGTTTTTTTTTAATCAAAATTTTATGTTATTTTGATTTCTGGAGCTTAAATAGAGCACGGCAAGGATCCTAAAACCAAGATTAGATTTCGGATTTAATTTTTGGGTGTCATCCCTCAAGGTACAAAGTAAAGTAGCAACTTAGAGCAGCAAACAACATGAATATTTCAGAAGCAGCATCTTTTCTATGTGCTACCGTCTGTTGATGACCTATGCATAGGAAAGGATTCATTTCCCAAAGTCAAAGGTTGAGTTTCTCAATGAGATGTCATAAGAAAACTGTGAAATACAGGGTAAATTCTCAGGTTGAGAGAGCTCTCCAGCATGATTTTTCTTCCCTCTTGGAAACTTCTATGGACACTCTGGTTGAATGGAGGTGCTGACAATAGTACTGTGGGGGAAGAAGTGATGCACAGTACTTACAGTCTTGTATGCATATAAATAAAAATTAGCAAATGAAAGAGCTAAAAAAGTCTGGTTTGTTAACGCTGTGGTTTTTGAGCTTTAGCTTTTTGAATGGTTCTGATGATGGAAAGAGAGGCCATAAGTTGTGTCCTTGAATCTGTGAAGCTGCAGAGACAGCTCAGATGCTCACAGCACCATTTCCATTAATGCATTTTCCTGTCTTCAGGCAAATGACCCCCGGATATGTGATAGCTCTTAAGGCATGTTGAAACTCTCTCCCATAATTAACTTCTGATGGACAGAAACAAGGCTGTGGGGATTAGAGATTTGAAGAGGGAATGCTCAACAGGTTTTGAAAACTGCGTAGAGGTCCTTCTGCCATTCACATGATTAAGCTTAATTATTTTGAATTGATTATAGAGTCTTGAGCACGGATATGTAATGAGCTGTTTGTTGTCCCTCGGCAACAGCACCTTTGTAAAGCCCTCTCCAGTCGGATCCCAGCCAAGCACAGTGCTCCTCCTTCCTGCTGATTTGCCAGCCTGGCTTCTGCTAGGCAGCCTCTGCAAGGTTTCCACCAGAGCAGCTCCATCCTGTCACCAGAGGAAGCCTGGTGACACTCAAGCCTCTTGCTCAGTCCACGTGCTGCTGTTAGCATCAGCTCAGCCTGGGAAGCTTAAACAAAATCTGCCTGCTCTTCCCACCCTCTCCATTACCACCAGCATTCCCACATTGTAGAACCACAGAATGGTTTGGGATGGAAGAAACCTTAAAACTCCATAAAACTCGTTCCAACCCCCTTCCATGGGCAGGGACCCCTTCCACTGGACCGAGCTGCTCAATGTCCCATCCAACCTGGCCTTGAGCACTTCCAGGGATGTCACTGGGGGTGTCTTTGTCACTGATGTGCAGCACAGAGCTCGTGGTGGTGATGATGCTCCTCTGTAGCACGTGTGAGGCACAAGTTTGGGCTGTTAATTAATAATTCCAGTCCTGCACAATGACTTGTCTGATGACAAGTCTCTGCAAAAAAAACTCTTGGTAGCCTTTGAAGCAAGCATGCAGAAATATCCTATTTTCAGCTGTACATATTTTTTTCCCAGAATTACTTCACCATGGCACTGCTCTAAATATGTCTTGTGAGATAAGCTTTAAATCCTACTTGGGCAAAGTTTATTAAAAATTAACATTTGCATGGGGAGTTACAAAAAAGAATAGGACCTTCATTAGCTTAAAATCATCTGAAGTACAAAATAATATTGAATTGCTCTCCACTGGCCCAGACCAGGCAGACTCTTACTGTCTGCCACGTCCTGAAGCCCAGAAAAGTCAGCATCAATAATATCCAAAAAGCCACACTGGAAACTGCACCTCTATTCCCAGAGGTCCAAGAAAATGAGCTGCTACCACGGGCTAAACAGCCTGAACTTATTGGAGTGGGATGTTAGCTGCCATTCCTCTCAGTGGGGAAAGCCCCAGTGTTCATTAGGCATCCACTCCAGAGGTACTGCTCTGGCAGCTCACGAGGCTTGAGAGTGAAAAGTCAATGCAGGGGATGTAATTTCAAACAGTTTTGCTTTCTGGAAGTTCACACTTGAACCAACACAAGCCCTGGGCCAGGTAGTGCTGGTTTATCCTGGCTGAGGATGGAGCCCAGTGACAGGGATTGGGATCTCAGCCTTGGCAGGAGCGCCAGGGAAAAACACTGAAAGACAAGTGGGATGAGAGAGTCTGTGCAATGGATGGATGTAGAAGATCAGTTTTCATTTTCATTTTGTTTTCTGGGACAGATGAGGAGCACGTTCTTTCCCATATCCCTTTCCTCTTGGGACTGCATGTCGCTTGCCTCTACCTTGCATCATTTAATCTGTCGTGATTGCCGTAAACGTCTGAGTCTCCACAATATTCACCTTCCCTTGGGCTGCAAGTCACCACGTGTGTGTCTTTGTGTTAATTTGTCCCAGTTCAGAGGCACAGCATCATTAGTGAGCCTCCACCACGGTAATTACTGTGGGATTTGGGCACAGCAGTTTGCTCGTGCATTGCTCTGTACCTTCTCTTTAATCTACACAGGCCATCTGCTTCATTTCTTAACTAGAAGTTGTTTTGTTTCTGCTTTGGAAGAGTGGTTCTGTTGCTCCTGATCTTCTCTGTGTAGAAAAACCATTGCAGCTGGGGTAAATTACATCTGTTTGATAGATTGTGCTCGCTTTTGAAAGATTTCTTGCAGGTCATGCCCTGTAGTTTTGCTGTGCACAGATTTTTGCTTTCCTCTGTGGCTGCAGGGATGGTCAGGGCAGAATTTTGATAGGATCACTCTGTGATCTTGGGAACTCTTTTAAGTCTGATCACAGTCCGACTGTTGGCTTCTAGCGAAGATTTCTCCATACAAATATAAATATTCAATAACAAAAATGTTACTGGGTGGTTATCCCATGACAGGCCTGTCAGTAATAACCCTTTCTAACCCTTGTCCAAATAAGAGTTGTGTGTTGGATGACAAAAGCACTTTGGCTTCTGTCTAAAAGATCTCCTGTGTCTTTTGCCACTGCTTATCTGATCAAAAATAGTGAATTGCTGGACTGAGCAGGTCGAAGACCCAAGTTACTCCAAATCTGTCTTCTCTTCTTTTGCCTTTCTCTTCCCAGGACTTCTCCAGGATTAAATGGATCAGCTTTTTGTTAAGAGCTGGTTTCCTAAGCTTGGGCAGTCCTCAGGCATCACAGTAGATTGTTTAAGTGGATGGAACATTGATGTTGCTGCTAGGGAAAGCTTGCTTTTATTTCCCAGAAAAACCTGCTCATTAGATGATGATTTTGAGGGGTACTCTGTGGTGTGGTCAAGCTAGACAATTTTTGATGTCTTAGAGGCATTAAAATAAGTTTGTAAAATAAGAGCAGTGGGGATCTAACAGCATATGTCAGGTTTTTTGTCTTTTGGAAGAATTTATAGCCTACTTTTACCCATAAAGTGGGTTTTGTTTGTTTCCTTTTAAAGTTGTTCTTGTTGTCGATAAATAAGGTGAGGGCTACAGTGATCTGTGCCTCAAAAAAAAAAATAAAATGAGAAAAAGAACTTCCTTAGGTCTATTGACAATTTATTTTTCTTGTAATGGGGACATTATTTCTGCATGAGCCTCTCTCTCCTTGCCACTAGAAGCTGGTGCATGCAGTTCTGAGACAATGAAATAGCAGCATCAAATCAGGCAGTTTGCATCTTGGTTTTGCAAAAAGAATTAAAAAAATATAACATTATTTCTCCGAAGATGTTTTGGAGTAGGGCAATCATTTAGAAAATGAAAAGATTCTTTGTCTAGGAGGCTCTTCTGTTTCACTGTTTAATCTAAACAGCTGTCTTTCTCCGTCCCCATGGGAAGTTGTGGTGGGTAAATAACATGGAAATTCATTTGATGATGGAGACATTAGAGGTTGGCATGGACAATTAATTTGTTATTAGACAGAATTAATTTTATTTGATCCTTACATGGTTCTGTTGCTGCATATAAACTCAGCAGCTCAGTGAGTAATCCTGTGAACACAGCCCTGGTTTTGCTGAAGGATGGGGCTTTTGGTGGCTCTGACATCAGAAGTGGCTTCTTTCCTCACCTGAGTGTGAAATGGGGATACAGGGAAGGCTTTGGCTTTGTGCTGCTGGAAGTCATTGTGGGGTTTGTGACCTTAAACTTGAGCTTTTCCCCTTCCCAATCCAAATGCTCTGGTCCTTTGCTCAGAACTGATTTGAAAACGTTTCTGAAGCTCCACCAGCAGAGAGCTGACTTCAGAAGAAAATGAGAAGCTTTTCCTCTGAGTTCCTTTGCTCACATGAGGGATAGGATGAAGTATCAGTGGGTACAGGTAAAACTGTAAATTTTCATCTCCAGAGGGATGGAGATGATGGGATGATCTCAGAGTGGGACAAAGCAGTACCTTTGAATTTCCCCTTTTACTCCCAGAATTCAAAGCCCCATTTTGGTTGATTCTGTTAAGTGCTGATCATTTCTTTTGCAAAACCAGAAAGGAATTTGATCTCCTGATGTCTTTCATGACTTTTGAATGTCAAGAATTTGGAGCACGTGCAACAGGAATGTTTTGGGAATGTTCATACTTGTCACTGTCTCTGCTTCTTTTTACTGCTTCCCTCTGGTTTTGCACCTCAGAAGTGGCTGCACAGTGCCAGTGATCCTTTCCTACATAGAGCTGGTGCATATTTTGGTGTTTTGTTTTGATAAGAATGACCTGATCCCTGAGAAGATCCCCAGAGAGACCTCAGAGTTCAGTGTTTTAGCCCAGTTCTAAACTGGAGAATGACCACAACCACTTCATCTTGGGGGCACCAATTTCTCCTCCTAGGAGATGAGGATGGTGATGCTGAACTCCCCTAAGAGGCTGTTTTAGGATTAACTAAAAAAAAAAGTGCTAAAAAGTGCAGCACAAAAACCTAAAGGTAGCTCTGCACTTGTGCACTGCTAAGTGGAAGAGTTTCATGAACAAGTTACTTATAACAGTGTCCTCATAAGACATCTGCTTTTGCATATATTATACTGCATTTTTCCTCCTGCTTCTCTCCTGCCTTAATTGTCTGTGCTCCAGTTTTCCCCAGACTGGAGAGTCTCTTGCTTGTGCTAGATTGGTGAACTAAAGATAAAAGTTTTTGAAAATGAGACCAAGGACAAAAGCAGGGAGGATGCTCAACTTGGAACTGTAACGTGAGAATGTGTGAGTGTATTAAAAAGGGTACCAAATTCAATTATTTTTGTTAACCGGTGAGATCAGAAGAGGAATCAATTATATCATGCAGGTATCTGTCTTTGTGAGCTGCATGGTGATAACTTCAATTGCTTTTGCTTTTGAAAGCTGACGTGCCAGGAGACAGCATTGTTTCAGTAGGAATGAGCAAGGAAGAGGCTAATGTCATCTGTAAATGGCAGGGAAACACGAAACTCACACGTCTTGACAGTCATCTCTTCTGTTTAAAAAGCAAATAAGTGAAGAAGCAGGAGAAACTAAGGGATAAAATCACACCTCTTGAAGAAATACAGGGCCGGGCTTGGCGTGCGTTGTTGGAGATGATTTAGCAGTAATTAAATTGGTTCCAACATAGCGGGTAAGACTGAAGATGAGAAGAGGGAGAAAAAAAAATTCCTTACTATCCATTAGCATGCCAGACTGTTGGCAAGCTTGGTGGGAGAGTGGTGTGTAAGTAAGCATTAGTGATGAGTGACTGCCCTCCCCTTGCTGCACACTGAGCAGGCGCTTCACGCTGGCATTAACCACCCCCAGCACAGACAGGCTGTCATTTGTGGGTCTGTTCAAAGTGCCCTGCTATCACACACAGCAGACACCACAGCAACTTCCCAAATGCACAATTCAGCCCGGCTCCTGCTTGTTTCCCATCTCTTTCACTGCCCCTGTGAGGGTCTCCCCAGTTGTAGGATGCCCTCCCAGGCGCCCACGGTTCCTGCCGGGCTCCAGCAGTCCCTGGCAGAGATCAGCCGTGTGCCCCAGCCTGGGCAAACATCCCCTGCAGCCTTTCCTGGCAGCCAGCTTGCCCTGGGCTGCTGTTCCTCTGGGGCTGCTCTGGTGGGCACAGCACCACTCTGCTTAGAAATAACACTGGCTTATTTCTAACACGCTCCTGTGGCGTTGCAAATACCAGCCATGTCCATCACACACTGTTCATCCACACACAAGGGTTTCCAACCACTTCAGAGACCCCCTGTTTCTTCACGTGGAGAGGGAAAAAGCAATTGCTGTTTGGAGCATGGGGGGAGTTGCCTTTGTGTACCTCTTTGCTGTTGGTATCAGTGGGGTAAATTGTCTAAAAGCTTCAATTCTAAGCTTTTGAAGTGTTTTTATTGTAAAAAAGTATTCTTTAAGAACGAAATGTGTACGTTTGAAGTGCGTGAACGCTGAATTCAGAGGAGGATGATTGTGTTCAACTCGGTTCAGTAGGTGATATTAAAGAGGCAATTACACGTGATTTGTGAAATAAAGAGCAACCTCGGCAGAGAGTGGTACCTGCAGGGTTTAACAGCACCCTCTGATCTGAGCTAATAAGAGCAGTGTCTAATATTAGAGTTTGCCTTGTCAGAAAAGCCATTAGTGTGCCAGTGTGAGGACGGGGGTGCGAGGCAGAGCGAGCAGCTGTTTGCCTTGTGGTGCCACAGGGGGAGGCAGGGGGGAAGCTCTCTCTAAAAACTTCATTTGTCATGCTGCTGATTTGCTGTTTATAGTATTAAACTGTTGATTAAGAAAAAGATGATTGAATAGGTACCTTCTTTTAGAAGCACCCAGACTTCAGCTGGAGATTAATTCCTTCATTTGCTCGTGTTCCTAAGAAGTTTTTAAAATTTTGTGTAAAGTTTTTTCTTCTGAGATGAAAACTTCAGAGCTCTCTAGTTTTCAACCTATTTATTCTTTTCATATCATCCTCCTTCATACACATTGAACTGACAGTATTTTTTCCTTCCTTTGTCACACATCCAAAACCTAAAAACAATTGCAGTTTCCATTCTGTGCCCTCTGGAGGAACAGGTCTTTGTATAAGCTATGCCACAGGCTTGGTGGGGAAGGGTTTTGATTAGTGCCACGTTTGTTTTTAAATTCAAAGGTTTTAGAGATTTTTATTAAAATGAGGTATATGGGGTAACCTGTTGGATGTGCAAATACAGAATATTAATCAAAGACCACAGACATTTCTTCTCTGCTTTGATTTTTAGCATGGCTCTGTGAGTGTTCTGCATTTTGCTTGTTGGCTGGCCCTGAATTTTCAATTACAAAGTGATTTCTTGTTCTTATTCCCCATCTCATTTATTCCTGGCTCTCCTTCCAGTCAGCTCTGGGTAACTGAGAGATATGCTAGAATGGTTCTTCTCAGTTGTTGGAGAGGAATTGCTATTTATTAACCATCTAGTGAAATGGTAAAAAGCAAGAGGAAAAAGTGAAGAATTACACTAGTGAATACTGCAGAGAAGCATATCCTCAAATATGTACTAGACTGCTCTGGAGGAAGAGGTGATAAATTTTTGCCAAGAATTGTGCTCACAGGTGTAGAGATCATTTCTAGCAGGTATTTTGTGTTCTGCTCGTGCTTCCAAGGCACTGCCCCAGCAGCTCTGAGCACAGACAGGATGGATGGACTGTGCTTTGCCCTCTCCTCCCTGGGCTGAGGGGGACTCCAAGTGACACAGCCTGTGAGCCAGCCTGGCCTTGCCAAGCAGCCTGAGGTGGATGGGATCAATATTTCCCTGAGCTCTCTGGAGGTGGTCAGGGAGACACAAACCTTTGTGAGGCTTCAGGTGTTGGGACCATCAGAAGGGCATCCTTTAGAGGATACATCTGTACTGCACAGATCAGCTTGTACCTGCTTCCTCGTGTCACAGAAATGCCACTGGAGGATCTTAGGTGGTGATGACACTCTTTTAACAGCCTGGTCAGAAACTGAAGACTTGTAAAGCTCCAGCAGTAGTGTTTGCTTTGTGTGTGCTCCCTTCATTACGTGTATCTGGAGCTGATGTGATTTGCTCGTGTTCTGAACTGATAGCTTTTCCCCTCATTTTCTTCTTGACTTAAGTGAGTATTAATCATAAACTGTTTCATTAGTAACTAATTTGATTCAGAGAAGAAGTGGAGAAGATTTGACATCTGCTGTAAAATTTGTACTACTTCTTCCATGGACTTGAGGCAGGTATTTGGCACAGATTCTTCTGCATTACCTTGCTTGCTGATTTTGTTTGTGTGTGCATTTAGCATCCTTGATGTGCACAGGGAGACAGGCAGAAACTTATCACTTGCTGCTTTTTGGGTGCTTCTTCACCCTCACCAAGCTGAAGAGAATTAATAACCATGGGCAGCATGTCTGGGACTGCATTGACAAAAACAATGCAGTTGTCCTGCTGTCTCTGAACACAGTAAAGCTCACAAAGGTTGTTATTGGAGGTGAAATAATAAGGACAAGTCTAAAAAGTAATAGTTGCAAGCGAAATAGGAACAGCTTTTTGGACTAAGTTGAGAGAGGGATTGTCATGTGGTCAGAAATTCCAGCTGTGTGATTTGTTCCTGTTACCTTTTCCCTTCATCTCTGAACCAACTGGTTTTTTGTGCTTGTGGATTTGAGTGATTTTATGTTAATTGTGGAGGGTTTTTTAAACAGCCTAAGGTGGATGATAAGGATGCTGTTAAATAATTGAAAATGACTCCTGAGAGAGGAAAACAAGGCCAATGGCAGGATCACAGCCCTTGTCTTCTGGAGGGGGGAGTCTGATGTGTTCGTGAACCTGCCTGGAAGAATTTCATGGAATATGCTCCTGGAGAGAAGGGGAAACCAGGAGAGCTGGGGAGGAAATATCGAGCAGCTTTCAAACCTCAACTGTTGTGCAAGTCTGAGACTGCCTAGTGCTGATAATAGACTCCATTGAAAATGGCATCATCTCCTGCAGCACTGGCTGGTAAGATAAAGGTGTATTTGAGAAAGATTGTACTAAGTCAGGAGTGTGCCAGGTTTATTGAACGGCACTTTATTAAATAATATAATGGTATTTTCCAGATGGAAGCAGAAGAACCAAATATAGCCACAGATATGTGACTTTATTTTAAACTTTTAACTTACTTTAGAATAAGAAAAATTGTTCTGATAGTATTTCCTGACACCTCACAGTGGACGTTTTTCCAGAGATGGGGCAAATTTAGCAACAAGTGTGGTGGGCTTAAATATTGCAGTGCAAAAAGGGTCTGTTCTCACCTCTCTGCTTTTGATTCAAAATTTCAAATTCTGTAATTCTGCCTGTGGTGGGTTGGGCATCCTTTGGATTGTCTTTCTGGTAGGTGGTGGAAGAGAAAGGTGAAAATTCAACTGAAGTCCCTCAAAATGGTTCAGAAAGTTCTGTGTGGATGTGTTGCAGTATGGAAGCAGGACAATCACCATGAACTGGACAATCACCATGAACTGTTTGCTGTTGACCAGCTTCTTCCGTGGTGTTACGTGGCAGGGAGGGGCTTTTTCCCCTCTGTCTTTTGTTTGCCAGTTTCTTCTGTGATTGTACCATATTCTGTACACTTTGAAGTTGTGCCCAGAAGTGGAAAAGCTGATAGTCTGTGTCATTCTCCAAAATGGGGCAGCTTGTTACTGTGAGAACAAACCAAAGGGTTGAGTTTGCAATCAAGGAGATTTTTTGATATTGTGCTTCTGCTCTTTACTGAAATGTGATTTTGTTGAAAATGCAAATATTGTGGTCAAATATTAATTAAAAGGCTGATGAATGTTTCTGTCTCATACATTTAATCATAGTTGTTTTTCAGATGTGTATCATGAATATGTTTCCTAAATAATGTTTTTCTTTTGGTAAACTGATTTTACCACTTGTTTTTAATGGAGCACAACTTCAGTGCTTCTCATTTTGTCTAATGGTGTGAGCACAACATTCTTGATCTCAATGCAGTTTTGAGGAAAGATTTTGTTGACTTAATATTGCAGAGACAGTGGAGAGAGAGAAAAGAAAGCAATGTCATTTTGTCTGTGAATTAATTTTGCAGTGCCTAGTGATCCTAAAGGGAAGGTGTTCACTGAGTGGCAGCTAGTGTCAAAATCAGCTTTACTAACTAGTAGGCTATTTTAAAGGAAAAATTTCACTTCTGAAATGTTTAAATTTGAGGAAATTTGTACCTGTGGGCTGTTACCACAAGAACTGGAGATTCAGGTGTAGAGATACCTCCTCTTCTCTGGTGTTCTCTGCTGCTGTGGGTGAGGGGGAGTTACTTGCTGGTTTTTTTGTCATCCCCAGGCTCAGCAGCTTTTGGAAGAACAGTTTGTCCTGTTGCTCTGAGCATGGCAGGAGTGGATGAGGATGCACCTGTTACTCACAGAGAGGTGGGGAAGGGACTCAGGACTTTGTGTCTCCACTGTTTCTCTTCACTTATTCCTCATCACCCCAGTTCAGGCAAAGATGCTGCAGAATGAGAGCAGCAGTCAGACATGGGTGATGAGAGTGTGAAAGACTGGGAAAGCAGTTATGCTGGAAAACTGATGATTGGACTTGTTGACCTTAAAAAGCAGTTGAAGAAGAGTTGACAATTTGAAAGCACAGAATCTAATGAATGAATGGTTTAGAGAAGTTGTTTGAGAGTTGTTTTCCCTGTCTGTGCAAGGCAGCAACAAAGATGTTCAATGGAGCTGAAAGGTGGCAAATTAAAACCTGATAAAAGAAAATGCATTTTCAAGCAGTGAAAAAAAGTAATGGGATTAATTTCCACCAGAAAACTGGCAAAGTCAAGAGTTTCTCAATGTTCAGAAAGACTGGATATTTATATGATCAATAAAAGTATCCAGAGGAGCTGTCAATGAGAGGTTGTTTATTAGATGCCGTTTTTCTGGAGCTGGGAAGCCCAAGGTGAGGGTGCAACTGGAATTTTGGTGAAGCACCTGCCTGATGTGATCTTCACAGCTGTTTCTTAAACTTCCAGTTTTGTTCTTCACCCAAGAGGAGCAGGATCCCAGGCTCAGAGGGGGTTATGGGCTCCTGTGCCAGCCTGTCCTGAGGTTCATACGGGACTCAAGAGCCAGCGGATGGCACAGCTCTGTTCAGAAGCTGCAGTCCCCAGCACTGAGGTGGCACATTTTCCTTTTCACATGCAGAAAACTATTTCAGAAGTGCAGGTCACAAGGTTAAGTATCAGCCCAGCTTCATGATGCTTACTAGCTGCCCCAGAGCAAACTCTGAAGGTGACTCCTGATTAAGCTAATGAGGCACATTCTGTGGGTGTGGGCTGAGCTGTGCTCTGGGTGAGAGAATAAACTGATCCTAAAAACAGCCAAGGAGGTGTTGCTTGCTGCAGTTTCCATCTTTTGTAAGACAGAAGTGTTAACGTGATCTTTCTTATTTTCAAAGGGTGCAAGTTAAAAGATGGAACCCTCAACATGTAGGCAATCAGAATCACAGAATTTCTAGGGTGGAAGAGACCTTCAAGATCATCAACTCCAACCCATGCTCTAACACCTCAACTAGATCATGACACCAAGTGCCACATCCAGTCTTTTTTTTGTGTGTGTGAAACACGTATGATGTAAAATTAGTATTTTGACCTCATGCAGGGAAAACATAGAGTTTTAGTTCCAAGTAAAGGCTTATCATTGCTTTGCCCTGGATACATCCCTGGGTGTGATTAAATAATCTGACCCAGTCGTGTTGTTGGGAGCATGGTTTGGGTGTGAATTGACCCTTTAAGGTTATTATTATTTCAAGAAGAATATACTTGGCTATTCTTTTGCTTTATAGGTGGTTTATGTAGTATGGAAGGTGCACCCTGGGCCAGATTTCAGACTCAGTTCAGTCTTCTCTCCCTGGTGTCCTCTCTGAAAGGGGAACTGCTGGGCTGCAAGGGCTGAGAACTGTGTCCCCTCTGCCCTGAGAATCCTTTAGAAAGGTAGTGCAGATATGCTCTTGGTGACCTGGGAAATAACCTGATGTATAATTTGTGAAGCTCTTATTGAAATCACTGATCTTTTATACGCTGGAGGCAGTAGAGGGAATGTTTTATGAATTAAGTAAAGTATGGGAAATTATTAATATCTTCTAATGAAGCAGTCAAGTGATGTATATTCTGAAGCATCACCTGAAATCCCTTTTTCTTTGCCTTCTTCAAAAAAACACAGCTGGCATATTTCTGGAGTTGTTGACACATCATGAGGGGATCAAGGAATTACTTAGGAGTTCAATGGAATGTGCTGTGTTGGATTGGATGAACTCATGTCTGATTTTTTTTTTTTAATTTTTTTTTTTTTTGGCCCCTCAAAATGGGATGTGAGAGCTTTGCCCTCCTGCTTCAGTTCTGCCTTAGCCTGAATACTCCAGGAGCAGAGCCCAGGGGGTGGGGCCATTCCTCCTCCTTCGTTCTTGCAGGAAGAGCTGCACTGGCTTTGAGCACAGTTCAGTTGACTTTTCTCCCAAGTTAATGATATTTAAGTGGTTAAAAGTGCAGGAAACTGGCTGTTAAGAGCTTTAGAGGCCAGTATCTGGGTTACTTAGTAGACAGACTAGGGGAAAAAGAAATCTGAGTGTAAGGAGTGAACAGAGGGGTGAATTTTTATACACTGTAGATACTGGCAGCATAAAAATCTCATATACCATCACAAAAACTTTCATTTTTTCTTATTTTTAGTTCTTGTTTTGATGGGGTTTTTTGTTGTTTTTGTTTGTTTTTGTTGTTGGGTTGGTTTTTTTTGATAGGTCAGTAACATACTAGTTTTGAATTGCCAGCAAGGATGAATCCATTCCCTTGTCAGCTGTATGCTGTCCCTCTGGCAATGATGGTAATCTAGTGTCTAGATTGAAGAAGGTATGTTGAGGGTTTTTTGGGTTAATTTTTTTAAGGAAATCACTATTTTTTACATGTGAACTGTGTACATAGTGTCAGATACTGCTGTTAGATGGGGAGTGACCCTGTGCTGAGGCAGGTGAATAAGGCAGCTTCACACACAAGGTTGCCACTGCCTGAGCAGTGAGACTGTGAGAAATGAGAGGAAAAAGAGAGGTTTTTTGGAGTGAAGAGATGCCCAACACACTGAGACAGAAAAGCAAGCCCACTCTGGAGACTGGCAGCGGTGAGCGTTCCGGCAGAGGGGAGCTGAACGAAGAAAAAATCCCACAATTATTTCACGGCAGCAGGAGGCTAAGAAACATAACTGAACATGTTAAACTTGCTGTGAAGCAAGAGGACCCCAGGGGTATTTTAGTCAGATAATATTTAATTTGCTGCAGTGTCAGTTGTATGATTGCTTGTCAGCTGGCATATGGATGTGCTATAAGCAAAACGGGGCTTTCAGAGACCGTGCACGATTTTCCAGGAGATAGTAAAGCAGATTTATCAGAGAAGGATTAAAAGAGTTACAGTGGATTTATTTGCTCTGGTCCATTGCCAGGATGTAAGGCAGGCTGAGCTGTCTGCAGAGAAGTGTTGGAGGAGAGGGACAAGAGCTAGAAAGGGAGGGCTATAAATCAGGAGCAAAACCCGCGGAATACAAGAGCAACGTGAGATATACACAGGTATTTGTAGGAGTAGGTTTAAAGCTGCCAGCTGAACCTTGGCCAGAAGAGCAGGCAGGTTGCAGAGTTTCTCCAAAATTTAAGAATGGGTGGTTGAGAAGCTAGGAGTGTCTCTGAATGCCTCGTTCTGGCACCTAAAAAGTGTCTTTGATCATCTCTGTCGTGCTCTCAGCCTGGTTGTGTCCCCTTCCCACCACAGGTGCCCTGGGTGGTTGCTTTCTCCAGACTTCCAGCCTCGGAAGGAAGATTGCTTGTCAGCCTAAATGATTTCCTAGCAAGAAAATGGCTCTCTTATAAGAGTGTTAGGAAACAGATGAAAACCATTCCTTGCAGAGAGATGGTGGGACAGACAGGGATCCTGGTTTGCTGCGTGCCTGTGGATGTACATCAGCCTCTCTGACCTCTTTCCACCTCTTCCTGTTTGGCATGGATGGAGGTACTTGGGCTTCAAAAGAAGGAATTTATTTTTCCTGGAGAAGCCTTACTTGTAGGGCACAGCACATCTGAAAGGCTTCTTTATAGGTTAAATCCATCTTTAGATTCCTGCAGTAGCTTTATATTGGCTTGAGGGGCAAAAACACAAGCAGAGGGTTGATATACAGAAAGTCATATTCGAGAATTAAGGATATTTTTAAAAATGTTTCCTAATGGTCTTGTCAGTGCAAGGCTAGTGAAGTCTGCTGGATGTTTTTATTTTTATGAAGTTAACGGGCTTTTTTTTGTAAATGGTGTTTTAATTGAGGTCTTGAGTAGAAAGTCAATGGTGTGTGTATACATACGTGTCTGCAGTCAGTTCTGATTTGCAAAGTAATGTGAAAATAGGTCAGCCACAGAGAGAAGTGGTGGGAAATGGCTGCAGCTGAGAAGGAAGCTATTTGTAGGCTTGGGAGTAGAAAATTTTGGCTTAAAAATGATTTGTACAGGAGATGAGAGGTAAGAGGAAGGGGAACCATTTCCCTTCTGGTGATCATAGATGCTGCTGAAGGCAGGGAGGGGTTGAGAAGTTTCAAAATTTAACTTTTGCTGGTTTTGTTTGGCTGAGAGCTCTTGGGGTGTTTGTTCTGGGAGAGTCCATTAGCTCCTATGCTAATTAGCAGTGCTCCAAGGGAGAGCTGAGGGATGGAGCTGCCATAAGAGCAAAGTCTGACCCAACATGTCTTTAGCCCCAGCTGTCCCTGCAGGCCTGGTGCTTCCTGGCTCTTGCTGGTGCTTGGTCATTGCTTTTTCCCCTACACTTTCCATAAGGAAATGGGATTTAAACAGAGCTTTACTTCCAAAGCAAGGCTTAACAGCCCTCAGACTGGGGCAGAACCTGTTAATTGTCAGCATCCCTGTTCCCGTTCCCTGGTTAGTGCTTCTCTGTGGGCTGCAGGGCCTCTCCTGCATCCTGGTGAGCCTGAAGAGGGCTGCACGTGTTTCCCAGAAGGAAGGTGTCAAGAGGCAGCCCTGATGGGGGCAGATTGCCCCTGATGGGGGCAGATTGCCCCTGGTGGGGGCAGATTGCCCCTGATGCTGCAGCCTGTTTGTGGTGCCTGGTGGCTCTGCTGCCACACAGCACTCAGGGCTCTGTGCTCTGTTTCCGTGAGTTTCATCACCCTGATACAAACTCATTCCTCCAAATTACAGAGATGCTGTTGAATTGTAATTCTCCTCTTTGATGAAAACATCACCGCAGTTAAGATTTATCACGTTTATTATTCGCCTTTATTCAGTAAACAAGTTACCTGTCAAAGAGGGAAATTAGGCTGTTTTCATATTATTCATATTAAGGCTCAGTTGATTGTTTCTTGTCCCTAATTCCTCTCTGGCTGCTTGCAATTTGATTGTTAATGTTTTTTTTTTCAAGTATTTTATGAGATAACCAAAATATAGAAGTGATTTATGATTGCCAGAATCTGTATCTTCTCATCCATCCTTCTCTTAAAAGTTTGGGTCTGTTCCTCTGTCCTGTTTTCAGTTCTCCCTTCCCATTTGTGAGTTCCTCAAAGGTACTTGCTCATGGACCAGAGATTAATGTGGTTAATTTTACTAAGTAACCTAAGAATATATTTTGTCAGTAGGTCCTGACACAGTCTGATGTATATAAGTATTCTTCAGTAATTTCTAACCATATTTTGGCTTATATTCCTGTGCCTCACACTGTTAATTTTACTGATGTTAAACATCTGGTCAAGCCCCACTTACCATCTCCCTTCTTCTATATGTGAGATTAAAGCAAGAAAGCCCAGCCCTCTGTTACACAGTCATCTCTCTCTTTTATTTGTGTTTTTACGAGAAATAGTTAGCTAAATTACACCTGATTGCAAATAGCATCTGTTTGATGTTGAGGCTCCATATCTTTCTTCAGTCTTGAAATTTTCCCTTATTACAACTAATTTGGATTTAGGAATCTGAAGATGAAGAGGAGGGGGAAGAAATTTCTGCCACTGATTTCTGATAATGAAGCAGCCTGTTAACATTCCCCCAAAATTATCATTAATTAAACAAAAAGCTGATGTAATACTTGGAGTATTTCTGTACCATCAAAAAAGCACCAAGTGGGAAATATCATTCTGATTCCACTGTACAGAGTCTGTCTCCTCTGCCAGGCTCCAACCCGTGCACGAGTGAGAGAGCAAGCGAGCTGTGCCACTGGGTTGTGGATTAATAGTCAGAGTTCACTGGTGTGGAAATAAAGCAGATTTTACTGTGACGAGAATCTGTCATTAAAAAGCCATTATTGGAACTGACCTGCACAATTCCTGCTCTCTCATTGCTAATGACAAAGCAATCTGTTCTTTAAAAAACAGCAACCCTGTATTTTCTTGCAGAGAACGGTGCGGGAGACTCACCAGAACAGAAGCGGGGTGAAGAGAAGCAGTTGAAAGATTTATTGATCAATAAACCAGACAATTACAGCTTGTTTATAAAGGGAAAAAAATAAAAAAAAGCCACCTCAAACCTCAGTCCTGCGAGCAACACTGAGACTCTAATAATGATAACTCTGGCATCCAGCTTGAAACGATAAAAGTCAATAGGAAGATATAGGATTTCAATAAAATTATGACACTAGATAAACTTTACCCCAGGAACACATTTTCCCTGGGTGTGTGACTGACTTCAGTTAGATTTGTAACTTTAATTTCTTTCTTATTGATTTTTTTCTTTTCTTCAACTAATTAGAAAGTCTGTGTTGAATGGGGTGTGTGTGTGTTTGAAGAGGGGCTAAGGAGCAGCAGCAGAAGGCCCTGAACTTATATGTATGTATATAAGGTCAGACATCCTTTTTATGGTAGTTTGGCTCTGTTTTACTCTTCAGCTGCTTCCCACACCCAGGCTGGAGTGGCTCTGATGCTCCTCAGTGTGCAGGTTTCTGTGGGCTGCCCTTGTGATGTGCAGTGCTGCAGTGGCTTGGGGGGTGATGGCTGCAGTGAGGATGATGATGGTGATTATGTGAAGCCTCCTCAGGTCTTTCCCTAAAATTAACCCAAAAGTCCTGGAGGACTCCACTTCTATTCCTGCTATTTCTAAACCACTCTGGGGTGTGAATGCTGCAGAGAGGGATTTTCTTTGAGCTTCCAGCTGCTTGTCAGCCAGGCCAGATTTTGGTTTTACGCAGAGGGAGTAGAGGAGCTGGTGGGAGGGCTGGGGAGAACCAATGCAGCAGGAGTGGCATTTTGCTGAGGTGCCATCCTGTTCCTTCCCATAGCACATTTTCAAGGGATTAGCTCTAGTTTCTGGTTAAAATTATAAAATGTGTTTTCTTCTTAGTTACTTATGCAATAGTGGGAGGAATATTTATTTGATGAATGGGCTGGTGCTGGCAGAAGGAAGGGAAACTGTTCAACCTTTGAAAAAATCACTATCCTTCCTCTTTTTCAAACTTACATCTCCTCAAACACAGCTGCAAGCTGCAGCACCAGGGTTTGCTGTAGGGCATTCATTTCCTAGGTTTATAATGAACATCAAAATTATTATTCTGCATTTAGGGCATGTTTGGAATGAGCTGCATTTCTGTTCGGGTGTTGACTTAAAACTGGTTAAGGTGAAGATCACCTGGAATTGTGCCAGGGTAGGGTCGTGGTGAGTTAGCAGAGATTGACCCTGTGCTGGGTAAATTTTGGAAATTCCCAGAGGATCTGCTTTTTAGAAATTCTGATGAATATTCTCCAGACAGGAAGCAGCAAAGCAGCTGTATTAGAATAAGGTTAGAAAGGGCATCTGAAATTGCCTGGGGAGGATTTTGATGGGTCGTGAAGAATGTGGAAATACTGCAGCAATTACTAAATTAGAATTACATTTTAGAGAATCTTTTTAGACAGAGGACTTCTCAACAAGAACTTGTGTTTCCTGCCAAACGAACAAGATCTTTAGGAGGGAGGGAAAAGCTTTCAGTAAGTGCTCTTGATGGGGAGAAATTTAAAAAATGGAGCTGGGGACCACTTGTTGGAAGCTGAGAATTGATCTCACAAACAGTATTAATATTTAGAAATAATTAAAGAAGATAAGTAAACTCCAGCATCAAGTGTTTAATTGTGCCACCCTTTAGTTCAGCTTTTCAGAACATTTTTTTTTTCCAATGCAGCTTCTGCTGTGTTTACCATGTGTGATTTTTTTCTTGAGAAGTTTACTCTTTGTTTTAGAGAGATGCTTGAAGGGCAAGGGCTGTAGTTGATTTTAGGGGAAAGACAGCCTGTACGGTTGTGGTACTGCTCCTATGCAGTTTTGTCATGCTTAAATGGAAGCTGGAGTTTGTCCTTCTTGTAGCCCCACAGCCCAGGGAGCTGCTGGGATCTTGATGGGGATGACTCCAATGACCTCATATTCCACAGTTAATCGGAAGCCAGGTGTGGTGGGAGGTGCCAGGGGTCCTGTTTGCTTTTGCAAAAACACCAAGGATTTTGGGACTTTGCCTGCTTCAACGGAGAGAACATAGCATTGGTAAATTACCACATGGATGGAAGATACTTAGGAGAAGATTAGGACAGCAGAGCAGCTCAGAATGCAGAGAAGGAGAGAGGATGCTGTAATTGCAAATCTAATTGCAACAACGTGCAAAGCTCAAACCAATACCTTCACTAAATGCTGTCATTATGTTCTCTTCTGTGCTCCAGAAAGTGATTTGGCTGTAAATGGGGAATGGAATGCATGTCCCAAGCAAAAGCAGTTTGCCTTATGGAGAGTGCACTGGGCACAGACTGGGTGATGTCTGTGGGTACTGGAGGGGGAAAAGGAGGGGTGGAGAGATCCTGTCCTGCTGCCTCTCTGCTAAACAAGTGAATTACAAGGCAGGTGTGACTGCATTTGGGTTTTCTTCTTCTTTTTCAGCAACATGGAAGTATTTCCTTTCACATGTATGTCAGATGAACAATTCTAAACTATGGCAAAACTGTTTCCCTGGAAAAATATTTCTCTTCAGTCAAATCTGAGCTAGGAGCTGGTAATAGCTGCTGGTACTACTTGTGTTAAGACCTGTTTTTCTTTATAATTTTATTAACTCAGTTCCTGTAGCCCCAGGCTGTCCTTAAGTCTTGGGGTCCTTTACCTGCTGACCAACCCAACAATCTTGGCTGACCTTTCAGTCCCTGACTGCTCTGAACACACTGTACCTCTGGCAGTGCCCCCAGTCTTGTTGTCACACCTTGAATTTGAACATTCCTTCCCTTCCCACATGGACATTTGCTGTCCACGTTCAGTCTTTGACCTTTAGATTTGGAAGGAGGAGATAACCTTTGTATCCAGGCTGAGCTGGGTGGTTAGTGGTCACCTTCACTATCTGAAATACAGCCTTTTGCATTTAGGGGTGTGGGGAGAAGGACCTTTTTCCCCTGCCCCAACAATTCCTGATTTCCCCAAGTGAAACCTTCCAGTGCAGCTGGGCTGGGTTTATGAAGTGCTGGGCTGGATGTGAACTGCACAGCTGTACAGCCCAGTGATCTGATATTACTTTGTGGTGGCAGAATTCCCACCATGGAGCTGGTTTCTCCAGAGTGCTCCTGCATCTCTGTAGCAGGGGAGGTGGCAAACTTCAGCAGTCAAGGGGGACAGCACTGCTCAGGTTTCCTCAGAATTTTGTCTCTTTTGGGTTTATGCCAAGGGCCTGTGTTGCTTTTTTTTTTGACCGTGTTCTGTAGCCTCATGAGCATCAAGGTTCATCCATGCAGTTGAAAGATGGAACTCTTCATCAGCTGCTAATCCCCGTGTGCATATTACACTGTGACCAGTCACCACCTCAAACATACCCAACTTGTTCCAGTTTTCCTTTTGTCCCCATTCTTTTTCTCCATCAGTGCCTTGGAGGGAGGCATTAGGTGCTTCCAAAGCTGGGAATGCATAAGGAATACTTCAGCCAGGAGCCCACACAAAAAGTTTTATGTTTAGCACCGAGCTCAGGCCTTATAGTTGGGGAGCTGCTCTCAGGGAGGGGAGAAGGATCCTTCTGTTCGTCTTTCTCTGCAAGTGCCTGGTTACAATTGCCAGTAGATAGAGAAGTGAGCCAGACACTGTCTGCCAGACATTAACCTCTGAAAAAATGTTTGTTACAAGCACTGAGTGTTGCAGCATCTAACAAGTGATAAGTCACAAACCATTTTGAGGATATTTGCTCTCAGCCACTTTGTTCGATGTCAAATCTGTTTCATTTCTGTTGTGACAATTCTGTTCTTTCTTTGCTGAGGCTCTGGCAGGAAAAGTGTCAAGTACAACACTAAATATTTTGCTGAGGAAACCCATTCAACCATGTTGAATTAGAAGAGTGTCTCCAGGAAGAAAGCAGGCTCTGTTTTCCGTTGCCATCTGCTTTTTGGAGTGTCTGCATGTTGCTTTCCTGCAAAGGATGTGGGGTTTTATAGACACAAGACAGTCTAATTTTTCAGTTTTCCCAGCAGCAACATTAATTTTATTAGAACTGTGTGTTCATCTGTGCCTTGATGCTGATATGAAGACGATGAGTGCACATCCATCAGAGTCGTGTTGCTGCGTACAAGAACAGTGGGCAAAGATGTAGGAGGCTCTCGGAGTGTGGTCTGGGGCTGTATCCCTGACAGTTTTTGCTGTTGTTCCTGGCAGGGAGTGCAGTCTGGGGCTGTATCCATGAATGTATGGCTGTTGTTCCTGGCAGGGAATGCAGTCTGGGGCTGTATCCCTGACAGTTTTTGCTGCTGTTCCTGGCAGGGAGTGCAGTCTGGGGCTGTATCCCTGAATGTATGGCTGTTGTTCCTGGAGGGTGTGCAGTCTGGGGCTGTATCCCTGAATGTATGGCTGTTGTTCCTGGCAGGGAGTGCAGTGAGGGGCTGTATCCCTGACAGTTTTTGCTGCTGTTCCTGGCAGGGAGTGCAGTGAGGGGCTGGCAGGGGTTGCAGTAGGAGCTCTATCCCTGACTGCTTTGCCCTTGTTCCCACAGGAGCGTGACGGGATGCGGGCCATCCTGGAGTCGTACGACAGCGAGCTGACCCCGGCCGAGCACTCGCCGCAGCTGAGCCGCCGCATGCGCGAGGCCGAGGACATGGTGCAGAAGCTGCACGCTCACAACACCGAGCTGGAGGTAATAAAGCAGAGTCCTGCTCTAACCCTGGGGTGGAGGAGTTGAGACCTCTGAGACTGAGTTGCCTGGTGATGGGATCTGCTCTGGCAGGAGCCAGATTTGCGACGTTCACGCTCCGAAATTCCAGGATCAATAAGAGCCACGAGTTACTGCTCTGAAGCTGACAGGAGACAAGAATGATCATCTTTGGGTGTGCTGAGTGTGCTGCCCTGCGTGGCTGGAGGGGCAACCACTCCCTGTGGTGAAAGGGTTGTGAAGGGGTGGCAGGTGTGGGGCCTTCTCTGTGGTGTAGCCAAAGAGATTCACTCTACCACGTGTGAAATCAAGGCTCTGCTGCACACAATGTGAGCAACTTGTGTTTGCAACAGCTTTACTTAAGGGTTGAAGAAGTCAAGTACATGTCTCCTGTAAATTCTTCACTTCCTGGCATTGGCCCTGAAAAACCCCAGAATACTGGTCACTATTAAATGCTTTTTACTAGGTTTTCTCTAAGAAAGAAAACACTCTGTCCAAAGATAGAAGTATTTCTTAAAGGAATTCTTATATTCTCCTTAGTTCTCTTTTTGAAAATCTGGAATCTGAAATCTGACTGTGGTAAGCTAAATGTTAACCTGTATTGGCCAAATTGTTCCTTCCTTCTGTTGTGCTTAGTGGAATGGGCTTTGTGCTCATGAGTTGAAATATTTGGAATATATCTGTGATCTTAAAGCTTGGCAGTTTTATTACATCAGGCTTTACAATAGTCATAGGTATGTGAGTTTTTCTTCATGTCTAATTCCATCATCATATAGATTTAGATGCTATAACTGAAATAGAGTAGACTGGTAGAAATTGCTCCTTGGGTTCATGCTCAAGCCACAGGATGAACTGTCTCACTCTGCACAAAACTGTTGTTTCTGGCATCTCTAAAAATGCTCGTTCCTTGTGTTGGGAGATGGGGGCTTATTTCAGGCAGTACTGGCTCCAGTGATCTTTAAATCCTTAGAACAGCACAGCGTGGTGTAGGTCAGTGTCCTGGTAGAGATCCACTTCATTGCTGTTCCTCTGAAAACAAGTTCTGCAAAGTTTTGGGCAAGCTGATAGAGAGGTTAGCTGGTAACACCAGATAAAATGGGAATTTGCCTGAATTCATCTGCCTCAGAATGTTTCTCTGTTTTGTCCTTTGAACACTGTATTGCTTCTCAGCAGACAGAGCAGGATTCAATGATGCTGACAGAAAGGGATAGGTGGCTATTTCATCCTGCTTCCTTAGTTGTTCCCAACAGTGGCTCTAGGTTGTTTTAGGGAGATTTTCTGAATTGTTTCCTTGAATGTGTCAGGTGTGCTGTGTTGTCTTCAGGCAATAGCAAATTCTCTTTTCTTCTTCAGATAAAAGCATGGAAGAGTGTGGGAACCATTTGGTTCTACTCCTTTAATTATTTATAGGGCACAAAGTGTAAGTTTATTTTCATGGATATGGATTAAGGGGTACATGGAAAACTTCAGAAAGGAGCTGTGTTCTCTGGGGGTTTGTTGTGTGTGATGTCAACCTCTAAGCCTTTCAAAGACTTTGCTAGAAGCAGGAATCAAAGCCCTGATACTTTCCTCCTAAAGTAAAATTTTATGCTTCAGCTTGATTGTGTTTGCCTTTCAGAGTGCAGTGTTGGCTGCTGTATCCCATCTCTTTTGAAATTTTGGGGGAAAGTGTTTTGTTCCAATAAAAATCAGAAAACTGGGAAGGGAAATTGAGGTACAGGCAGGACCCCTGGTGCTTCATCATCAGGAGCAGCAGCTGTAATCAGCTGCCAGTAGATCAAAGCTGCTGAGATGGTCGATGGCAGCTATTAATAACTCTGCCTTGATGCTCTGCACCCTCCCAGCTCTGCTGAGCCTCCCCATGAGGTTTGGAAATGTTGGCACCCGCATGACTCAGCTCACAAACAGAGCAGACTGCTGGGATGAGGCACCTTGGAGCCTTGAGCGTGTTTAAAGCAGTGTGGCAGAGGGGTTGGAGCATCCTGGGAGCCTCTGGTGTGGATGGGATGGAGAGGAGCAGAGGGGAACCAGCAGTGCTCACCTGGGAGCACCACACATGTGCCAGCAAAGCAACCAGTGCACAGCTGTTCCAGACACATCCAGGGGAGGCCTGGGGTGGCTGCAGGGAGGGCCAGCGATGGATTTGAGCTGAAAAGGCCTGGCTGACACTTTTTGGAAGGCTGGCGTGGTTCAAGTGTGGAAAACAAGCAAGATCACGGGTTAGCAGGGGCTGTGCTGCTGTGGATGCCCACAGAGGGGTCTCTGGCACCCAGCAGACAGTGGGACACAGTCCCTGTGTGCTCTGTCTCTGCTGGGGAGGCTCCAGGTATCACTGTGGTCCACGAGCTTCTGGAGGTTTACAAAGCCCTTGAAGACTCTGAGGTAAATGCATCCTCCTGCATTACATTTTGTGGGTTCTGCCCTTCAGCTTTGTTCATAAATCTTAATAATTTTGCACTATGAACCATGTCTGTCCTCTCTGGCTTTCTGTAACGGTGTTTTCCCCTTTTTTCTTTTTTAAAATTTTTGCTACAAAGTACTTAATTTAACAATCTCTCTCGGTGCTCCCTAGAAGAGAACCCCTTAATAGTTTCTTTTTTTCTTGTTTATTCTGCCTGCCCAAATCTGTTACCACTTCTGTCAAAACAGAGGAGGAAAAAGGGATGTTCTTGACAGGGTTTTTTCCTTTCTCTGGAAAGGGAGATTTCCACATCCATTTCAGCAGCAGTCAGGAAGCTCTGGTGAAGATGGAGGTGATACAGTTATAGAGAAGATGAAGCTCTGAGGGACTGGGAAGACTTTGGGCTGAGGCTTTTCACTCATTCAGGAGATGAGGTCTCTGGTAGGTCCTTTGCTGGGCGTGCATATGGAAGTGGGAAGCTGCTTAAAAGAGCAGAGGGAATGTGAGAGGAGTGTGCAAGCTCTGGAGGGGGCTGTGTGTGAGGGTTGATGTCTGCTGGGGGACAGGTGGAGTTAGGACACACAGGGAGCTGTGCCCCAGCCCTTGCTGGGCAGGAGAGCTGCTGGGAGCACTGCACTGCCTGCATCAGACATCGCCTGGATTACAGGCACCTTCCAGAAACTGGGATACAGCAGGATGCTTTGATCCCAGATCTTTTCAGAGGTGATGCTGCAGAAGAACCACTCCTGTCAGAGCCTGATAGGGCAGAGGACTGAAAGGCAAAGAAAGGCTGATGGGGAACTTTTTAAATCCCCTTCACTGATGATGGATGAGAAAAGCTGATCTGTAATGCACGGACATGCAAACACATGGACAAGCAGTTGCTTTCTCCTCCCCAGAACTGCCTGCCCCCCAGCCCAGCCCCCTACTCCTGATGTGGCTGGAGAGGTTCAAGGAATCATTTTACAGAGTGTTGAATGTAAAGCATGGAGAGCTGCAAAGAAAAATGTCATCTGAAATGGTGGCTGGAAAAGCAAGCAGGCTGTGTCAGCCCATTTCACGTGGTTAATGAAGTGTCACTCACCGTCTTTTTAAAAGTGTGTTTTGGAACTGGAAAGGGAATTAGTTTGTCCCTGGCCAGCCTGTTATAAATCCTTTAACAGGAATGTTACTGTATTTCTATGGCAGAGTGAATTTTTGTTTTGATAATGGTTGTATTAATAGTTTTCTAGCCAATCTTGGCTAACTTCTACCACCTTAGCTCTCATTACTTTTAATTTCAAGCTAAATATGACAAAACAAAAAGCTTCTGTGCATGTAGCAGCTACTGTGAAAAAGCTTTGATGTGGAGTTTACTGTTTGAAAAGTTAAATGCAGCTGCACAAAAGGAGATAATCATAAATATAACTGCATTAATAGTGATTTTATTACAACACTCCCAGCTCCTCTTCCAACTTTAATGAAGAGAGATTTGCAAGGAAGACTCATGCTGACACCTTCAATGGTCTCCAGCATCTTTTACATTGAGAGATTTCCCCTGTCTGTGAGCACCATATGCAGTCTAATCAGTTAATTGTGAGTCTGACAGTTTCAGCACATGAGATGCCATATGTTCTCTGTTTTTGTTCCATCACGGGCATTGCTGGTGACCTCAAAACTCATCGACCAAATATTGTCACATTATCTGCCCCTGATAACTGCAATGCATCTGGTGATGGTGAACCCTGGACCTTGCTGATTTTGTGGTGTAAAATCACCAGTCTGCTCCTTTTGAAGGGGGTTTACTCAGCAGCCACCCCAGTGCTTAAAGTGCTTAAATTTAACGGTGAATGCATTAAAATGTTAATTTGAGCAGCTTACAGTTCTTCCTTGTCTTTCACTCGGCTTCCCCCATCAGCACTTTTCCACTTTTTTTGCCTTCTTTTTTTTTTCTTCCCTTTGATCCGCACTTTGTGTTTATCTTGCTCCTTTGCCACGTTTCCTCTCCCCCTCAAAGGTAGATTGCTCCTTTACACAGCAGAAGGGGCTTCTGTGGTGGTGGGAACTTCACAGAGACGTTTCCTCCCATCTGTGCAAGGTACAGAGGAGTTTGTTTTAATTTTCAGGTTTCTCCTGCCTACTTTCTCTGCCTCTCTGCTGCCATCCAACCTTTTTTTTTGCTCAGTGACAACTTTTAAGAGGCAGCGAGATGATTACTCTGCTCACTTTGGATGTCCGTAAGGAGCAAATCGGAATCACTAGAGCTTTCCTGCCACTCCAGAATGGCATATGTTTCACTTGCCCAGACTTCTGCTGTCACTGTAGCATCTTTTCCGTGGCTCCTGGGAGAAAACAGCCTCTCTAGAGATGGTGCTGAGATGCTCCACGCATCAGCTCCCACTGATTGCTGAAGCAGTCACGGGGCTGAACTTCATCTTCAAACACCTTGTTGAAACAGCCCTTTGAACCCAAATGCTTTGGCATCTCTTGGCAGACTCGAGCCTTCCCAGGAAGCACTGAGGCCCTCTGCATTTGTTGTTCTTTGCTAAAGGAGAGCAGGTCAGGCCTGTGTTCTCTGGCAGTCCTGCAAAATGGATTATATGGGGTTCTCTGTTATTTCATGTTTCATCTTCCTTCAGACCTGAGTGACCTTATTGAGTCACTGAGTCATCAGTGTCCTCCCCTCCCTTTTACACCTGCCACTGGCTGTGTTTTGAGAGAACACCCGGCAAATAATCATCATATAAATGAGGAAGTCACCAAGAGGTTTAATGATTTGTTAAAGGTGACACTCTCTGCCCTGTGGAAGGATCGTGACTCTTAAAATTAATTGATGCTGGACCAGATCCTGTCTCTGTGTAGCTGAGACTTTTTGTTTGGTCAAACTAGTTTTTAAAACTCAGTTGCTCTTAATTTTTTTGAGGTGATTCCTCATTTTGGATCTGTCCTGAAAGTCAGTAATTGATCAAGAGAAACAGTCCATGGCACTTCCTTAAACTGGAGATATTCTGCACAAGCCAGCATTGTTTTCACTACAGGGAGATTTTTGCAGCTATTTTTAGTGTGTTTTGTGGATGCTCTGGCAGTTTAAGAATGGCTTTAAGTCAGCAGTTTCCAGGGACCACAGCTAAGTGGAAGCAACCTCCATCATTCTCAGGAATGAGAATGTCCTGTCACCAACTTGCATAGGGTGAATCATTAACTAAGACAGCTCCAGGCTATCAAAGGCTGCCTTGTGGACAAACCCCCAGAAAAATACCCCCAGCTGCAAACACACCAGCAGCCTCAGGGACACTTTTACCTCTTGGCTGTGCATTGAAGTGCAGGGGACAGAAAAGCATTTTCCAGCTCTGCAGCTCTCGTGTGCTTCAAGCGCAGTAAGGACAGGGATAGACAATTGTCATTGCTGTCACCTCTTGCTGAAAGTCACAGTCCTGGTGCAGATGCAGTCAGTGACACTCTGCCCCTTGTTCTCTTGCTGGGTCACATCTTGACACTCTCATGTAAAGATATGCAGTAATGATAAATATAACCAAGCACCTGTGCTAGCAGTGCAGGGAGCTCAGGGTGGGCTCTGCCTGTCCAAGTGCTTCAAGCACAGGAGGCACATCCAGCCTCGGGGAGACTGTGCTGGTATCATCGTCCTGCTCTCCAGGTTTGATGCTCAGAGGATGTGGGAATGCTCCTGTACTCAAGCTCTAAGTACTCACTTCAGCCCTGGCAGGCTCATAGATGCCGGCAACTGAAAGATCTTCCCTTCTTCCCAACAATGCTCCACTTAAAATGCTCTTGGTATGAACAAATCCTCCTGTAGCCTCTTCTGGTGATGTTATGAATAACCAAGCACAATAGAGGCTTGACATAAGGACTTTGGATTAGCTTCAGATGTCCCTGGCTATAGGGAACATGAGAAACAGATGAACTGTGTCTAAATTCCTAGAGAAGATTTAAAATTGGGCTCTTTCTTAGCGACGTATTGGAAAGAGCCGATAACTGAGGTGCACTTATGAGTCACATTGACCACAATAGAGCAGGGGAGAGCGTTTCATGCGATGCTGAGAGCTTTAAAATGCTTTACACTGGAGAGCCTGCATGCGTGTGCCGAGAGATACAGACTCTGCAATTAGATGTCTTTAGGTGGAGGAGGAGGAAGAAGCAGGAATGCATTTGAAGTGGGAGCAGTGGCCCCATCCACAGCATCGAACAAAAGAGCTGCTTCTGTGCAGTGTGGTGCAAATCCCCTCCTGCTGCCAGGTGCAGCTGGGGAGCAGGGCTGGACTGGAGCAGAGGCAGAGCAGTGATGACATGCCTCTTCCCTCTGGGGCAGAAGACAGAAAAAGGCAAATTAAGTCTCTTTGGGGAATGGATTAGGAACAGATAGCTTCCAGCTTTTCAGAGGGAAGGCTTTGAAAGAGTAGAAGCATGTTCTTATGTTGGGCTCCATCACTTGCTGCTGCAGGCTGTGTGGAGGGATGAATGGGAGGCAGTAGAGAGGTTGCTGGACAAATTCTTCTAGAACTTGTACCATTTTCCAGTGTTGCTTTCCACAGTTGCAAAATTGTTTGGTTTTCTGCAATGTTAGAGAAACATTCAACATTAGGACTACTGCTTTCCATGTTTAATTTGGAGATTTAACCCGAATGAATCTTTTCCAAGCTGGAAAGTGTGGTGATTTGAGATAGCACTGATCTGATCCACGTTCATTGTGCAGCTACAGCCCAAGTCACTGCTGTGCCACACATCTGGTTTGCCTTGGGCAGGAATGGTTAAAGTCTCCTAACAGCTTCCAAGGTGTATGGTCCCTTTCTGGAATGAGGTGATGGGATCTCCTGGGAGGCTCCTCCAGAGCACTTCCAGCCCAGAGTTTCCTCAAGTGGGTGATATGTGTTCGTGTGGCTCATGTTCGTGTGGCTCAACCACCAGATAAATATTTTGGTGCCTGACTCTTTAGGAATGGGAAAATTGGCCAGGACTGAGCAGTTTCTCTCCAAACTAGAAGCTGGGCTTGTCTAAGTTATGTTTCCCAGAGGACCTCTCAGGCCAGTGCTTCTCATCTTTTTTGAACTCTATTGGTGAATCCATCAGGCTCAGGCCAATAATGTCTCCTGTTTGTTAGAACTGCTACTTAGGCACCTTCCACATCAATGAAAGCTTTAACAGCCCGTGGAAACCAAGCAATTTTGGAGAGAAAGGAAATAAATATCTCCTGAAAAAAAGTAAAAGCTAAGATTACACATCAGGATAATGTTCTACACAGAAATTTTACCTGTTCCCTAGCTTTGAGTTGTATTAATGAGATTCAACAGCTCTTTTCTGGGAGTCTTGAGATGTTCTCAACTTGTTGAAATATGTTGATTTTTATAATCATTGGATTTGAATTCTGTGATTTGTAGTGCTTCATTTCAGAATAATTGCATAATCACTGCGTAATTTAAGACTTTAAAGTACGTAGTTGTAAATGTTTTCGTGTCATCTTTTAGTTCATGGTGATGATGACCTGTAAGAGTGAGTTATATTTTTAATTATTATTTTCTGATTAAAAATATCCCGTAAAGGTTCCAAGGGTTTCCTGTAGGGCCTCCACACAGGCTCAGCACAGTGGTGCCCACTGCATTTCTGTGGGGTCCAGCTACAGAGTTTTGTTGAAATCCTGTTACCCAATAGTTATAACAAATAAAGAGAAAAAAGGCTTTGAGAAAACAACCCCAACACAAGCTTGTTCCCATGCTTTTGTGGATCCCAACACTCCTGCTCTTTGCAGTTTGCAAGGATTATAAGATCCACTTTAATGTGCTTAATACTTTGGTTATTGTGGCAATTAGAACAACAGTAGTTGCTGTCTTGGTTTTCTTTTTGAAGCCCATTGATTTTTTATTTTGGCCTTAATTACAAGTAGCAGAAGAGGTGTTTCTTCAAGGAACTAATTAGTCTAAAAAGCCTGGTTCAGCTAGTCCTGAGCAGTTTGTCGAATGGGGCCGAAATGCAAGTGCCAATTGCAGTTGTTTTGTTTCAGAACATCCATAATTGTTCACCCTTAGTACTTCACTTATGAGTTGTGTTTGCTCCCATCTGTTGACCCAGCCTTTCACCATGGCCAGAGGCTGCAGCACCTCCATTTCCTCAGCCTGGTTTGTGTTGAGGTGGTGAATTTGGGCACGGCACCATTGCCAGTCAAAACCTGAACGGAATTCCAAGGAAGGTGCCTGGATTTCTCTCTTTATTTTTCTCTTTTTCACTTCAGTGTGACCAGCCTACTAATATTTGGATAAGGCTGGGAGCAGAGTAAGTGAAAAACCCAGCTGATAGCAGTTCTCACCATGCTGTGAATAAAAACTAAGCTGTTGATATAGATCTCCTCTGTCCAAGGGTGGTCCAGGTAAATTGTAAGGAACAATTCTGCCTTCTCAGAGGCTTTGCAGTTTGTCGATTTGCTTTAATCAGTGTTAATGTCAAATGTGCTTTGATGGTGCTAAAAGCTTTGCAGCAAAACAAACTGAAAGCTCGAAGTTGTGGAGAAAGCCATGCTCTCCCTGTAATGCAAGTTGTAACATTTTTCTTTTGAATTTTATTTATGCTGTTTAATAAAACAGCCAGTGCTGTAGAACACACGTGCCATGAATCCAGCTGTGGTGACAGTATCATGGCTGTGAAATGCATGGCACATCGATTTGACATATTGATGTGATTTATGTTTTCATTTTGTTTAAACGGCTCTAATGGCTTCAGCTTTGACAGATGTACGCTCAGATTTCTAGTTCTGTTCAAGCCCACATTAAAAACACAACTGATTCCTGGCTTAAGACATCGATTTTTATCTGTTCTGTGTTCCTGGGCCTGTGTTCCACACATCAGACTCCCAAACGTGAGGTTTTGTGGCATCGACTTCACTTCTTTGTGGAAAATTGTAGAGATGGTTCATTTTCATTGGAAAGCTGATTCTTGGAAGAGTTGCTAAACCTACATATTTTTGGTTTTTAAAGGAAATCAACAAGAAGCATGAAAGATTATCTGTTATGGTATTAATGATGTATAAAAGCTCAAGGAGATATTCAGAAACAATGAACATGAACAGAGTAATTAGTTTGTAGAGGTTATTTTAAGTAGAGTATCATGTAATGGGAGAGGGTTTAAGGCTGCTTTGTATAAAGGTTAGCACTGCACATTATTTATATACACAAAGAAATGATGAGTGTCTGTATCTGTATTAATCATTGAAGTATTTCTTGAGAGCCCACAAACTCTGAATTTTTCATAAAATCTAGGCTGTGCAATGCAGTTGGGAAGTGACCTGATGGTAGAGACTGTAAACCAGTGATCTTTGGGGCAGATATTACTGCCAAGCCAGTTGTTTCCAGCCCTACCTTTGGCAACTCTCTTCTGAGTGCTCTCAATTTCATTAACATATGGAGGCAGAGTTCTTCACTTTCTGGTTTATTCCCTTTTACAAGAGGTCATTTCATGAGTGAAAATGCAGCCTTAGGATAATCATTCCCCTGGTATCTCAAATACTCAGATAAAATATGTGCTCCTTTGACCTCCATGGGTCTAGTTCCACCTTAGCAAAAGCAGGTGCTGGTTTCTGAAGTGTTCTGTGACCTTTTGCATGAAGGAAGGTGATAGGGACAGCAGGAGTGACATCTGCAGTGCCAACCCCTGTTCCTCTGGGTGGGAACACGCCAGCAGTGACTCATGTTCAGCAGTTATTTGCCTTGCACACGTGTGGGTGTGAAGGGGCAGGAGCCCCCCACTTGCAGAGTGCTGAAATGAGACACTCCCTCTTCAAAGAGCCTGGGTTGGAGGTGCCTGGTCCCCAAGGCTGCTCCTGCTCGGAGGGGATGGATGCTGCCCTTCCTGCTCTGAGGGGATTGCCCTGTGCTGTGTGCCTCAAGACCATCTGAGTGTATTTAATTGTCTCTCAGCTGCAGCATGGCAGCCCGCAGAGCTGCTGGAAAGAGAGGAGTTGTTGGCATTATGGATGGTATTTATTTAGAGCTGCTCATTGTGCTCGGCAGAGGCTGCCTGGGTGTGGGGAGGGGGGCTGTGATGAGTGCAAAACTACCTATGCAGATGGATTTAATTCCTGGGAATGTGTACAGCTGTATAAAATACACGGTGAGTCTCGAATTCTTTCGACATACGTGGTACCAAACACAGCCAAGCTTGTTTGAAAGTGTCAGCTAATTATTTGCAGGTATTATTACTCCCAAAAGGCACAATGTAAATGCACATGTACATGTATATAAGTGTTCCTGGGAAAGCATGTCTAAAGAGCTCTAGATGAGTGATTTTACGCTCTCAAAACAGTGATGTCCCAGGGTAATTCTACAGGCTTTTTATTGCTTTGCTGTTTAGGTCCATTTTTGAAGACAGGCTGATGGTGAGACCATCACAGCTGTATAGAGAAATGACATTTATCTTGCCAGTGCAGTGTGACCTTATCATTCATAAGTGGCATTTCCTTTCAGGATAATGAGCACCTTTTTATTTAGGCCAGGCGAGATCCACAGTCCTTGTATCCAATTCCTACAGCCCGTTGACACTGAACACATTACTGCAATTATTGTGGGTATTATTTTCTGTTACATTCCACTTGCTCTTTGGATTATGCTTTTTTCTGACCAGCAAAGGGGACTGAGAAAAGGAAAGGTCACACTCAAGTCTTCATGAATATCTGGAGGCTGCTGCATGGCACAAATACGATGACTCCTACAGCAAATGTACATTTAAATGTACATTTACATACCCTTCCTCTGTGGCCTCTTGCACCAAGAGCGAGTCCCTATTTTGGCATGTATCAGCCTGAGAAAAATGAGCTGGTGTTGCCCTGGGGTCAGACACTTTTAGGCACAGGTAAATCTTGTAACTGTTTATCTGCTAGGTTAAGAAGAAAGAAAATTGAAGCATGAAAAGAAGCTAAAAAAACAAACCTTGACAATTCTTTTAAGTATTTAGAAAGGGAGCTCTCTGTCATGCTCCATGGTGCTTTGCCACCAGAAGCCTCTGGAGCAGAGCTCCCAGCCCTGAGCATCCCACTGTGCCATGGAGGAGCAGTTCTACACAGCCTGGACCTGTGTGGCAGGGGCTAATAACTGAGCTATCTTGGCATGTGTCCTGACTTCTTCCCTTCCCCTGCCAAATGGAGATCTCTCCTGTTTCCATAGCACACTTTTGCTCAACAGGCATTCAGGAGCAAGGAAACTCCAAGGTTTCTGATGGCACCATCAGGCCCTTTCACCTTCTGCCTTGTCAGGCTGCATTTACTGGAGCAAGGATTGCTTTCCTGAAATGAGTTGCTGTTTGGTTCACTCAGAGAAGAGAAACACCCACATCTCAGAAATATCATCTTGTCTGGCTTTTTTGGCAGTCTCAGCAGAAGGGCCACAGGAAACGAATGGACCACGTGTAAGATCAAATTGCAGTGCTCCCTCTGGAGTCAATTCTTTCAGCCCAAAACTGAGCAGCACTGATGGGGTGACATATGGGAATATTCCCTTTTGTTCCTGCTGCACAGTTCTATGGATAAACAAAGGGCTTCAGCCCTGGCTTGATGAACCCTGCACTTTGCCCTCTCCTGCAGGATCTTACAATGAGAATTAAACTGATGGTTGGCAAACACAGAATATGTACCAGGCTTGTGCAATGCAAGGATGTTCTTTACTTGCTCTGATCCTGTGTCTGCAAGGGTTTTTCTTGTACCCCTTTCCAAAATTTTCTTCTTTGTTTTTTTAAGTAGGGCAAGGTATTAACTGCTGAAGTTTAAAAATTCGGATTTCAGGCCATTTTGATAGCTTTCTCCTCCTTCCTACAGGAGGAAACAATTAATTTGGAGAAAGCTGTAAATCTGTGCAGAGCTGACATGGGATCAGCCTCCATCCCCACAGAGGAGAAGGCTCTGAGGAGGTCCTGGGCTGCTCACTGTCAAAATCTGCCATGGAGTTTCAAGGAAATGCTTTACAGGAGTAGAAAAGGTCTTTAAAGCTAGTCAGACTCCTTGGGAAGGAAAACCAAAAGGTTTTCTGCTCCTTGGATTCTGTGAGAGCCTCCTTCAGGCTTGAAAGAAGGAGCATAAGATTAAGAGGAGTAATTAAAAAGGATGCCAGAAAGCTGGAGGCTGGGGATGTTGTGGGCAGTCAGACTAGCTGTGGGAGAGAGGAGGAGAGTGAGCAGACAGTTGGAACAAGAGCTGTGAAATAAGCTCCAGCTATTTTGAGAAGTGATTATTCAATATTTAAAAAGTAGTTTATTAGCAATTTCCCTGCAAATGCTTTTCAGAAACGGGATCCACTGTGGGTGTGACTCAGATTCCTTCAGCTCTGGTGTTCATTGACACGAGTATTTTCACTTTTGCTATGATGTGGGTGGCTGCTTTACTTTAATACTTTTGAGGCCGCTCCTGTTTTGGATGGCTCTTGGTACAAAAGGGCTGCAGAAACACTTCCAGTGCTTTTCTTTAATGGCTGCACTTCATATGTTCAATCTGATATGTAGGAAAGACCAGAAATTAGTCCAAAGTGGCCCACAGAAGCTTGACTTTGCAGTTACTGGTAACACAAAAGCCTTCAAGTTGTGGGTATGGGGACTTTCAGGGCATCCCTAGCTCCAAGTCTGTGTGCCTGTTCCTATCCCTGATGCTTCACTCCTCTGGAAAACCAGAGGCAGAAAGATATTTGGACATGTCATATATTTGAATGTCTTCATGTCTCCTTATCCCTCCTTCCCACACCTCGTCTTTTTCTGGCTCTTTAGATTTTTACCACATTTCTTCTACCTTGTCAGCCACCTCCTTTCCAACAGACCATTGAGCAATAGCAAGAGAAAACAAAAAAAGCCCCTTGCTGTTCCCTTCAAGTGCTAGCCTTGCATTTGCTGCCTATTTATAGCTGATTCATTTAAACCACAGTGGCAGTCAATCAGAAATGTGGTGAATCCCTCTTTCAAGAGCATGCCAAGAAAGGATCTTTTTAGTTTGCTTGCTTTACTTATGGTTTTTGCTGGAGCCTCTACAGTGTGCCTAAATTCCATTGGGATTTATTTGTTTTGAATAAATTCCCAGTTAAAAGTAGAAGAGTTTTTTTCATTTTCTTAGAAGTTACAGGAGCATGACCATGGTGTACAGGAATGTTTGATTTTATTTGAGGGTATTTTACTTTTTTTTTCTTTTTCTTCCAGTTGGAATCTTGGAGAATTTTTTCCTTGTTCAGTGTAAGGAATGTCTTTGGATAGAGAGGCTGTTAACCTCTGGGTTTTTTCCTTCCAGTCTTTTTCCCTTAAACTTCAGGCAAATTCTGCCTCTTATCCGTTTGTAGTACAAACGTGATGGGGTAGAATATTGTAACTGAAAATTATGACTGTCCATGTGGCCTTGCAAACTTCACATGGTCTTTGAGCTTTGGTTTCTCCTTTTACTGACCAGCTTGGTGCTAATCTACTTCAGCCCTTTGTGGGCTTTACGCTGGTGTACCCCAAACAATGAGGCAGGAGCTCTGGGTGAGACCCTTGCACACCACAGGTGAGAGGTTGCACGAGACCCACATTAATAAACTCAGCCAGACTTCTGCTGGCTCTGTGGGACATTCCCAGGTGTGGAGCACTGCCAGGGCTTCTGAAGTGTCTGCAGGAAGGCTGGGAGCCACCGATTTTTGCAATATCTGGAAATGGAAGTGCTACACTTCTCCTTCAAGGGGAGGAGATCTTTGCTGTGAGGAGGTCTGTGTTGGGAAAAGATAGTTGGCAAGTTCCTTTTAATATTGCAAATCACTCATAAAGATTGAGGTTGTTTTTGCTTTCTCAAAACAGATTTAGAAAGAAAATACTGTTTGAAACTGGTCTCTGCGTTTGCCAGACCCTCTGCAGAAAGATTTTAGCAGACTCGTTTTTAGTAGCTGTACTCATTTGGGGTTTTCCCCCTTTTTTGTTCTCCCCTTATTCCCTTTGATTTTATGCCATGATAGCCTGGCAGGACAAGCAGGATGAGGCAGAGTCATCGTGAGGGCTGACTCAGAAAACAGGTATAAAATTCCAAAAGAAATTCCTGCTTGGACTCAAACATGGATATACCTTCTGTGTCAAAAGAGTCTCTGCTAACCTTGCCTTGGTGCAGAAGGCACAGGAAAATGAAGATACAGAATGAAGAAGGACAATTATCCTGTTTATTTTTCCATCTCACTGCCCACAATAGGATTTGATTCTGTGTTCTGGACCCTCCTAGGTCAGTTGTGTTTAGAGCAGCCAGCACAGATCAGCTGTACTAAGCACACTGACATTTGGAAATCCCTGTCTGGAAGGGGAATTGAGCAATGAGCTTCTGCTAATTATAATAGCTATGTTTAAAATAGGATGTTTGCTTCATTCAGCAAAATCCAACTATGCACCCAGACTAGAGGCTGGAAATGCTCTGGCAGCAGAGGAGACAGGTCCTCAACACACACATTCCCTGGGTAGAAGCTTGCTATGCAAGCATTGCTTTTCCAGAGCAAACATTGCCCAGTCTTGTCCTGGGGGTGGATGTTGTTACCTGGTAACTTCCAGGAGCGTTTGAAATTCGTTGGAGACCCTCCGGGGCTTAGGCACTCTCCCCACTGTTCTGCGGGATGCCAAAAGCACTCTGGCTGTAATTTCCCAAGCCAAGGATAGTGCTGGCTGAAACTCCTCTTTCACCTTTATTTGAGCTGGGACAACCTGTGCCGTAGTGCTGAGAACTAGAACAGAAGCCAAACTCTATTCGTGTTAACAAAAAAAGTTTGGTTTAAACACAGATCTTCACTTCCCAACGTTGTTTTCTGCCTGGCTCACAACAGTGGCACAAGGAAGTGTGCCCACATGCCTGAGGGCTCCTGTTGGGAGTGTGTTTGTGGGGAGAACAGATAACTTTAGATATCAGAGCTCACAGCACCGTTAAAGATGTCTTTTCTGAGCCATCAGCAACCTCACCAGCTGCCAACAGCCTTGGGCAGCTTGAGGGAAGGCACTGGACCACTCAGGGGTGTAAGGTCAGTGTGAGTTGTTCAGTAGCCTTGTTTTAGCAGTTAAAAGGTTATCAAAAGTGACTGTGATATTAGGGATCTTGAACTAGAAAACTATGGCTGTGCCACTGATTAACTTGTGATAGTCTTTGTTTCATCCAGCTATGACCACAGGTCATGTTTTTGGGCTCTCATCCATACCCCACGCCCTCTTCCTCACCTTCGCTCGGGGCAGAGGCTTTCCATCCATACTGCTTTAGTCTGAATTCTTATTCAGATCCTAACTCTATTGTAAGCCTGTTTTTTTAACTCTCCCAAGTACTGGTGTTCCTCTCCAAAGACACTGGCCACCACTCCTCCCTTCAGAAGCACTGACACCCTAAGGCTATAGGCTGTAGAGCCCTCTCCTTTCTTGGCAAACAGGAATATTTTCCAGGTATTCAACTGTCAGCTCAGTGAAAAGAAAATGTTGCTTTATGGTTGGTAGACTGACAATAACTCTTTATCCCTTTAAATTAAAAGTGACACACTCACATAAATCATTATAACAGTGCTGTGTGCAAACACGCTGCCTGGGTCCAGAGGAGTTATGAGATGACAGTGAATTGGGGTGAATACCCTTATTCTTGACTTTGAGAAGTGCAGTGACAATGAATCACTCCTAGTGATGAGATGCAGCAGTGCTGACTCATCGGGCTGAAATTAGAAGGGCTTTTTTAGGTAGAGATGTAATTCCACCATTTTTTCTGATGAATGGATAAGAGTGAACATTTTTGATGGCTAATTTACAGATTTCATGAATTAAATGCTGTTTCTTTCCATCCAGCTATCAAACTTAGTTGGAGGTAACTTGATGGGGAGAACTTAGATGCAGGGAGGTTGTCCTAGCAAAAATGCTCAGGGAAGGAGCTGACAGTTTGGTAGATGCTGGGTTGCCACCACTTCTAGTTTCTATGTTATTTTTCTGGATTTGGTGAGTGCTGATGTTTGCTTTCATCAAGAGAAGGCTCTGGAGCCTGAATTCATTCTGCTGATAAACTAAAGGATGAAAAAAAAAGAAGTAAATAAATGAGCTGGGCTTAAAATTTTGTCACAAAATTAAACAAATGCACAAACATTTGTTCCCCCCTCCTTCAACCAGCTTCTTTATTCCATCTAATGGCAAGGGATTCTGTTCCCATTAGCTGCTGTCTCTTCTGTTTGTCTCTAGCTCTGCTTCCCAGTTCCAGGAGTGTTAATACAACCTGAGGAAAACATTGTGCTCACCAGATTCCAGAATTGCTTACAGTACCTGTTTTCAGATCACCTAAACAGTGATGAATTACCAGATTCCCAGATATGCTTCATCTGTTTCAGGATCAGGTGCTGGTGTCCCTTCATGTCGCCCTCAGAGATTTGACCACAGTGCAGTGATATCAATTCTCCTCAGTGTCCTCCAGATACTTTGTATTTCTTTACCTATTTGCTCTTTCCCTGTGCCCTGGGCTGGTACTCTCCTGATGGTTTTGAGTTGCACTAATATATTAATAATCTGTTTTACTCCTGGCAAGAGATTTGCAGCTAACCCTCAATACCTAGATTTTATCTTTCTGCTGTGGGACCAAAACTTTTGCTGAGGAGCAGCAAAAGAGAAGGGACCTCCTGCTACATCTTCACACTCAGCTACTTCTTTGAGGCAGGACTATTTCTGAGGCCACAAAGAGAATTTTAGTGGCAGAGTCTTCTCTGATGAGTGTTCCTTGGATGGGGAATGACTCCTTTGGAGAGTCCATCAGCATCCCACAGTCTGTTGTGTGTGTCCTGGAGATGCTGTGCTGGCCAACTGCGTCATGCTTGAAGCAATTGGCTTGGCAGAGTTTCATCAGTCAGGCCCTTTGCTGTTGAGGAAGCAGCTGCAAACTCACATTTTTTGTTTGGCACTGTATTCTCTCCCCAGGGGACTGCAGCACCATTTGATTAGGATGGGGGGAAGGAGACCTATTACAAAAGTAGATTGTTCCCAGCAGAGCTGTGCTAACCTTTTGGTCTCTCTGCTCCTTCTTAGCAAGGTGCTGAATAAAAACATAAAGGGAAAACAGGGGGAGAGAGAAGTCTCTGGGGTGTTGCTCCTCAGCCTCACCTCGCCCTCAGCTGCAGCTCAGGGATTAAAACAACAAATGAATGTTCTTGTTTTGAGATGTTTTTTGCAGAACTAAGGTGGTTTTGTTACCCGAGCCCACTATTTTCCTGCCTACCTGCCTCATTTTTAACTGTTTCAGCCTGGCACGGGGCTGTCCAATCTCTAGGGACTCATCCTTTCCTGGACAGAAGGTTTCGCATTTTTCCACCTCCCAGTTTGCTTTTCTTCCTTCCCCCACGGCATCTGCCTGAGGGATTATGCGAACAGTGTTGATGGAGTAGATTTAGAGAAGTTCAGGGTCTTTCTCCAACTTTTGCATTTTATCGCAGCTGCGAAGGTCACCTTTGCTTTGAGGATCAGGGAGACGAGGTTGCTGCCACCTCTGAACGTGTTGGTGCTGGACTTGTGCACTTATGGTGCTTAATCCTTTTAGTGCTGTGGCCCATCAGGTGTGGTTTATGTCAACAGTGGCATCTTGTGCTCAGAGATTATCCTTTTTCAAAGGTTTTGGAAGGGTTTTACAGAGTCAGTATTATCTTTAGGTTGGAGAGGGTGAGAAGAGAAGGAATTTCAGTTTAGTGCTTTGCCCCAGGTCTTGGTTGTTAGTCAGAGTGGGAACAAGAGCCAGGACTTTCTGCTGCAGGACTGTGCAGCTTACTTTAAGCTAGGTCAAGTAGTTTGCCAGGAATAAAGATTTGGGCAATTTCTGCTTGGAATCCTGTCTTCATCTCATATCAGTTGTTCCACAGTCACTTTGTTAACACCCTTTTCTCATAGTCTAACCAGGCAGAGTTTGGGGTTATTTCATTATAATGAGCTTGCTGCCATGAATTCTTGACGTTACAAGTGACTGTGACTTCTAAAGAGAAGGAGAGAGATTGGTCTGTCCTTGAGATTCAAGAGCTAGAGAAAGGTGTGGTCATTATCCCCTCGCCCAGTAAATCTTGATAGAGTGTTGACAGGAGCCCCTATCTTTGCTAGGAGAGATGTTTTCCCTGTGTCTTCGGTAATTATAGCGATGACTTGGGCGATTTTTCAATTTGCAGTTTCCTTTTTTTGTTTAGCACCCAAGAGCTCTGCTTTATTCCTCCCTGATTTTGGTAACCAGCTGTTTTTTGGCTCTCACTGGGGGGCGGCATTACCCTGCACAAATCCAGTACAAAACTGGTTTTCAGAGAAGGAGCAGCTCTTGTTATTTTGGTGGAAAACACCCTCACTGCTCTAGACAAAGCAGTGGCCTTTGGTCCTTGGGTGTTGTGGTTTGCAGTGATGCCCAGGAGCAGGAGTCCCTGAAGATGTGGGACATCTGGCTTACAGGCATTCTCGTTTCCTGTCCTGGCTTGGGGGAAAATTAAGGACTAAATTACAGGGAAGACTACATAAGCTGTGGCCTGAGACCTATGCTTTTCACTGAGCTGCAAGCCTATCCTCATAAATTATGTCAGTAAGCAATGGTCTCTGCTTTGCCTATTGCAGCTTTTCTGCAAGTTAGAGCGAGTGTGGTTTCACTGAATTTAAATTTCTGAAACACGTTCAGAAGTTGTTGGGGAATTTTCCTCCTCACTTTTGCATCAGACCGAGGCCCCTGCCACCTCCAATCCAGCTCCTGTGAGATAACATGGTGTTCTGGATGCTTTTGAGACAGCAGCAGAGTTTATTTGTAGATGTTCTTTCCCACTTTATAAAGGATGTGCATTTGATTTTATAACCAGGAGAACTTTCTTGAGGACAGCAAAAAGGAGCCTGTAAAGCAGCAAGGAAATTATTTAGCAGTGGCTGGTACTAAACTATCTTCCTGATTGTGGTCTCAACTGATGCAATTTTGTGAAAGATTGGCAATTTCAACTGCAAAACATCAAAATACGTTAAATTAGAAAGGCCCAGTTAGCTCAGAGTAATTCTGTAGTGCAGTTCAGAGGTGCAGAAACAATCCTGCACTGCTGCCCTTGGGCAATAATGGTGTGCAGTGGGTTGAAGGCCAAAAGTGTTGCCTGGCATGGGATAAATGGATATCTGACTTTAAAGTAAACAGGGAAATGTTTGCATGAACTGTTGAAAGCTGAATCCCACGGGTGAGATTCCAGATTGAACACTAATGAAAATTTAATTTCAGTTCTCACAGTATTTTAATATGCAGGATCACAATATGCAAATAAAGTGAAGTCTGACTGCAAGTGGCTGATGAGTTACTTCTGCTCAGTCTCTGCCACCCCCAGACGTAATGTCTGTGGCTTTTGTGAAATCAAAGTTTTCCTTCTGTTTTCCCCACAAGCCAGAGCCTCATTCTTTGCTGAGAGGTAATTAGTGACTGCAAAGTTCTCTTCAAATTGTTCTCATCCTATTCCTGTGTTGTTCCGTGTAACTCATCAGCATGGTGCTTATGTTTCTACATTGGATTGAATTCTAATTGTTGCAGTCAGTGCTTTCCTTATCAGAACTGTCTTGGGAGTGCTGCCATGTTTTCAAGTTTCCTTCTGTATTTCAGCTGCAGCTTCAATGCACTTTATTTGCTTTGTGTCTCCTGAATCTGATAGAAAAAGATATTGTGCTTTTTGTCTTTTCTTCCTTCTTCCCCAGCCTACACCAGATAAGATGTTCTGGCTTGGACAATGTAGAGGTCACATCACACTTTAGCCACACATTCAAGCCATCCAGCTTGAGCCAGGAGGCTTCATCTTCTGTCTTCTTTTGTGAGTGATCAGAGGAATAAGGAACTGTGAAATTGCCCAGGGAATGGGGAGCAGCCAGCACAAGGAAACTGAAGTGATTTGGCATGTTAGAACACAGAAGATTCGCTATTTCTGTGATCGGCAGCCGATATAACCTTGTAAATTTAAATTGTGTGTTAACTTTCTCAAAGAGGAGAAGCAAGGATTTATCTTAGAAGTTAATTAATTTGAAATAGCTATTAATTAACATTATACCTAAATTTGCCAATTATCACACTCGACTTGGATTTGCATACAACTGTTGCATATAAAATGCTTCTAAGAGTATCTTGGGCTTCAGTAAGCTGTAAAAATGCCATTTTTTGTAGCTGTGTTCCAGCTCTGCCAGGGAAAACCTCTTCCTTCTCCCCTTCCCTACAGAGGTGCCACCTTTCCAAGTGGCCTTCCTTCTGGGGACTCTCACTTGGGATTTCTAGCTGAGAAAGCACGACCCCAGAATAGGCAGCTGTGGATGTTCTCAGGTATTTCCCCTTATAAGAAAGAATAAAAATTGCTCTTTCTAATTGGAGGTAGTGACTGTGCTGCTTGTTTCTCTCCCTTGTAGAGTACCGACATTGTATTAACGTGACTGTTACGATAATCATGTTTTTTGATGAAAGCATAAGGCTAAAATGATGTTTCCAAATGAAGGTTGTTTTGATTTATTCCCTGTATGCAGCACGCCTAATTTTGCTTCCCAAACTCTTTGAAGCAAGCATTTATTTTATGGTGCTGGCTGTTGCCACTGCTGTGCTGTACCTGTGAGCTATTTAATGTGCCACATCGAGGAGTAAATTAATGCAGGTCCACAAAGAGAGCGCTTCGATTTGCTAATTGCTTGTAGAGCAGAGGGTATTGTTGTGTAGAGAAAGACTGTTCATTAGAGACTGAGTAGTTAATTTTTCCCTACAAATGGGGCTCACATCTGAGCTGCTTGCCCATCGTTTAGGGCAGCCAGCTCACCACCAGCCCCCAGAGGGGAGTGGGGGGCTCTGGATGCAGTCACTTTAACAGCTGCATTGGCACCACCAGATTGCTTCAGTTTCCTTCATTAAACCCTCCCTAACCAGCCTCTTCCAGTGCTGTCAGTGAAGGCCGACTTTTGGAAGGTACAGAAGACAAATTATTGATGCAGGGAAGCAAGTGAAACAATTCAGAAATGTGTCCTTGGAGCCGAGTTAGTTCCTCTCCTTGGAAACCGTTCCTGCTCCTCTTTCAGCCCAAGCTGCAGATTCCCAGTGAGGCTGGAGCACAGGTTCTTCTCTTCCTGACACTCTCTTTTGAGGATGACAGTCCACTAACAGTAGATCACACTACGTTGTCATGTAAGATGAATATTTTGAATTGACAAACCCTTTTTTGAAAGCTTAAAGTAATTGACTGAGTACTTGAGAGGATTTTTTTCCCTGCTTTGGCACTTGATTTTCCCTTACCTGGTTGTGCTGCCTTCAGTAGGTGAATTGCACTGTCTTTGTATATCTGATTCATAATACCTGTTTGCATATCAGGTTTCTTAACCCTTGAGCTCGGTGATCTGTGGGAATTTAACGTGTCTTAAGTAAAGAGAATTTCCTTGGAGCTTTAAGTTAACTTTTATGCATAGCCTGAGCATTTACCATGGAAGTCCATCCTACTGAGAGATTCCTGAGGTACCAAGGGGGATACGATCAATAGAAAAGACCCCGACACAGAGCTGAGCTACTCAGAGAATCGTGGAGGGGTTTGGGTTGGAAGGGACCTTAAAAAATCATCTTTCTGTGGGCAGGGATACCTTCTTGGATGAGGTTGCTCAGAGATCCATCCAACCTGGCCTTGGGCACTTCCACGGCTGGGGCAGCCTCAGCTTCTCTGGGCAGCCTGTACCGGGGGTTCCCCACCCTCCCAGGGAAGATTGTTTTCCTAATGGCTAATCTAAGCCTATTCTTTCCCAGTTTGAAGCCATTCCCCCTTGTCCTGTCACTACCTGGATGTCTTTTCCCAGAGCAGAGCTCTGAGATGGGCCTGGCAAACTGCTCCAGCGTCTGCTGGACCCCCGTGCCTTCCCACCACCCCTGAATTCCAGGCCCATGTCCAACCCTCCTGTGTTCCTTGTCTGCATGTGGCTGCAGTGACAAACCCAGCAGTCCATTCCTGAGAAGATACATTCCCAGAAACAAGGCAACACTGGTTTTTTCAGGTCTTTTCTGGCCAATGCCTGGGGAATGCCAGCAGGGGCTGAGCAGGCTGCCAGGCCCCATCCGGGGCCCTCTGCAGCTCCTTGGCTCTGGGGGCTGGCAGCTCCTCCCCAGCACTCTGACTGAGTTGTGGGGATAAGTTCAGAGCCTAATTTCTCCCTCATAATTAAAAATGTGTGCATCTGTCATGCTGCTGGTGATTACTTTGTATTTTCTTGTGGCCTGGAAGGAATACGGCAGTGAATCACTTTGCCAGCAGCTGTCCTCCAACAGCTGAGGGAGGTTCAATATTTGATTGGAGCTAATAAAAAGTCTGGGATAGGGCTGGTGTTTACAAACTGGACGTGATAAAGCATTCAGATCAGCTGTATCACAGCCTGGCAAGTGCAGGCACTGGGGACCCTGCTGAAAATTTGGGCTTTGTCTGGGCTTTGCCTGAGCAGGTGGGCAGGGACAGGGACAGGGAGGGTCCCCACTCCGGACTGTGAGTGCATCCAGCAGCATCAGTGAGCTGGGGAAGCCTCCTTGTTTCCAGCTTTGTCGTTGTAACAGCTCTCAGGGCATTAAATATGTCCCTTTTGCTCTTCTCTGAGAGTTGCAGTCAAATCATATGTTTAAAAATCTTTTAATCTTCATAAATCATTTCTTCCAGCAGTCTAGTAAGTTTAGTAGCTGCTCTCTGAATTCCCACTAGTTACTGACTCTCTCCCTTTGAGATGAGCTGCCTAGAAATAAATGCAATGAAGAAAACCTACTTTGTGATTTAGTTCTTATCTGATTGCTTCTCCAAATCATATTGATCTGCTGTTGTTATGCTGCTGGCTTGGACTTGCTGTCCAGGTTTCTCTGTGTGTCTCTGTTGGCATAGCACCTTGAAATGATCATTTTCCCCAAGCCATATTATATCAAAGATAAATTATGGCATATTTCCTGCTTGTATTTTCAATTTTTCCCATCCCTTTGTATTATTTCTCTCTTGCCTAAAAGGTTTTTCCAGCCTTTGGCTGAAGTCAAATGTGTTGGAGCCTTTGCTGTCCTTTTCTTCTGATTTTTATGGCGGTATTATACTTTAAAATGCTCTTATACCCATCTTGTTAAACAGGCTCCTAGGGTACTGTTGCTTTGGTGTTATCAATAAAAATATTTACACTGTGAGAGTGACCAAAGGTTGGCACAGTGTGATGGGTTGATCCAAGTGCCCACCAAAGGCACAGGGGATTGACTTTTGAGGAGATTCCCACTCTTCCAGTGTGGATTACTCTGTGATTCCATAGGAATCTGTGTGAACAGGAGGCTGAATAGAGACTTGACCCTCAAATTCAGGACTGATAGCTACTGTAAGAAAACACACGATTTTTAATGTAATTTTTAATTAAATAATTGTTATATCTGGTTTAGAATAGGCTAGTAGTTCCCATCTAAAGGTCATCTTCATATAGTGAAAGCTAATAAATATACAGAACAGTTGGGCTAGTTTGTAATCAAAAATATTCAGTCAGTCTTGTTGTGTTTTGCAGAGTTTATGCCAGCACCTCTCCTCAATGACCTCTCTAAGGTCATGTTTTCTAATTCTTCCCCAAGCAATTCCTGGCTCCAGCCTGCTGCTGTCATTGTACCTGCTTCAGTGGCAGTAGGAAAAAGTCTTTCTCAGGTGTCTGCAAATTTACAGTTCCCTGATGTTTCCACATCAACCTTGGTGATCGTTTCATTTTTTTCTCCTCTTGCTCGTCCAGGCACTCCAGTTTTGGTTGGGGCTGGCGTCTCCCGCAGTGTTTAATGAGTGTGTTTCATTCTCCTGTGCCAGGTCCCAGGCTTGTATTAAAACCCTTTTCATCTTATTTCAGTGGCTCTTCCTTAAATAATGTCACATCATCTCCGGCCCTGCACAGCAAGAAGCTGAAACTTTTTCAGTTTCCACTGAGCTCTGGGGCCAGGGAAATTTTGAACTGTTGGCTTGTTTGTTTGCAAAATGGAACTTCTGCTGTGCTGAACACTTAGACAGTATTTTTTATTTATTTGTTTGCTCGTGTTTCAGTGCAGTTAGCCTCCAAAGCTACGAATGTTTTGCTTTTCATTGTTATAAGCTGCTTGCTCTTTGTCTCTGGTTTGGATGTGGTACTCAAAAGACTCATTGCATATGTGGTGAGAAGTTGAGAGACTCTGGAGGCTTTTTATGAATATTTGCTTGAAATGACACAAATCAGTTTGTAGGACATTTGTTTTTATTCCTTTTATTTGTTTACATTGTTTAAATTGTCTTATCTGTCATCAGTGACTATTTTTTGGGCTTTCTGCTAAGCAGAGAAAGGCTGATTGCAGCCTAGCAGAGTGTTAGAAAATCAAGGATGTGGGAAGTGATAGCACTCACGTATTATGTGTGGCTTCTCTTAACCATCTCCTAAATACCCATTTGGATTAAAATCCTTTTTCATAAACAAAACTCTGTAAAATTTCCTTTTCTGAGTCAAGTTCCTGTTTCCCCTTAGATTATGCCAGCATAACCAAAGGTATTTCTACTCTGGTTTGAGATTGTTTACATTTCAAATTTCCCTTAAAAAAAGCAAAAATGTTACATTGAGACCTTTTCTCTTGGAAATTCAGGAGGTTTATGTTACAGAGCAGATTTTCTTGCTGTTTTACCACAGCCTTTTGGAAGGCTTCCAAACCCAACTCTGGACCCCAGAAATCCAACAGAACATTTTCTGTGAAGTTAGCTTGAAACACACACTCCTTTCAGGAGCTATGGAGCTAAACCTCCTCTTCTTCAAAGTTAAGCTGGGCAAAACCTGGGTGGGTTTTAAAGCCCTCTTTCTGCACTTTCACAGAAATGGAGTGGAGGCACAGTTCTGGCTAGACCATGGGGTTCAAATTTGGGCTGGCTCATCTGGTGGCTTTCTCTGAAACAAACCTGGGTTTTCTTGTGCATGTAGACTTCAGGCTCTTTGGGACAGGACTGTCTCATGGCATGGGATGCTGACAAGAGCAAGATCAAACACTTAAAATTCCTTCTCAGAGCAATGAAAATCATGGTGCCATATGTGATTTTTTTTTTGGGGGGGGGNGTCTTGAAGGCTCAGCTGTCTCAGGTTCTGGAAGAAGTGGGAAACCACAAGCAAAGAGCAGAGATGGTAAGTGTTCAATTTCTGCTTTTTTTGTGTTTTTCCTCTGGTTGTTTTACAGAGCAGTAATATGCAAAGTTCAGTTCATTTAAACAGTGGATCAGTTCCAGATACTCAGAAATGAACAGCAAATAAATGTTGCAAAAGTTGTGTTGCTGCTGCCAGTCTTGGCACTCCCTGTTTCCACACTCACCTGGAAAAAGTGTTGGATGAGATCTAGTGGTCTGTCTTCCTTTTTTTGGCAATTCCTTTTCTCCTTAGCAGTTCTAGATCAGAAGCAAGCATTTAATTTCATACTGAATTAACTCCTTTCTGTGGGGGCCTTTGATTCAGTCTCAAGTGTTTAAAGGACAGGTAGATGACATCCAAGAGAATTACCACAAACTATTTTTTTATAATATCTGTTAATTTTCTGCTGGGTTCGTCTGTTTTATTGGCACTTCCCTCAAGGACCAAAAATAATAAAAGGACACAAAACCAGGTAGCAGGGAGGTTTATGTGCAGTTTCATGACTTGAATATGATTTTTTATACTCAGGAATAAATTAAGTGTCAGTGTTAAGCCAGTTCCTGAACTGATGTTTTTGCTAATGGATGAAATGTGAGATTCCTACAACTTTTTCTGGTCGCAAGGAAAACCTGAGCAGTATCCAAGATGCAGAGACTCGTTCTGTAGATGTGATTAATTTTATTACTAATATAAAAGCAGGCCTGCAGCACTGGCTGGTAAGTAGGTGCTAAACAGACATCTGTTCTAAAATCCAAATCATAAACTAGAGTGCCAGCACGGGTCTTTTTAGACTTGTGCAGAACTCTGGTAGGGCACTGAAGGGCAGGATGAGGTGCCCTACTGTGCTATTAATGGGTTGCATACATCTGTTAGGATCTGTTTTTTTTATATTGTGCCTCTTGCTGTTTCACCATCAGATTTTCCATCATGACAGTGTTAATTGATTCTGGTTCTGTGGTGGTCTCACGTTGTGGGCAAACATTTTTGTATGCTCAGCTGCTCTCTGTGGTGAAACAGGCCACAACTGATACTTCCAAAGAAAACTGAATTAATCCTATTTGCCATCTGATCTCATTAAGTGCTGCCTTGTAACAGTTTCAAATTCTATGCAATCAATTTTGCCTTGTGCTCACTGGATGTATTAGAGTAAAAATCTGCTGTTATGTTTTAAATTTTCTGATGTTCTGGTTTTTGGTTGTTTTTTTTTTAACATTTCCAAGTTTTTCTTTTTTCTCTCATTAAGCCTGGTTTTTGAGTTGTTTGCCTTCAAAAATTTGTTGAATTAAGCACGCTAACAGAGGGCTGGAGAAACTGGAACTTCCAGTGTTAAAGCATTAATTGCTGTTGTGTATCATCCATCAGCAGAGGATAAAGCACCAGTCAGTGTTCAGTGCCTATTCCCAAGGGTTTCTCAGTGGAAAACTGCTGGTCCTGTGATCTTCCAGTAACTCTTACATCAAGCTCCCATGAACAGGCTGTTTTCTGTAGACCACGGATTGCAGATTGTGAGGGCTTTATTCAGCAGCTTGAATTTATTCAATAAATACAGGAGAATTGATTCATACAGGGGAAAAGAGATTTTTTTTTTCCATCTTTTCCCCTTTTGAGGCAAAACCCGACAGTATAGCTCCTTCTTTTCACTGGTAGATGGTTCTTCTGCATCCCCATCAAAATCTCCCTGGTAGGGAAAGTTGTTGTCACTTTGTGTCTTCTGCAGTGTTGATGGTGACCAAGGTCTGTCCCCTTTGGAGGGGCTGTTCCATAGCTGCCTGCCACGGGCTGCTGTGGATGTGTCACCAGCCCCACTCCCCTCCCTGCCATCCAGCAGAATGCTCTTTACGTGGTTTTTTCCCCCCCTCTCCAGACCAGTGTCTCACCTGGGTGGCCTGATTTTCAGACTCCTTTAAATTTGCCACTTCAATGGCAACAAAATTATTTGCCTGGTTTGGATTGCTGACCTCTCACCTCCCTTTTCATGCCTTTCACTTGTGGGCCTCCAGTCTCAGTTTGATGGTGAGCTGGGAACGCTGAAGGGCTTGTCCTGCTCTGGGTGCTGACAGATGTGCATGTTGCTTTTCATCAGCTCTTCTGCCAACAGGCCTGTGGCTCTGGGTGAAATGGACCAAAGACCTGTCAGGTGCTCTCGTGCAGTCTGATGAGACCTTTGGGCTGCTTCTGGGACAAACCTCTGTGCAGGTGACACCTCTGCTGCCACCCTGGAGAGCTCTGATGGCTCTGCCACCTTCCCTGGGGCATGGGAAATGAAGAGCTGGGCTCTGGCTCTGGGGAACTGGCTGATGGCACCTCACTGAGGAGAACCAAGGACTTCTTTCTATCAGTGAGGGCATCTCTGGTGCCTTGGTGAATGAGTCGTTCTTTCCACAGCAATATTTATAAGTACAGTACTTGTGGGATAAGTCTGATGGGGTCCTGGCCTCAATACAACACTATCTACATGTTCAGTGCCCTCTGCTCCAAGGACAGGCTCAGGGAATTGTGTCCCCAGGGACAATGGCAGATGAAGGGTGGTGTGTGTGATAGGGAACCCTGTGCCAGGCCAGAGCACAAGGTCCTGCTAGAGGAAAATGAGATGCCAGTGGAATGGAGTGGCTGTTCCGGCTGCTCCAGTGCAGGGATTCATTGCTTGTCAACTAAAAGTGAGCGTGCTGCTGAAGGAACAACAACAAAAAAAAATTAAATGTCTTCAGTTAATTGCAGTTGACAAGACAAAGGCAGTTTGACTTTCCAGTATTAATTAGCAAACCCATACTAATTAGCTTGTATAAGCACAATTCATGCCTCTTTCCCTAAATGCAATTAATATTGCAACTGAAGAAATCTCTGGGCTGTGCCTCTGTATCATTAACATACTTTGCCCTAATTAGACACGGCCAGTAGTGGCTGGAGAAATGAGTTTGTGATTACAACCATAAAACACCCTCTAATATTTTATATCCTTCAGGGAACTTGAACCTAGAATTTATTTTTTGATTTAAGAAAAATTACCCTTATCATTGTGCTGTGTAATTAACAATGAAACTTTGATTTTCCTCTCTCTCTAACCCTTCACTTATTTATTTTTCTTTATTCACAGTTTAAACATGTTCATACTGTAAGGGAACAGTGTCTGGCCATCAGACACATGAGAGTCACCACTCCTGATAGGGCTCAGGTCACTGAGCTGCCCCACAAATCCATGGGGGTTTTCTGTCTTTTATTTGCTCAATGTTTGTTGTTTCCAATTTTTTTGTACGAATGTGCGCTTTTCTGACAATTTGATCACTAGAAGTTTTCTTTATTGAGGCTGGTGCTGCAGTGTCTGTTTCCAGGATGTGCAAGGAGGTTGCTCAGAGTTCACACAGCTCCCTGATCTGCGGTCCCAGGATTTTATTTCTCATGGCATGTTAGTTTAGTGCTCTACAGGCCTAATGCTGAGAGACCTTCACTCACACCAAAGATTATTTGTGGAAAATGCCTCCTTGTTTGTTATATTGTTTTTCTTTCCTTCCCTGAGGGAGGGAAACAGAAGACATGTTCGTTTTTGTAATTTTCGTTTGCCTTTTTCATATCCCTTTATAGACACGAGGAGATTGTTTGGCTCAAGCTTGCCATCCAAGCAACAGCTCTGATCTCTGATCTTACACTTTCTTCCAATCTGGTTCTGTAGCAGGGGGCATTCATGTCAAGATTTTTTGTTCTCCATCATTAATCCCTGAGGGAAGTTGGCTTGGTATTAAAAAAGCGTCACCTGTATTTTCATTACCCTGAGGTGCTCTGGGTATCTTTTGGCTTTCATCTTCAAAAGACAGCTTGGCCCATGTGGGCTCTGAAATCTATAGACTGCTCTTTGGAACAAATTAAATTTCACCCTCCAGCAGATTAAAAAGGATGGATATAAGAATCAGAAGAATTGCTTAGCAGGGTGGGAGGTAAAGAAGATTTGAAGTCCAAGAATGCAGCCGTCACCAAATGAATGGCATAAATTGAGTGTCCTTACAGAGAGAATAAAGACACCTTAAAATTAATATAATCAACCCATCTTGCCTTGAGGAAAAGTGTTGGTTAACCCTTTGCAGAGAAGAGGAGACCTTTATTTAAGAGCAGCAGGTCAGCAGTAGTTAGAGAGCCAATCATGTCTTCAGTCTGATGAAATCATAATGTTTAGGATTAACTTAAATGTCAGTGACTGCCTACACTGATGGTTATCAGGAGTAGAAATGGAGACAGAAAGGAGAGAACAGGAAGGAAATAAACTTAGAGAACACTGAGCTTGATGTAGTTGGGAACCAGCTGTTAACTGGAGGGCAAAATGGAAAAGTTATTACCCATGTTTTTAATTTACAGGTAACACCAATGAAAGTAGGAAAAAATATCAACTTTAGCATAGAAAGACCTGCCTTGGATTACTGGCCAACAGAGCTCATTTAATTCTTGTTTAAGAGTTACTGAACAGAAAGCAAGAAATACAACAGACCAAGAACAAAATTGGTGTTCATTAGTGGAAATGTAAATTCTCTGTATTGTTTGTAATAGGAAGGCAATTAAATGTGGGATTAGAGGGCTGAACCACAGTAGTTAGAAATAAAAATGAAGTTTTGCTGGAACATCTTTAGAACCAACAGGTTGGCAGGGGCAGGAGACAACTGACTGGTGCAGGAAGTCCCCATCTATCAAAAGTGTATTACAGACTTTCTGAATTGATTTAGCAGGTGACAGCAAATCTCCTTCTCATGTGACAGATTTTATCCTAATACTTTATGTGAGGCCAGCAAAGCCAAGACAGATGAGCAGTGTGGCACTCAACTGAGCAGCAGGGTGAATAGTTTTAGTAAGGCAATCTTAGAGAAATATCCACTTCTCAAATCAGATTGAAAAGCATGAAGCTGGTTATAAAGAGACAGCAAAAGAAGCTAATCCAGAATGAAATGATATAGTAACAGAAAACTGGAAGAGGACTTTTAGATCATAAAGTCCAGTCCTTCAGTAACTGAGGCAAATGCAGCATATATCTCAGTTCATAAATTTATCAAGCTTGTCTTGAAACTGCTTTGGTTGTTTGTACCATTACTGTCATGGAAAGACTGCTCTGATGGCTGAAATCTTCCCAGTGCCAACTGAAAATATATGTGCAGTTAATATCCATTTTTTTCTTGTGCTAATATTCTCCTTAAACTACAGTGACTGTTCTTCCTCCCTCATATTTATGCCATGACATATTTATAGAGAACAATTGTTCTCTCCCAGCCTTTCATTTGTCTAGGTTAAACAAATCAAGCTCTTGCAGCCTTCTCTTAAAACAGGCTCTTCAGTTTCCTCATGAATCATGCAGCTTTCTTTAAAACTCTTCCTCTTTCTGTCTCTCCTTTGAAGATGACTAATCAGCGTGGTCACATCATTCCAGGTGACGTTCCAGCAGTAGCTTTTGCAAAAGTGTCTTCCACAGGATCATGGAGTACAGGCAGGAACCTCTTCCACTCCTGTGGTGGAAGAGCTGAGCTGTATCCAGGCCACCACCCACTTCCAGTGCCTCACAGTGCTGATGTTCATCCTGGGATCAGTTCATCTGCCCCACTCTGTCCTGCTCTAGAGTTTCTGGCTGAGGAAGGCTCAGTTTGTAGGAGGGATTCCAGCTGTTTTGAGACCTGCACTCTGACATTTTAATTCTGTGCTGTTCCTTCAGTTTTCATGTAGCTTGCTCATTCTGATCAGTTTATGCTCCTCTGTGCTATCAGTAATTGTGTTTGTGCATTTGTATTTTTAGACCCAAGGTCTTCATTGAATTTTGTTTTGAATGTGTCTGAGACATCTTTTTCTCTATCAGGTGGTTTTAGTTTTACTTCAGCAGAGCCGTTTGTTGCTTGTTTACTTCACAGTGTTTATAACATTCTTCACTTATCATGGGATCCTGTAAATTCTGAATTATGAGTTGTTAGTACAGGGGGATGATTGTGCAGAAGTCATTGATACCCTATTTTGGGTCTTCCCCCTGTTTTAACTGTGGAGTTTTGGTTCTGAAGGTGAAGCCTCAAATAGAGGGATGGGAGTACACTTCTCCTTTCCCTTTCCCTGGCAGAGAGCTCTCAGTGCCTGCTGTAAACAACTACATTAAAGCTCATCCCTGCTATTCCCCACGGGGTAGGAATATAGTGAGCTCTGAGGTACACAGACAAGGTTATTTTTTTCTCCCTCTCTTAGCCTGGGGAATGATGAACAGCCTCAGTTGGTGTGTTGCACCTGCTGCGTTTTCCCTCTTGGAACATTCATGTTCAACACACAAAACCGTGGCACCATCGGAGTCACCTGTTGCACGTGACTGTGGCAAAGCAGGGAGTGTGCAGGAAGCCTTGGGATCCTGCTGGATGAGTGCTGACAAACTGCCTGGAGGCTGCAGAGGTGCTCTGCACATTGCACCTCTGCACCTTACTATCTCAAAGCTATTTTAATTAGGTGAGGAGGAGAGCCTTAGTGAGTCAATTCTCGTGGTTTATCTCTGTTTTAAAAATCTAGCCGGGCACATGGGATCAAATAGCACATTCCCTTCAAATTAAAAAGAAATAAACGGTCTGTTTAAAAGTCCCATTACACAAATGAACCTGCTGTTGGATCCATTAACGGGGAAGGTTTATGGGACACGGCAGCACCGTTTGGTTTCAGGACTGTTTTCATTTGCTCTTCCAAGGCAATAGCAGCTGACATGGGGTTCAGATTGTCAGGAGGAAGAAATGTGGCTGCCTGAAGTGGAGAGCTGCCTTCCTGCTGGTCTTCCCTGTGGGACAGGTGCTGCCAGACTAGGGGGACGTGGTCTGACCCACACCTGACGAGTAATTCCAGCTCAGGTGGGACTCCTGGACATTGCCCTAATTCCCAGCCCATCATTTGGGTTGGCCTCCATGCCACAGGTGTACCCCTAAAACCTGAGCTGTACTGTCAGGCATGATGATAACAGGAACAAGGATTGGGGAGGGTTTTTTCTCTTCAGTTGTTGAGCAGAGGAGAAAAGTGAGTAGTTGTTCCTGTTTAGAAGGTGCTGCAGCTGGAGTGGTCCTTGTCAGTGTCACTGTTGTCACTAAAATCGGAGTGTTACACTGAGTTACTTGGTTAAATGAGAACAGGATAGGGATTTAATCAGAGGCTTTATTATAGTGGCATAGCCTGGAGACACAAAAGGCCTATTTAATAGACATGCAAGAATTGTGCTTTTCCAGGCTTCATTCATCTCTACAGAGCCTGTAAGAAGTTTATGGGCTACCTCAGACTCACTTGGTTTGATTTAGCTGAGCTAAAGTTTCCTGGAGAATGCAGGGGATCTACATTATGTTCAGCACTTTGAGAAAACAGGTGAGACATCCAGGATACTTCTAGGATTCTGTCATTTCTGCTCCTTTATTCTGCCTTCCTAAAAGGCAGCTTGGAGAAGCTGCAGTTGGAACATGAATTCCAGTGCATGTCCAGAAGACTTGGGGCTGTTGAACAATCGTGTTAGGATGAGATAAAATAATAACCGACTTACAGCTTCCTTGTGACAAGGATGGAGACCAGTTTCCTCCTGCTTTCACAGCTCTGGGAAGCTGTGCCTGCATCAGAAGAGGACCATCCTGAGAGATCTGATGCAAGAGATACAATTCTGTAAGCACAGCTTGTCCTGAACATGCAGGGGGATGTGCAGGTCTCCAGCTGTGGGATCTGGGGAGGGCATGCAGGGCATCTTCAGAGGATGTGCCTGCAGATCAAAGGTTGCTGGATACTTCTCTTCTTGCCTGGGGCTGGCTTTGTGTATACAAAAAAGGAGATAAAGGCTTAAAAAAATTGAAGTTTCAAGACTTAGTCCTTACACTGACAGCCCAATCAGCTCGTTACATCATTTGTTTTCTGTCTTTTTGTGTCTCAGTGTCCTTAGAAGAGTTTGTTCCCAGTGTTTCTTGCCTTTGGCTGATGGATGCTGGGGGTAGGTAGTAGCTGTGGCAGGTTGGGGTCTGTCAGGGCAGCAGAGTCCTCCAGCACGAGCTGTAAAACCCAATTTATCCACAGAGACAAGGAGATCATAGAGCAGAATTTTTCCTATGACCTCTTGGTAAATAATGAATGGCAGAGCCCTGCCTCTTTGGAATTGCTTAATTGAGGCTGACAACTCTTTGTTGTATTACAGGATCTGGCTTGTCAGGAGAATTTTAACTTATTTATGAATATTTCATTAACCTCTAAAGACTGGCTGTATAAAATCGAGCTCCTGCCAGGCCCTGTCCTGTTGATGCTGTGTTCAGTGCTAATGTCATCGCTGCACATCCAGTACACCTTTCCTCTGAGCTGGGCCTCAGAGTTTATTGTTGGTGGCAGCAAGAGCATGTTCACCAAAGGTTAAAATGCCACGTTTGTGCTTTGGCACCAGAGTTGAACATATGGTATTTGAGAGGGAATTGCTGTTTGCCTTTCACACTCTGACTGCTGCTGGCAACTGAAGGGCCCTGCAGGCATCATCCTGAGAGGCTGAAATGGGCAGAGCAGTCTTGTAGGGTCCTGTGGCCTTTGGGTTTTGGCACCAGGAGAGAGGCTTCTCACTTTTTATACGTTAAAAGCCCACTGCTTTTTGTCACAGGCGAATCTCAGGATGCGTTGTTTAGCTGGAAAAGATTCAACCTGCTCTACTTAACCTGTTCTTTGGGCAGGGTTTGGGGAACAAGGCTCCTTCAAGGCTCTGCAGCTTCCTTGAAAGCAGCTGGGAGGTCCTGTCAGGAGAGCAGCTGCTTTCCCATAGCTGGGCTCCTTGCCCCATCCTCACATTTCCCAGCCCTGGGAGTTCAGAGAGCAGCTTTAGCAGGCAGCCCTGCTGGCCCCTGCCAAGATGTGCCAGCACACAGTGCTCCCAGCTGTAGTGAACTGCAAAATTGGTCGGGAGCTGCAGCGGGAGTGAGAGAGCTGTTAAAAGCACAGGCTGTGTGTTGTTCCATGTGAGCAAGAGAAAGAAGATTAAGTTCAAGCACTCAGTGAAGGCTCCTTTGCTCTCTTTACTTTATTAAGCAGGATTGATTCCACTGTATTTATGTTAGGAAACAAAGAAACAAAAATGGATGTTGGATCCCTCTTTCCCCTTTGATCTTCCTAGGTGCTTGGTAACTGCATAGATTCTTCTCAGACTGTTCATTATGCGATGATTTTTCAACAAGAAAACTGATGGGGGAGTGAGAGGTGGGATTACAAGCTCCTGTTTGATGAGAATTGTTGACTGAATGCTCCGGAAACTCCTCGAGGCTATATTTTCAGGAAACAAACTGTATTCAAACTCTGTACGGAGGAGGTATGACATCTTTGCAGATTTATTTGTTGCTTTGCCTGTGAATTACAGCTGCTAGAAGACTTGATTCTAGCAAAATATGCCTATTCCTGCATGAAAGAACTGATCTGTGTGATGCACTTCTCAAGAGTAGACAACTCCATTGTGCCAACACCGTGGCTACACTGGGCAGGGATGAGGCACATCCAGTCTGGCACCTTGACAGGTTCCCTAAACAAGCTCTTCCTCTGTGTTTTGCTGTTCTAACAGTAAGTAATGGGTAGGAGGTGTCAGCCAGTTAAGGCTAATTACTCCAGAGCTGCCTTCTCTCGGTGGACACCAGCTGTTTTGTTCTCCCTGGCTGGGAGGAGCTTTCGGTAGTAATTAAAGGAAACAGTCATCTGCACGCCTGGTGGAAGTGGTGGAGCGAGGCTGATAACAGCAGAGGGCTCTGAGCTGAATGAACATGGAAATTAGGTGATCCTTCTTCAGAATGAGCTGTTAGAGCAAAGAGAGGGGTTTTGGACATGGAGCTGTCAAGGTGTTTTGGTGTCAAGCAGTGGCAGTGAGGTCTCATTGCGGTGCCTGCGAGCGTGGGCAGGACAGGCTGAGAGGAAGAGATTCCTTGTCTGCTCCTTTCTTGGAGTGAGGGTTGAAATGTGTAATTATACTTGAATAAACTCCTGGGTTTAAATTAACATCTTCACTTCCCTTGCTCTGTGTGTCTCTTGTACAAGATGTTTGCTCTTCTTCCCCACGAGTTTTCCAGGTTTGTTAATTTTGAGCTCTGAGCCAGCTTCCATCCGTCTGAAATGTCTAGTAGTGCTTATTTCCAAAGTCACATCCTGCACCCATCCCAGATTACTAAAAAGAAATAAATACAGCACCAAGGAAGGTGGGTGGGTGGGTGGGGGTGATTGGTATCTGGTGGTGTTGGGATGGGAGAAGACACTTGAGAGGGGCAGGAGGCCAAGTCCTGAAGCAGAGGTGACTCTGGGGTAGAGCTTGTTGGATGGGCTGTGCCAGGAGGAGTCTGGGGCTTTGTGGGTGTGATGTGATGGTGATTCCTTCTTGACATGCTTGCAGCTGGGCAGGCAGCTCAGGCTTGGGCCGTTTTGGGACCCGTGTGGCATTGGCCTTATTTTGCAGAACAAACTGTTTCCTGCCATACCGTGTCCCACTGTGATTAAGTATGGAAACCACAGAGTGGCTGGTTTAAATAGGGTGTCTGTCCATTTGTCCTCTTGTTCCTTTGCAGCAGGGCTGAGTTTGGCTCGCTGAGCCTTTCCCCAAGTTGTGCTGGTGCCACACAATGTGGAGGGGAGGTGTTGGAAGGAAAGCTGCGGGCTGGGAATCAGAGGGGAGAGAGGTGAATGCTCGTTAAGGCTCCCTTGGGGTAGATGAATTAGTTAATGACTTTGCTGCGCTTTGAAAATGCAAATGCTGTGTCGGAGCTAAGTCTGATTATAATAATCAATCTTCCTTTGGAGAGGGTGCTGGGTATGAGGAAGGGGGAGAGGGATGAGACTGGGGCTGAATTTTTAGATCACAGATCTGCATTTCTCTGCTGTTGTTAAGGAACCCAATGTTACCTGAGAGGTCAGCAGAGCCCAGGAGGGGCAAAAGGTGGCTTTGGGAGGAATCATCCTGGCTAGCACCAATGGGCCTTGGCAGGCTGAAGTTAATTTTGTAATTTTGTCCCTTATGATTGCCCTGCCTGGAAAGGGAGAGGTTGTCATCTGCTCCTGTGTGTGAGCTACCTCTGCTAATGGGAAAGATAGAAACTGCCTCGTAACCAGGGTCCTCCAGGGATGGGGGAGAGGGGAGGGTGGCTGCTGCAGACGTCCAGCCCTGACAGCTCCTTCTCCCTTGGCACCCCCTTCGTTTGTAGCAAGCGTTCCTAGTAATTACACCTCTTAATTTAGGAGAGCGAGTGGGAGAAAGGAATATAAATTTGTGTATTAACTTTAGAGATTGGAAATAGGGCAAGTGAACCTTCTCTCTGGGAGATTATATTTGGAAATGAAATAGAATGACATTTGGTATAAACTTGAAAAATTGCTCTCTTTTTACTGCAACGGGAGGAGAAAAGCCACAATCCAGACTGTATTGGAGAGAATCAGAAGTCAGCATATGTCCATTTCCCAGTGTGTGTGTATCTACAATAATATATATGCATGAGTACATTTTTAGGAAAGTATTTGCTGAGAGGTTGCTCCTAGCCCTGACTTCTCAGTGATAAAAGCACAGCAAGTTTGTTACAGATGGTGAAACCCCTAGAGACTGGTGACTCTGATCCAGCCAGCCTTCATCTTCCAAGAGAAAAAAAAAAATACATATTTTTTGCTTCAGCCAAGTGGGAGATGGGTAGTTCCAAACCACTTTTGGTTGAATATCTGATTTTCTTGGGCTTTATTGCTTTTGTTTCACAATGGCATCGAGGATTAATTTTCCCAAGAAAATGTGCCAACTAATCCTGGGCTGCTTAGCCTGTTTCTAAATGGCAGGCAATATTTTGTTTTACAAGTACTGTCCTACTTTTTGAAGAAGAGTAAAGTTCACAAGGAAATGTGGCGAGGCTTAGTTCTCCCTCCGTGTGCCTCTCTGCAGATGTTTTGAGGGAGCAGTCCTTTGGAATGCCAGTGGGGTGGGCATATGGAAGAGGTGGTGGTGCTTTTGCTGAGCAGAATGATCTCTGAAGTGCTCAGCATGGTGTCTTACTATGCTGTGCTATTGCTGGACACTCAAATTAATCTCACTGGTGTTTCGCGTATATTGGATTTTTGATGCCAGATTTCTGGGCTTGTAGGCAACACCAAGCTTGCTGTGCTGCCTTGTGGGAAGAGGCAGAGAAGCTCCTTAGTCTCTGCTACATCCAGTGGAGAGAAGCACAAATGGCATCTGTCATATCAAGGTCCTGGTTTGCCTGTTTTCAGCCCTCAGTGTATGAGTCGTACTCGGGGTCCTGTTTCTCTCTCTTGTTGTCTATTTTAGTGTACACTCTTCCTTTCCAAGTCTGCTTGGTGTTCATACGTTTTGAATATTTATGTCCTGAAATAGCTCCTTGAGTTGTGTTGAGACCTCTAGTCCAACACAACCTCTCAGTTCACCTTTCCATGCTGGCTCCGTGCAATTCAGTTCCCATTTATTGCTGCCGTTCACAATCAGCTCTTTTGCTGAGGAAGGCCTTTCAAAGGATGTTGCATCAGCCCATTGTTAAATAAACCTTTAGACATTTATAATGGATTCAGCATTTCCTGCTTTTTACAGTTCCAAAAATGCTGAATGACGTGCAGACACACTTCATCAGGATAAGATTGCTGTATCAGCCCCTCTCTAAAATGCACTCATTATTCAAATAATAACTGTATGTCTCCAGCATGTGTTCTGTGAAATGTGTGTACATGATGTGGGCGAGTAAACCAGCCCCCCTTTTTTCTTTTCCAACATGCAAATCCTACATTGGCAGTGAGCTGAAATATTTGAGTCCTTTGTTACCCAAAATGAGTCACCTGAACAGAGATTTGATCGTTGGTTTGGGCAGTGCGTTAAAATTTTCCGAAGTTTGTAAGTGTGGTTTTCAAGGCTGACTGATCTGACCTGTGATAAGCCTCACTCTGAAGATGGAGTGTGGGCAGCAGTGGTCAGTGGGAGGCTCTGGGAAAGCTTTTCTCCATTAATGCTGAGACCTGCTGGAGTTGAGCGTGAGGAACAACAGGTCCATGGCTTGCTTGGAGGGGACAAGAGGTCATAAATGACAAATGCCAGAAATAAACCAAGAAAATCAACTCTCTAAAGTTCTATTTCTTCTAGCTGTTAGGAAATGAATTTATAATTTTGTTTCTCCTGTCGTCTCATATGTCTTTAAATAATTGCTACAGAAGAGAGAAGCAGTGAGGAACATATTTCTAACCCTGCTGTGGGTGTTTGCTATGCCATTAACACTTGGAGGAGAACCACCTTCTTGGAATCTTGTCCAGGCAGGTTTAAAAGTAAAGCTGAAAGAAGAATGATATTTCATATAATTAAATACTAGATGAAAAATGCATCCATGTTCTTACTCCCTCTGTTTCTCCCTCAGTAAATAATGATGGCAGTACTTATTTTGGAAAAATTATTCACGTTTCATCTTTTGGGTCACCTGCATATTTTTGACAATGGACATTCTAAAATTATGTCCTGTATGTGTCCTGATCACTTTTTATTGAGAGTAAGAAAGTTGTGCTGGAATTCATGCTTAAGAATTGAAAGAGATAAAGTTCAGGATAAATGGGATCACTTTAGTTTGAGAACAAGGGGCCCCAGTATATTTTGAGAAGACAGCAACACATCCTCAAAATATTAAGTACCTGTTCATGTGTTTTATTCATTCATGGGCTCTGATATTGCTCATTATTCTGCCTTATATAAAAACCTTAGGTAACTTTAAAAACTATTAAAATAACAGCTTGGTTTCTTTTTGAGTTGCTCATGTGTTCTGTAAGGTGGGAATATCCCTGGGGGTCTGATCTTGGGTAATATAATCCCTGAAGCTCCTGCAGATGACGTAGGTCCTGAAGTTGCTCTTGTGCAGCTTTCAGGACAAGAGATGCAATGCTGTACCTCACAACAATGTTCCCTGTCTGCTCTTAATGCCACTTAAAAGACCAAGGCTGACCTGGGTCATTTGGTATGGAATGGGGGAATACAGCAGTGAGCTGTAATTTGAGCAGCCCTTTTCCTCTCTCTGCTTGGTAATGACTTCTACTAGTTTAATATATTCAAAGCTATAAAAGTTTAACTCACCAACAGTCACATAAAATTATTGATAAAAATTGGAAGAGTTTAGCCAGGAATAGTGAGTTGGTTCAAAAAGCATAAAATGCCTGCTTAAAGTGGCATCTGGTGAACAAGAGATACCAGGACTGGAAATTAATTTAGGAAAAGGGATGTGATGGGAATTAGGCAGAGAAAGCAGCAGGAGGGGTTTGGCTCTTCTTTCCTTATCCCTTCTTGAGGCTGTTCTTTGGCACAGGTACTGAGAGGACAAATGGACAGGAAGGGACAAACTGCCCCTGTGGTGAATTATTTTGTGCTCATCACCCATTTCCCAGAGCTATCCTGAGGCTGTGTCAAAGGGAATGGTCTGGGAAAGCTCCTCACCTCTTGGGCTTTATCAGCAGATTCCTTATTTTTATCCATTCTCTTCATTCTTGTTTTGTGTCTTGCTGATTGCACTGTATTGCCTTCAGAAAAGCAGAATTGGGTCCCAAGAGTAAGGCACTCCATCTCATCTCATCTCAACTATTTATAGCCTGGAAAAGACATCAATAACATAATAATAAATAGCATTTTAATATCTGAATATTTTAATATCTTCAGTGAGATTGGCAGTAAGGGGTGTTTTCCTAACAATTGCTAGGGATGAAATCTGGGAACAACACGTTTTGAATGAGGTATTAAATAGCTTAATTGTTTTACTTTCTTATTTCGTAAACAATTAGTGAGCTCTGAATGGCAATAATTTCCTGTGGCACAAAACTGTGTCTTGGCCTGAACTTTAAACTCTCCAGTAGTTTTAATCCTAGTTCTGAGAAGCAGATCTGTGTCAACATCTCACTCCTCGAGCCAGTTTCATCTGTAGTGATATCACTGTGTCCTCCTCTCCCTTCTCACCTCAGGCACATCAAATTCTCAGTCCAGGGAGTCTTGGTGCTTGCAAATTGGGAGGACATAAAAATGAGCTGAAATGCCCTTACAGCCCATGTGCCCTTCCCTCCTCATTCTCCTTCAGCAGGTTATTCTTAGAAACCCAGCAGACTCTCATCCTGCTGCTGCTGAGGGTACCTGGCACTAATTTGTCACCGCTGTGTATCAAGTGAGATGCTTCTCACAAGCTCCCTCAAGCTCGTTTGCATTGTCTCCCATCTCCTTTTCCTGTCACACACCCTGTTTTTTCCCCTCTCTGTGCAGCCACCACAAGAGACCCCAGATCACAAGAGCAGATTCCTCACCCATCCTTGTCCCCCGAGAAGGTGGCCGTGATTTATCTGTGAGGGTGAGCAGGTGCCTCAGGGGTTTGAGGCTGAGCCCCCTTAGCCACCAGCCCTTCCATCTTCAAATGCTGCCCTCACTCATCCCAGAAAGCATCCTCAAACTCCTAACAGCAAACACATCCAGGCTTCAGCAGACACGGAAAACTGGAGGCATAATGAGTGTTTTCCTGCTAGAAGTAGGTTGGAATTGAAGCCTACTCCTCATCCCAGTACCTTTTATTCACATTCCTGGAATTGTCTGGTGTGCTTGCTTTATCCCCAGCCATCTGTGATGGGCTGAGCCTGGGAGAGATAAGCTCAGTAATCAGAAAATTGAGGGAAGCATTTCTGGCTGTGATAATCTTATCAGGCAGCTAATATGCATTAACATTTGTACAGCCTGATGATGCAGGTGGGCCTTCGCTTATTTTTTATTCCTGGATGTTTTTTGACAGGCAGGGGGAGAATGCAGGGCTTTTCAGGGTGTCAGGGGGAATTTGGTTAAAACATCTTTTGGTGCTCTCTTTCTTCTGCTCTGTTCCTCTGGTGTCAGAAAGGGGTGGGAGTATAATCTAACCATCCATTTTCTGCCCTTTCCTGCCAAAAGCACTGCCATGCTCTGCCTGTCTTTTCTGGTGAGCACGGAAGGGTGAAGAGGCAGCGTGTCAGAACTTCAGTTCTGTCAGAGCAACATGACTGTCTGTGACAAGATGCTCCTTTTTCTTGTAAAATTGGAGAGTTTCTGCAAAAAGCTTGCAGAAGTTTGCCATTGCAATGTGATTTTGCTCTACAAGTCTAATCTATGCTGTTGCAGGGAATGGTGTATTAATGGATTATTTCCCTGATGCTGAGTGCTGAACTCTCTGTGGTCATAAGTTTTGCATCTATAATTAAGGCTGGATTGCTTATTATTTTCCTCCTGGGTGAAAAAAGATTGTTTCCTTCAACAGATTTATTAGGGGAATTAGTCGACAGGTGGTAAAAAGACAGATGACAAAAGGAAGTTCCGAATCTCAAGGATGAGTGTGTGAAGAAGGTCTAAGCTGGGAGAAGGTGTTGGAACAGAAGTTTGAGTATCCTCTAGATAGTTTGTCTTTGCTTACACTTCATAATAAATCATTTTTTGAGGGGTTTAGAAACAAGTAACATATGGAGTTTATCAATCTATGCATTGTCTTGATCTCTGAATTAGGGATCCAGACTGCTACAAGTCAGGGAGCCTGGGAATTGTAGAGTCTGGGTAGGAAGTTCTCATGTCAGTAGAGTTTTGAAATGCTTTCTTGTGAGTTCCTACCCAAGCAAAGCCAGAGGCAGAAAATATTCTTAATTGTTTGTTTGTTCAGCCAGAGCTACCTGAGCAGCTAGAGTTAGAAGTGTATATTGGAAAGTGCTGGAAATATTCCCCAGTCTTTTGGATTCAATGTATGTGTCTCAGAGCTGTTGTGGACAAGACAGCATAATCCTGTGGTTCATTTTTCTGGGGGAGGAATTGGGTGAGGTTGAACTGTCAATGCTAAACCTCAGGTCCCAGCGAGCTCCTAATGCCACACAGAGTCTTCTGTATCCCATTATCCATGGGGGAAAATAGGGGAAAATACCTGAAGGAGAAGCAGGAGCTTTGCTAGTAACATTCAACTTTTTGTGCTTCCTCTACTTGGAGAAAACGTTGAGAAAGGCAAAAGGAATTGCAGGGGGAAGGAGGGTTAAGTGAGGTGCTGACATTCAACACGAGAGAAGTTGTGCTTCACATCTGTATCATGAGAAGTCTGACCTGTGCAGAGCCTCATGCTTTCCTCCTCCCTTTGCTGTTCGTGTGTGCCCTTACGAGTGCTGCAGGAACAACTAACACCTTTTGTCCCCTGCAGCTGGAGGTGGAGATGAAGGTCCTGAAGTCTCAGCAGTGCACGGCTGAGCAGAGCTCTGTCATCACCAAGGAGGAGGTGGACACGCTCAGGTAGGCAAAGCAAGGGGAAGGCTGAGCAGATTCTACTCTTTTTGGTGGAGTTAATGAGGAGGGAAATGCCTGGGGTAGTTTCACTGCCTGCTGTGGTTATTGTCATCTCCTGGTGGAGCAGCAGGTACAGGAGTTCACTGTGCTATAGTGCATAAAGAAATTTGAGTATAGACTCCCTGTGTCCATAGGCTGCCTGCTATTCAGGCAGTGGGGTCATGATCAGAACATATTTTACTTGTATTCCTGAAGTAGGATGTTCTTTTTCTGTACACATTTTACTTTCTCACCAGCTTTTATGGACATGAGAAACCCATGAAGCATTAGCAGAAGCACTCAGCCCATGATCTGTCCTGCATTTAGATACTTTATAAGCTTTGCTATCTTTTGGGAGGCTTCAGGCTCTTTTCTTTTGATGTTTGGGGTTTTTTTTGCTGTCAGTTAATTCATAAGCCTGGCTCCTGGATCACTATTCCCCCTGTTGACTTTCTTTCCTATGGAAAGAGTATTGCTGTTTATTTGTTATTTTGTCCAAATCTCGACTGTAAATACAGGATCTGTTGGCATGTGTGTGAAGAGGTTTAGAATCCAGCTTTTGTACTGCTGATGCATGTGTAGCACTGGAGATAAAAGAGGGATGTTTCCCCTGGTGCATTGCTGGAGATGGCAGAGGGGTACCTGTTGTGATGCAGTGAAAGAGAAGATACAAAACAGCATTTCAGCAGAGGATACATGAGCATTTACAAAAGATACAGTGAAGCTAAACAACCTTTCCATGTATTTATTGAAGCATTTATAGCTTCCATTGCAAAGCAGATGACACAATAAATACCAAGCACAGAAAAGTTCATCTGTTTCTGAATGTTTAATAAAGTTTCTTTTATGTAAGTTGGGCGAGTCAGGTCCTCACAGGCTGAGTATTTTATTCTCAGCTGATGTAAGACTTTGGCTGGACTTTCACTTCTTAATTCTTTTATATTTTCAGTTCCATCACAATAAAGTGTGACTGCCTCATAGGACTGAAAGCAAGGTTTTGCAGCGAGCAGAATCCTGCAGAAAGCAGAAATTACTGGCCTGTATGTTATGGCTTTGTTCTTGTGCTTTGCCTCTGGAGCTTGTTTTACGGCTTTGAAAGCCCAGTTCCAGAGCAGGAGGGAAGTGTTTGAAAATAACACATGTTCAGCTAAGCTATTCCAATACATTTTAGGGCTGTACACCTAATCTTGGGGACTTGCTCCTGTAGTTCCCTCAAGGTGCTGTAATAGTTCTGGAGGCCCAAGGCATACATCTCCTTTTTTTTATTCTCTCATATGTTTGAGTTCTGCTAAAGGAGAAAATGCTATGACTTCTCTTTTTCAGGGAGATAAAACTGTCTCCATCAACTTTTGCCTTTTGTGGGTTTTTTTTTTAGCTCATTCAGGCTTTTCCTTTGCTAAGACACACTGGACCCTCTGAAACCTGAGGTTTACACTGCTGCAGGAGTATTCAGCACCTCCTTGGCAACATTAAACCTGCCACTCCTGATTAATAATGTGCCTGTGTATCAGTAAAGCCAGCAGGCTGTTTGCTGTCTTCTGGGACCTGCAGGTTTGCAGAGTTTTTCTACAGTGTCTCCCCAGTCTCTCCCTCCCTGGCTGGTGTTGCTGCAGCATCCTTTCATCTGGAAGATGTTCAGGCTCTTTATTTTCCCCTCCAAGACTCATTATTTGGTGTTTAGCTTCCCTGAACAGCATTTGCTGTCTGTTACCTGAGCAGCTTCAGGGGAAGCAGCTGGATTGCCACATAGTCCAGACCACTCCATAGTGTGACAGGCTCTTGGCGGTGGGGATGGAGATGTCTGGCTCTGCCCTGAGTGAAAATCTATTTCCTGGGCAGGGATGAGTGGAGCTCACAAACACCTGCTTGTTATGGGATCGTGGTGTTTGATTCAGCTCAATAGTAGCCCTAAAGCTCCTAGATAATGTTTTTTCCCTCTTTGTTTTTAAGGAATTTCTTCTTACTAATCTCATTCTCTCCTCCTTCCCTGGATGGTGTCAAACCTTTCACACAAAGTATGTCCCAAACCCAGGCAGTTCCCAGTACAGTGGTTGATGGTGCAGAACTGTTTTCCAATGATGGGCCATACTCTGAAGGCTGTTTCAGCAGGGGCCACGCTTCTGCAGTTGTTTCAAGTTGATATTTTGGTTTTTCTTCTTTCTTGCTCCTGAAGCTGTTGGTGCATAGCAGCCAAAGTTCCACGTTCTAATTCCAGACTGATTTTTGATGTAATTTTTTACTGAACCACTTTTTGTTGTCATGGCTGGTTTAAATACTTGTCCCAAGCCCTGATGCTGGTTATTTAGTTACAGAGCTGTTCCACAAAACATGGATTTGTTTGATTTTGATCACCCTTTTCACTGCTCAGCTCTAACAGTAAATGACTTCGTGCAAGGCATTCTCTTTCTGCTGGAGCTTTCTTTACTGGAGCACTGTAAGCCAGTCCCTGCTCCTTTTTCCTTACTGTTGGCTTCTATTACTGCTTCAGACATCTCCTTGCACTCTCAGGCACTCCCCATCTGAGTGGAGAGAAATTTCAGAATTGACTCCATAAAGATTTTTTTCTTATGTTTCTAGACTTAAGCAGTCAATGGATATGGTTGGACTTTATTTTGCATTTTCTGTGCATTGCTCAAGAAACTGGGCCAGGTTCTTTCTTCGCAGAAGAGGCTCCTTCTCAAAGGAACGCAGAATAAATCACTATATTCTCCCAGTCCTTTGGGGCTCAGGAAGAATGTGCTGTGATCCACATCAAACACTCCTTGTGGCTCAGCTGGATGTGTCCTCTCCATACAGCAGCAATGAACTGGGTGGGTGTGATTAAAGAACAGAAGGGGCTTGGAGGAGAACAGGGATCAGAATGGGAAGGCATTAGGTCTGCTGTGCTCATCCTCCTCCTGTGGACCTCAACAGCACCAGTTTACTCAATTTTATGTAGCTGCTAAGGAGAACAACACAAACTCCACTGTCACTCCTTCCTTCTACACATCACTGCCAGAAACTAATTCTGGGAGAAAACGGGGTAGAATGCAAACTTCCAAACTGGAAAGTGGGGAAAGAAATGCTACAGTTTTTGAGGGAGTTATTTCCATTTCTGTAGTTTATTGTAGTCTTTGAAATCCTGTAACCTATAGGATGATGTATCTGCTCCTGGCTGAGCCCAGCCTCTCTTGTTAGATGCTGTCACAAGGGAATGTGAAAAATAGGAGGAACCACTGAAACCAGCAAGAGGAGTGTGCAAAACAGGAATGGACTGTTGAGCCTCCAGGCATTTCCATATAGACCCTGTGGTTAGGAGCTCACTTCTGAAAACAAAAGCAGGGGAGACATAAAGGAGAAAAAAAAAAAAAATCCATATTAATCCTTTGAATCTGTATGCACCTCCTGTAAGTGAACGAGAGCTTTTAAGAAAAAAAATACCTTTTGTCTCATTTTTCTTTAGTATGGAAAGTAAATTTTCAGCCAGAAACTTGAAAGACTTTATCAGTTTTTCTTCCTTCTCCTGAGAACAAAGTGCGGTTTCGTCAGACCTTTTATAACTTTAAATGTGAAACTCTCTCCCAGCATCATCGTTTCTGGAGAGACAATAAAAGCAGTGCTAATGCTGTCATTTCTCACACTTTTTCCTGCTCCCTCTGAAATAATATTTGTTTATATTCTGCAGATCCTATGAAAAGAAACTTTGGTCAGTGGTCAACCCACTGAGCCTCATCACTGCAGGGTACAACATTTGGGCATTAGCACCTTTTAGAGGGAAGGTGATAACTGTGCAGAAGCTGGTATTTCAGAATCTGTAAATAAAAGGAATATATTTTAAAAAAACTTCACCAAAGACTTAAGTGACAACAGCTGAAGGACCTTTTCAGCCGGAACAAATCTGAACTTTTTCTTTCTGCTGTCAAACTGCAACCCCAGTAAATCCTAAATGTTTTCTGTGGATTTAGTGACTGGGTAGAGTTACAGTAATTCAAAAGAAATTCATGTCCTTGCCAATGCCCATTAGTTACACTTGCTGGAATTCTGTCTGCTCTGCTCCTAACACCATCTCAATGCCATCTGGATCCCTTAATAGCATCTTCCCAACACATACATTTTCTGCTCCATTCAGTATTTTCCTGTTCAGCAATAGCTTTTCCACATGGCCATGCCCCCTTCACAGATGGGGCCTCTGTGAGACATGTCCTCATCGTGATATCCACAGGCAACCACATAACACAGCTGAGAACATTAAAAACCAATAAAACAAAGATAAAAGGGTGAGGATGGGGGGAGTTTTCAGTGGTTAATTTCACTGAAAAGCTCTGGGCTCAGAGAGACTTTTGGAGTGGCTGGAAGCTGTTGAAAATCCAACAGATTGCCCCCTTCTTTCCATTCTGAAGTAGGAGCAGCTTTGTCTCACGATCTGAGGTCTTTAGACAGACTGAACACACACAGTGGGATGTCTCCTGATTCTCACAAGTGTCATTTCAGGAGACCTGAAGCTGTAGGTGGGGTTTTTTTTTTTTCCTCATTCCCTCTTCTGATTTGAGATAATGAAACATGCAGTGGAGGCAATATGAAGCTCAGTTTATAAAAGAGGGAAAATCCATGAGGCTGAGCAAATGCCAGTGAATCTCTATTCTTGCACTAAATTTGATCTTGTGAAACGTTGTGGAGGTGGCATCAATTTACCTTATGTCTGTGGAGCCTTCAACTCTTGGTTGAGCTGTCTGATACAGAGGGAAAATCTTCTAAACAGGTGAAGAGATCTTTGCTAGAGATTAAATATTTTCGTGTTTTCAAACCCCTGTATGGAAAAGTTCATGAATTCTCCAGGAATAATTTCAAATGATTTCTTCCCGTATCACCAAACTTGACAATGGTGTTGATATTTCAGAAAGTAGCTGGTGTTTCTTCCTTCCTTGTGGCACAAGGCTGTTTTTAGAATAGACATCAGCTTTTAAGGCCAGGCTGGATGGGGCTTGGAGGAATCTGGTTTAGTGGAAGGTGTCCCTGCCCATGGTGGGGAGGCTGCAACTGAATAATTTTTAAGGTCCCTTTTAACTCAGACGATTCTGGGCTAAAAATTGAGCTGGTATATGATTGTGCTGTAGCCAGGTGTTTCTGTACCCTGCTTTTTGTGGTACTCACATGGATTTGTCTTGGGCTGTTTTCCCTACCTGAAGGTAACTCCAATATTTAACAAGTAGAGAATTGCAAACTGGTGATAAAAGAGCCTGACCTCCCTTGTGCAGGTGTCCCTGGAGAGAAAAAGCACAAGGAGTGTGCACCAAGACTGCCTTTTTGGATGCTGGTGCATCCCAAAGCAGTTCCCAATCATCCCTATACGTGAACTTAATGAAAAAAATACGTAAATGAAAAAAACCCAAGTGCCAAGCCAGTAAATATTTTTCAATATTTGACTTCCGTATTTTAACCACCAGCTGCAAATGCTTTGCTGTGTTTATATATAGATAGGATTTCCCTTGCTTCTCTCTCTTTGCCATTGGGAAGCATTCCCTAGGGGGCTGGGAAGCAAAGCTGGAATAGCACAAGCTGTTTGCTAATGGTTCTGAACGCTTTCCCACTGGAGATCCAGGACACTTAACAGCGTTAAAAATAAGATAGGAGAGGGATAAACGGTGAAAGCACCAGTCAGTCTCAAAATCCTCTTGGCACAAAGGTTACAGCAGTGTTGCTGTTCCTCAGTGCAGAGAAAGCAGCAGGTTCTGTGTCTGAAGGAGAACCAGGGAGCTGGTTCATTGAGTGCCTCACTGGGCTGCCCTTGCCCAGAGCAGGAGAGGAAGCCCTAGAGCCCTACACTGTGTCAGGAGAGGAGGATGCCCCGAGAGCTGGGACACTGGGAAGGAGCAGCCACCTGTGGAGTAAAAGCCAAGGCCATGCTCAGGGGGGAGAGGCCGTGACCCTCAGCTCACGGGTGCTCCTGTGCCTGTTGCTGGTCACAGAGTAGGTGGTTCTGGAGAAGGCTCCAGGATGACCTTATTGTGGCCTTTCAGTACCTAAAGGGACTACAAGAGAGTTGAAGAGGGACTTTTGACCATGGCATGGTGGGGTAGCTCAAGGGGCAATGGCTTTTAACTCACACAGGCCAGGGTTGGATGAAATATTGGGAAGAAATTCTTCCCTGTGAGGGTGGCGAGCCCCTGGCACAGGGTGCCCAGAGAAGCTGTGGCTGCCCCATCCCTGGAAGTGGCCAAGGCCAGGTTGGACAGGGCTTGGAGCAACCTGGGATAGGGGGAGGTGTCCCTGCCCATGGCAGAGTGGGGAACGAAATGATTTTTACTGTCCCTTCCAGCACAAACCCTCTCAGGATTCTGTGATATCTGCTGCCTGACTGCGAGTGCCCCAGGCCTTAAATCACCGCTTGCTCAGCAGCGAGGCACAAAGGGCACAAACAGATTGTTGAATCCTGAAATTGCAGGTGAAATAGCACAAAAATGTAATGGCTTGAATCTACACTCATTACAGCTGTGTCTCAGGTCTTTGGGAAGTGTTTTCTGGCTGCTGCTATGAGTGATTTTCAAAGGGTAACTGAGAGCCCTGATCTTAAACCTCCCCTCAGAGATGAGTTTTGCAGGCAGATAAGAGCAGGGTCAGGTTATTCGTGAGGCTGGATGGGGAGAAATTTGTTCCCAATTAAAATTCAGCATGTCAAGGATGGAGAAAGTGCTGATGAGAGTCCTGTGTCTGGCTCTGACCTTTCAGGAGCTGTTGCACTGTTGTTCCTCAGAGAAGAGTGTTGCTCTCCTCGCAGCCTGTTCTGCAATCTATTTAGCAATGCACTGTTAAAAGCATTAATTCCACTTTGAATTTCCATTCTTCCTGACCTTTTCAGTCTCCTGCTTCAGCATCCTCCATCCCCACTAGCTTTGTGTCTCTTCTGAAAGTTATTGATGGTATTTTTTAGTGGCCTGGACAATGCTAAAACTGTTCCTCAGCATTTTAGAGGCTTCCAAGAGCAGAAAAAGATGAGACTTTATAATATTTGAAAACTGCCAGCAGGGGTCAGGCTTACAAATAATTTAAGCAATCCAAGCTGCATATTTATAAAGGAGACATTTCTGTGCTGAACACGATGTAGATCAGCCTGCTTCTATGGAAAAGTTTGGAACTGTTGCCAAATGAATAGGAGAGATGACTTCTTCCTTGTACCTGAAATTGCTGTTGCATAATTCTCGGATATTGGCAGATGAATATGTTCTTTATTCTATGGGGCAAGGATTTTCAGCTTAATTTAGATAATTTAAAAATATTATTAAGCAAGATAATTAATTTTTTAAGAATATTCTGGGGAAAGAATCCTGAGAAAATTGAATCCAAAGATCAGGGTTATTCTGTATTAGTTGTACAATTAATCCCAAGAAATAAACATGTGGAAGAGGAGGGTCTTGAAGGAGCATTGTAGTCTGTACTTAAATGCAAGCAAAGCTTTTGTATCTAATCTTTTATACATATATCTCCTGCCTAACAAGTTTGATAGAGTTCTCTGAAGGATTCACCAGTCATTTGTCTAAGACTGGTCTAGTTGATCTAATGTATTTGACCTTTCAAAAAGCTTTGAGCCAAAGGTTATAAAGAAACTTGGATGGAATTAAAAAAGGAGATTCTTTGTTGGATTGATAAGAATATATAAACCCTAGAGCTGTGGCTGTCCCACTGTACTGTGAGAGCCCATGTGAACAGGACAGAACATCTGGGTACCTTGCCAGGAGGCTCTCCTGGCTTCTCTGGGCCTTGTCTCCAGGATTTCCTGAGCCAGAGATAATACAATATATTTTTACTTTGTAAAACTTCATGCATTTTTCTTCCGTTAATTTGCTTGTGTAACACAAAGTTAAAATATGGAAAATGAAACAATAAATGTTTTCACAATGCGGAGGGGTTTTCCACTAGGTCCCAGAATGGTTTTGATTGGGAATTGGGAACTTGTCCAACACAAAAAAGGGGTTTGTGAGTAGTGAGGTGGCAGAGTTTGAGATAATATGAAATTATTCAGTTTATCAGAGCATTTGAAATTTCATAAGAAATCTTAGGATGTTGCTTGAGATGGGGGATGAAGTTGCATGTCAATAATTGCCAAACCCATGCACATAAAACACCCTTTTACTCCCACAACAGAGAGCTTTAAATGAGCTGTTGTCACTCAGGAAAGCAATCTTACATTACTGTGAACAGCTTTCTGAAAATATTAGGTAGGTGCTCCATAGTTAAAAATACAAATAGAATACTAGAAGCTGTTGGAAAGGAAGCTGAGAATAAAGCAGAAATCCTCATTGTACCACTGAATATATCTGAGTGTTCTTTGTAGTTCCAGCTTATTTCATGTCAAAAAGTCTATATAAAACTTGAAGGAACAAGGAAGAACAATAAAAATATGAAAAATTCTTGGTGTGAAGGAAGACTAAACTGAGATTCTTCAGGAAATAATAGGGGATGCCTGTACTGTGGTGTGGAGAGGAGAGTGTGGTACAATTATTCATGACTTTTCATAGCAGAACGAACGGGCACTCAGTGAAATAATCACATGTGAAGTATAAAACAAACTGAACTAATTTTTCATACAGTACATAATTAAATTGTGGAACTTACTGCCAAGGAGTGTTGTGAAGGCCAAAAGTATAAATCAGATCAAAAAGAGATTTGATGCCTCATGGAGGTTTTAACTGCTGGTGGTTATTAAACATTATGGTCTAGACTCAGTCTGTGCTTCAGAAGGTATCCAAGCTGAACTTGCTTTATATTCAAATTGTATATTCTTAATATACTTTTACAAATTATATTCTCATCATATAAACATGTCACTTTTAACCATATGCTTTAGCTGCCTCGTTGTGCAGTTTTGTGGTACTGATGGCAGGAATAACCTGACACTATTTCTGGTTTCATGCTTTACTTGATTATTTGTGGTGGGGCTGTGCAGGGACACCCAAAGTCAATTAATTTTCCCTTCTTCTCCAGGTTGAAAATTGAGGAGCTGGAAGCTGAACGCAGCAAGCTGGCCGAGGAGAACAGATCTCTGGAAATGAAGCTGGAGAAGCTCACTGTGCAGGTAGGAGTGTGGAGGTCCAGAGCAGCTGGAGAGCCTGGTGTGGTCCATGTGCTGTGGCTGTTCTGACAGATGTGCCCGAGTGCTTCCCTCCCCTCCATCTGGGCAAGGCCCCTTTGGGCAGCCTGTGCTGACTGCACTGTCACACCTGTATCCCTGACCATGCCATCAGAGAGGTTTGATAGCAGATGTAATCACACAGATTCAGTTGTCCTGTTGGATAACTCTCTCTAGGATTTCTCTTCTCGGAGCCTTAAAAGTTGGTCCACGTTAAGTAGCTCCACCACTAGAAGTTGTCTGTCCCCAAATTCATTCATGACAAAGCAGGAGCAGAGACAGGGCTGAACAGCATGGAGTGGGTGGGCAATTTTGAGCTTTGTTCATATTGGAGTCTCCTCTCTGCTGGTACCAGTGATGGAAGCAGAGACCTCCTCAGCAGGCAGGAGTTTTCCAAGCCAGGAACCATCAGTGCTTTTGAGGGGATGAGCTGGCAGCATCCACAGACTTGGAGAGCAGAAGATGTGGAGTCAGGAGCAGGGGAGGTGTGCTCCTTTTGCTGTGCTACTCTGTGTGTTTTGCCTTTTCCTGGTGCTGTCCTCTAAGGCAGAAGGTGTTCAGCTTTTCACTCTGGATAGATCCATGAAATCTCACACAAGGACAGCTGCAGCAGATCACTGGACTGGCTGTTCAGCTTGTTGTCACCCTAGGAACAGGTTTCCTGTGCAGAGGAAGGGCAGGGGAGTTGCTTCAAGCTTTTGTGGTGTTTCTTGAAAAAACGTCTCGAAAGATGTTGGAGCAAACAAGAACCTGAGCCTGTTGGTTCAATCAAAGCCCACCCTTCTATGGAGAGTGTTATCTCTTCCTTCTTTTCTCTCTGATGTGCTGAATAATTTGTCATTGTAGCATTCTATGATCTTAATTTTTCTTTCTTTTTGTCTTTATTTTTCCCCTTTTTTGGCAAATTGCTTCATGGTAGAAAACCTGCAGGTTTGAAATTACCCAGATTTCAGCCAGACCATAGATTTTATCTTGACACCTATTAGATGTGAATCAAAATTTTTTTGTTTTTATAACCCATTCCTGAAGACAGGGGAAGTGACAGCTTTGATAAAGCAGGGAGCTAAGAGCTGCTGAGCATCTCTGTTGAGCCATGTTTAGTGTGAAACCTGTCACCCCGCTCTCCTTTAATTGGGTTTCAGTCATCAGAAGGAGATGAAAGCTTTGGGCTGGTGTTTGGATGCTTAGGTCTCCAACAAATACACAAGCAGCTTTGGTTTCAGAGCAGACTACAGCTCAGGTCATGGGAATTGGGAACTTGTCCAACACAAAAAAGGGGTTTGTGAGTAGTGAGGTGGCAAGAAAACATTTCCATGGGTAATCTGCCTACATGGTTTACATTGGTCTTTCCAAGTAGGCCTGACCAGAGGAATTCCCTATTTTATTTGTGGTATCTCGAAATATCACAAAGATCTGCTTTGTTTGTTCACACAAAGATGAACTGAGTGATTTGAGGTGCCAAGTCTTGAGTAGCAGGTCTAGGAAAGAGAAATCTTTGAGTTAGTGAGCGGAATTCAGGTAATGATGCTCTTCTGTTTCCCTTGCCAAGGCAGAGGACATGGCTTTAACTCCTTTAACAGGAAGTAGCTCCCCTTGTCCCTAAAGCCTCACTTACTTGTGTCTTAGAGCACTTGATGCCTAAAGTAGTTTTTTCAAAAGAGTAGAGAGGAAAGCACAAGTACAGGAATATGTCAGCTGAATGCTAAAGTGTCAGTATTGATCAATGTGTGCCCACCTGAATGGCCAGAGAACTCCTCAGAGGGAAAAACATCAGCTTTCCCAATTTTTATTCACCTTGTGAATCAAATACCTTGACAGGCCAAGCTTAAAATGAGTCTTTTTATAAACATGTTGAAAGAAGGTTTGTTACAGTGAGAACCCACAAAGTTAAGGATAAGCTTAGACATTCACATCTTGTATCTGAGCAAATATGCTGAAAATGTCATTATACACTCAGATAAGGTTGCTGAAGTGTTGCTAGTTTGACATGTTATTTATTCCACCTCTGAAAGAAATCATTGGGAAATTATGGGTTAAAATAAAGTCTGTATCATGAAGGGGAAAAAAGCAAGAAAAACTACATGCAGAAGTCACAAGGAAGTTTTACTGAACAGGAAGATGACTAAAACTACAAACATGGGAGAAGCATGGCTTCAAATCAAATAAAGGTATAAGAGAAGGAGCTAACATTAAACCAGGTAGAATGAGGGTGATTTCTGACAAATCTTTATCTGCAGTTCCTTCTTGTAAAATAAAACCTCTGACTCCTGGAATTGTATCTACTAAAGGAAAGATACGTAGGAGGGACATATTGAAGTTGGGAATTTGGAAGAGACAGGTTGTAGCATTAAGGCACTGGGTGCTTTACACTGAACTGGTTCTGTTGAGTTCACAAAGTAGTGGTTGGTGCATGAAATCTAAGGAGATACAGCTACTAATTTGTAATTAAAAATGTCAGTTTGAATATACTGAGGTGTGGAAAGGAGTACTGTTTCAAAAGTGTTTGTCTCCAAATCACAGAATCATTTAGGTTGAAAAAGACCTCAGAGCATTGAATCCCAACACCACCAGACCATGTCTATCAACAAGACCATGGCACTGAGTGCCATGTCCAGTCTTTCCTTAAACACCTCCAGGAATGGCAAATCCACCACTTCCCTGGGCAGCCCATTCCAATTCCAATCTCCATTCCAGTGAAGAAATTCTTCCTCTCACATCCTTTTGTATCTGAATATTGGCACAGGAATTTTGCTGATTTCTGCACAAAAGTCCACTTTGTGAGCAAGGAGACCCTGATGGACTGGGCAGAGGGCAAAGGAGCACATGGAAAGGTGCTTTTGGTGTGTGACTCACACTCCTCGAGCTCAGTGTTAGCAAATGAACTGAGGTGCTGATAGCTCTCCACAGCCGGGTATATAACATCTGACATCTTTTTGTATTCTGTGCTTGTGTGGGTCAGCTTGAATTATGCCTGAAGGCATTTTCCACCTCCACACACCCTGTCTTCCAAAACCCCTTGCCTCTTGACACCTAGCTGCAGGATGCATTGATTTTCCTTCACTGGTATAAAGACTTTAGCATGGATATCACTCACTGGCCAGGTCTTTACTGCTAATGAAAACCTCAGGTTACAAAAACACAGGAGATGTAAAGCTACAGAGAAATGACACCTGGTTGAGACTGCCTCCCTGATGCCCAGGATATTATCTTAAAGAAAACATTTGAAACCGTGGCTCAGGAGAGGGATTCAAATAATATGAAAAGACTGGGTTTAGACACACATTTTTATCTCATCTCCTCTACCATTCTTCCTTTCAATGAAGCAAGAAAACATTTCCAGGAAAGATGAGCTGCTGCTGCTTGGCCCATGGCGGACAGGCTGAGATTTCAAAGAAAGGCTGGGTTTGTTTAGTTATCTGAAATGATCTGGAGCATCTTCCAGAGGTGCTGGTGGAAAAGTGCAGCTTGATGCCAGGAACAAAAGAGACTGATCAAATCAGTGCTTTTTGGATAAAGTGGGAGGAAAGAGTTGTGAGGAGTGTTCAATTAGCATTTCTTACTGCTAGGAGCCCTGTGTTTACAGGCAACCAAGCGGATGTGAAGTGTTCCTTATGCAAATACTACTCTCCTGCTTTTCCTGCTCTCCCCTACTCTTCCAGCTGAAGAAGAGATTCTTCAAGGTTGGCTGCTTCAAGGAAGATTGATTAAAATCAGCTGCAGTTTGACTTAATTGGATCCATATGCTTGGAGAGGGAGCAGGACTAGTTAAAGTCCTCGTAATTAGTTCGCAGCTGGTTGGTGAGAAAAATGAAACTCCAGTTAGAGTTCAGATAAGTGGGTCTGTATAGATAAAAGGCAAGTAGATGTTTGGAGGTTTTTTTACACTGAGATGTGTTTGGGCTTGAAAATCACCTCTAGTCCCATAGCCAAGCTGGCAGCCTAATCCCTTTGAGTGTGTGCATGTGTGTTTATGAGGCTAAAGGGAAAGAGTCTGTATTTTCTGAGTAAAAAGAATCACCTGTGGATGCTGGCAGTGAAGGAAACCTGGGAGAGGATCTCAGGAACAGACAAAACACAACAAGGGCGGTTTGTCTGTGGGAAGGAGTCATGACTTGGCACAAACTCTGAACTGTCCAACTTTGATTGCCATGTCCCTGCTCACAGTAGTAACTGGTTCTGTTTAGCCTCTCTACCAGTCAGTAATAAGACAACAACACACTCAAAAATGCAGTATTGTTCATACATATTGAAATGATTGATTTTTTCCTATTATTTCAAAGCTCAGTAAGAGCTGACTAACTACATAGTGTGGGGACAGTCAGAAAGCTCCAGACAGAAGCTGGAATTTATGTTAAGCTTTGCTGTTGGAATGGAAGGGACTGAATTGCCTATTACAGTGTCCTTGAGGGAAGTGCCTGCTGGGTTTAGTTCTCCAGGAGTGAGATGTCCATGAATGATCATGGAAGTGCTGCACATCCAGAGCATTCACATGTTTCTCTTTCCTCTTCCTTATCTCTGCAACCTTTGTGGTTGGGCTGGCTTCCTCCTTCTTCTAGCGCTGTATTTTGAGGGAATAACAAAACATCTGGGAGTTGTACCCCAGGGGAAGGTGGACAGAGAATGTTTCTCCTCTTTAAGCATTAATGACTCATTTTATGGTTGAGGCTTTGGCAGCCAGGCAGTGACTAGCTTGGAGTTAAGAACCCAAGGCAAAGCTGAGGTCATTTAACAGTCTAACTGTTCATTTTGTGACCAGTGAAGAATGATGAATGAATCATTTACACTGTTATAAAACTTAAAAGGACATAGTCAACCTTTCAAGGTTCTCTAATTGGCTTCTCAAATGCTCACAAGTCTTCCTGGATTATCTCCATGCCCTCCCTTTTCACAAACTTCCTGTCCTTTTTTCTTCATCTGTGCATGCTGAGGTCTGTGTCAGCCTCTGTGGCACAGTTGGTCCCTGTTGAAAACCTCATCTATCTAAGTTCAGCCTTTTATTTTTATTTTTTTTAGCCTTTTAGAAGGCTTCTTTAGACGGTTCTGGGCAAATCACTTGGCATCTCTTCAGTCAGGTACTGCTTTTGGCAAGGTGTAGGAACAAATTTGCGTGTACTCCAGAGGGACTTAATTATGAGATAGAATAAGTGAGAGCATACAGCAGGAAACCCAGTGAAGAGAAGATGAAGAGAAGTGCAGGTCCAGGACTGCAGAAGGTCGGATCATATCGTGCTGCCCCACTCATCCAGTTCACGGGAGTGTGTGGGATTGGATGGGGAACAGTGTGATTTGTGATCCACAGGCTCCTGGATTTGATCAGCCATAAGCTCATCTTTTACAGGCAAAGCTTATCTTCTAAATTTTGCAGGCAGCAGCAGGTCTGCACTGACCTAAGGAAGTGTATCTGCTCAAGTGTATATAGTCAGAGACCACTCTGGAGTTCACTCCACAGTTTTGCTCAAAACAGCAATGAAAAACATGTGATAAACATACATCATGGGTTTTAATTTATGACAGATCAGAGCTGTGTAATGCTTGCATAAGACAGGGGAGAATATTCACACAGGAAGCTGGCTTTGATTGAAGAAGAGGTCAATGGGTCTGGTTCTGGGGATAACAGCAGTGGAGATGGGATGGCACAGTATTGTGCCAGGGGCAGAGGAACACCATGGAGTAACCCAGCACGTCCTGGTGGCTGGCCAGAGCCACACCTGTGCTGTTACACCACCCTCACTTCAATTATCTCCTGAGCTGGGTAGGGGCAGCTACGTCTGAACTGCTGTGCTGTGTGGGTGTCCCTGCTGTTCACAGGGAGCTGCTAAGGGGATGTGCTAAAGTGGCACCCAAACGAATGGGAGGGAAAAGAGCTTCCCCTATAACGTGCCCATAAATTGTGCTGAAAGGATTATATGTGTTATTTGGGGAAACAAATATTGTGTGTCTTGTGCCACGTGGATTAGGTACTGCAGGAAATCCTAGAACTGGTGTAAAATGGAAGGAGTGCAGAACCTGCTGTGATCCAGCCCCTGGGGATTATGTGACACTGAATTCGCTGGGGCTATGCAAATATTTGTACGTGTTAATTCTGAATACATTGCTGTTATTAGAATTAACAGAAATTAGAAACATTCCAGGGGAGCAGAGAGGAGAAGCATAAACATGTCAGTTACGTGTAGGTTTGTCATTAGGTGGTTCAAGGAGGAGCTGTTTGATGGCCTTGGTGGCCTCGATAAATGTGATGTGCAAAGTGGATGTCAAATGGAACAAGGACATGCACAGAACAGACTTGCTAATGTTTGTTAACATCAGGGACCACGAGTGCATAGATTCACATTCGTGCCGGAAAATTTTACCAACATGCCCTTTAAAAAAATTTTTTTAAAGGAATTTGCACATTGAATATTAAACACCTGAAGCTCTATAAATTCTACTGCCAGAGCTGCCACCGTATTGTTTATTTCATGCAGCACCTTTCTCAAAGTTCTGCAGAAACTGATTAACATTTGCATAATACATTTAACACGAAAATCCAGAATAAATTCATTAATGTTCTCCTGCCACTACCCTTGGAAATATCAGCGGCTGTGTGGCATCACACAGCTCATTAGACCAGCAGAGGGGGAGGAAGGGCGAGCGCTGGAGTTCCTGAACAGCTCTGGAACAGGAAAGGTCAGTGCACTGAGTGTCACCACCTGAGCAGCAGCACGGGGAGCTCAGAGCAGGCAGGGAGGGCTGGGCCATGGGAGATGTCCTGCTGGAAAAGGTCGCTGTACCACTACACAGGAAGCATGAACTTTAGGAGGTGCCATCCATGCTGGAGTAGAAAAACCGAGCACAAAATGCAGATGAGGATGCTGCTACACTAAGGAGGAGGCTGCTCCTACAGCACGTGTGTTCTGCAGGGGCAAGCAGCAGGAAATTGCTCCAGTCCTTCTGTGGTATTGGAAAGCTGGCTTGGAACAAACGTTGCTTTTCTGAACGGGTGCTGCAGAATAAATGGTGATGTTTTACAAGTTGTGCAAGGCTTGGCTGCATGGCACCAGAGCACTAAATCTGGGGTGTGCACTGCCTTCATGGGAGTATGGGGACAGAGACCCTTGTTGGTGCTCTTGTATGGTAAAAAGAGCAACAGTGTGCAAAAATTAGTAATTTCAGCTACAACTGCACATTCAAACTCTCGGTTGTGTATTTAAATTCCCACCCAAAAACTTAAAATGCATGCCAGTGAAGCAGTAGTAAGTAGCAACTCCAGAAGGCTTCTGTGTGTTTCCCTGATCCCCAGAATCACCTTGTGGGTGAAAGCCAAGGCTGATGAGACAGAAACAACCATTTTAAAATGAGACTTCACTTTTAAACTCCTCTAATCTTACTTATCGCACAAAGAAGAAGCAAAGTTTCAGGAAGTGATAAGAGTGACTGTCCCTTTATAGTTTTCTTGTTTTTCTCTGTAGTCATTCAGTGGCACAAATTAGTTTTCAATTGTTCTTTCTTCATTTTCTATTATTTTTCTGCTGCTTTGAATTCTGCTTCCATGTCACAGAAACAAAACAAAAATGTCATTTAGACCTTTATAACGCAAATAACGCTTCGCAAGGTTTGTTTACTGAAGCTTTGTGCTTTCTCTCAGACTTTTATGAGTACCATGTCCAGAAGTTGCAGCTCTCATCACTGTAGGCTTTTAGCTTTTCATTAGTCATTACCATTTCAGCCTTTGGTTGATGACCCAATTATTTCTAAGTTTTTGATTAAAACAAAGTAATAAGTCACAGTTTCATACTGCCCTTGTCTTTGCCATTTCTGTTGGGGTCTGGCTTTGTTAAGTCCAAGTTTTCAGTAATGTTCTTCAGCAGTTTTATTCTTCTGATAAAGATACTCTGGTTATGGTGCCATATTTTTCCTTTACTACTTGGTGTATGTAAAACTTGACACCATCTCTAGGAGAAAAAAGGCCAGGACGTGTCGCCCGGATTATGGAAAATAAATAAGTCAGAATTTAATAATGTTTTCTCTGAGTGTGTGATGAGGGGAAGAGGAAAAATCTGCCTGTTTCTTGTCACAGTCAAGAGTGGGCAGTAATGATGTTAAAATGTACATGAGGAAATGGGGAGATGCTCTGAGCTGAGGCACTGGTGGGGATGGCAGTGTGCATCAGAGAAACACATTTTTGTGTAACCTCTGTCAGGGGGATTCAAGCATGTGAGATGTTGGTACATTATCTTGCATATCCCAGAGCTCTTCCCTTTGATCAGACTGACCTACCACCTCTGTGACACTTGGAGGCAGAGATTTACATTTAAAAAAATGGGTTTTCTCTGAAGAATTTCTTGGAATAGTAGGAAGAAAACTCGACATGCTTCTGTCACTGAGAAGATGTGTGGCTTTGAGCGTTCATGTGGTGTGCCTGGGGGGTAAGTAGAGAGAAGTAACACCCCAATAACAGCATTTCTGTCAGCACACCCTGAACACAGATCATGGTACAGGCCCTTCCTAGCCCAAATTTGGCTCAATTTCCATTTGCCGTTGTTTGCTAAGGCTTTAAAGAGACATGGATCCAGACAAGTCAGAAAAAAGTAATTGTTTTAGACAGCTTTCCTAGCTAGATTTGAAAGACAGGTAACAGTGGAAGATGATGCCTAATTGAGGTAGAAAGGCTGTTCTGTTTGAATGAGGATGGACAGCTGGAGTGGCAGGCTAAGTGAAGTGCTGCGGGAAGAGCATCCCTTTCGTCTCTTTTTAAAGAAATGAGCAGTGTCCCGTGAGGGGTTCTGTGTGTCTGGAAATCCCAGCTGTGTTCCATGCAGATGGGAGGGCTCCCAGGTGACCCATCCCAGCCGAGCTCACCCGAGCACGGGGCTCAGCTCCATCAGGAGCTCTGCTGCTTCCTCTGATCAGCGTTTAAACCCCGCGTTTCCTAAATGATGCAGCAGCTCTGTGCCTCTTCTTGGCGTTTTTGGCAGGACATTTAAAACGAAATAAAAATTCCCTGAAAGCTGTTGTGCATGTTGGACATGACAGAAGATGTTCAGCTGAGATTGTGACCTTTCAGAACAAAGCCACTGCTTTTGAAAAGGGGGTTCATTGTGCTTCTGGCTCTAGTAAGATGAAAAACTTGAAAAACCAGTAACATGAAGGCTGTGCAGCAAGGATGAGCTCTCCAGAGGTCCTCTTGTGTATTTTTGGTTGTCTTCCAGTGGATACATTCTTTCCCTCTGTGCAGTGCTACCACAGTTCCAATCAGTAGTAATTACAGAAATGTTCTCATTTTTATGAGTAGAGGGATGTGAAAAGCTGTTGACAGCAGTTTGCAAGGGAGCTCAGCTGTGGAGCTGCTTTCCCTCTAGATCCATCACAGCCAGAGCTGCTGACCCTAAGGTTATTTCCCAAGGAGTCAGGGCTTGCTCAGAGGTCAGTCTGTTCAGTGTGCAAGGAAATGTGTGATTAGATATGTGTGAGCTCTTATGATTAATATTAAAATGGTGGAGCTGCCTGAACATTTAAATACAACACTGGGGGATTTAATTTATATATATATATATGTGTGTATGTATGTTTGCAGATGATTATTAGAATGCATGTCAATGTATTTAAATGTAGACATGACTTGATATAGATGGGTGTAAAATAGGAATACCACCTACATTGGCTTAACAGAATCCAGCTGGAGTGTGGTCATGGGGATGGCAAAGGTGGCCAAACAGGGAGGGAAATGCCTGCTCAGGAGGGAGAACAGACTGTGGGTGTGGACTGGGGCTTCTTCCTTGCATATGCTACAACCAGCATGCCAGACTGTGCCCTTCAGGCTCACAGAAGCTGAAATGAGGGAGGGGGGCAGTATTGGAGGCATTCCTTAGGATCCTCTTCAGGTGCTGGGGGAAGGAATAGTGGTGATATGACATGAAATGGTTTCCCCAGTGCTGCCAAGTGGCTTCGCCACGGTGGCACATAGGCAGTAACTTCTACAGTCGAGCAGTTTGAGGATTGAATGTCAGTGTCTTTTGACTTTCCTGCTTTCTCAAGGTCTCAGACACCTTCTGAGTGTGATGCTTCTGACACTGCTTAGGAGACAGATCTCTGCCTGTATCTGCAGATTTTTGTGTGGTCTATTCTCTCAAGCATCCTAGAGAAAAAAAACCAAACCACTGGACATGCTGCAAGGCAGAGCTGTCGGTCAATTCACCAAGTGTATTCCTCCTAAGCCTACCCGTTCATCCTTCCCGTTTTAGTTCCTTGGCTGTTTCGTTCAACTTAATGCTCTTTACTGATGTTTCCTGCTTCCAGGGGATCGAAAAGATAGTCTGAGTCCTTTAGATGTGTGTGAAAGTTAGAGATGATGCCCTTCTACTGATTGACTCAATGATAACTTGGAAACTTGTATCTGGGCAAGGCTGCTTCTGAAGTATTTATTTCTTCAGGCAGGCAGCTCAGGATAACGTTGAATTTGCTGGTTGGAGCAGTTAAAGCTGTTGAGAATCCAGTAGATTGCCCCATAGCCATTCCTCTTATTGTTTCAGTATATCCACAAATCTCTCTTAGTCTTGTAAAATTGAAATGAAGATGAGATGACTGTCCCCATCTGAAAGGATTTCAGTGCTGCTTGAAGTCTCCTTGCACTGGCAGAAAAAACAATTGAGCTTTGAGCTTGAACTGAGAGACAGATAAGATCACCAGGAGATTTCCACAGCAAATGCAGAATATATTCTTCTCTAATGGATTCTTAGTGCTGTCTGGCCAGTAATTGAATTACTTGGGCATGAAGGGAGAGGGGACTGGGTTGGGGGTTTTTGGTGTTTGGTGGGTTTTTTTAAAGCTCCCAAATTTTGTGAAGATAAGAAGTAAACCATGGTTTCTCTGCATAACACAGGATGTCTGTCAGACATGGGAAAGCTAATTAAAATGTCACAATATGTACATGAGGGTGATGAGGCAGAAAAGACCGATCACTTCCTTGGTTCTAGGAATTTGTCTGTGTCCCTGCTTCTATCTACTCCCTGTGAAATCTGCAAGTAATTCATGCTCTGGGGGTAGGAATGAGGCCACTGGGTAAATCTGCCCTCTCTCTCTCTCTCTCTCTCTCTCACTGGAGTAAATCAGAAAAGAAAATAAATCCATTCTTGCTCTGCTGCAATTACCAAGGCAGTCTCACTCCAGCTGGGCGATAGCAAAGATGCTGGTTCCTGCTGTCCCATCGTAGCCAACGCTGGCACACTCTGCCAGAGGACCAGTGCTAGCAGAGGTTAGCACTGGGGCAACTGGGAGGGTTCCACAGCCAATCTGTTTCAGTGCACAGCGTGTGAGGGCACAGAAGCAAAGCAGCGTCCGCCTCTTTCCCATCCTTTTGTTTCAAAGTACGAAGTATGTCCTGGAAAGCCAAGGGAATGATGGAGAGAGATAATAACACACCCTTTGGTGCATTCTTTGGAAACACTCAAATGGCCAAGAGGTGGTCCAAGCCTTACAGCCTGCATCATTGAAAAGCACTGAACAACAGCAAAACGAAAGAAAAAAAAATAGGATGATCATCAGGGAAATTGCTATAATGGTAAGATAATTAGAATGCGGAATGATTAACATTACTCAGTGTGCTGCATTGGCAAGGACTCTGCAAGTTGACATAATGGGCCTCTTCCATATCAAATGTGCAGTTTTTCAGCATTCAGTCGAACACTTTCATGTGACTTTAATAGAGTTCACAGCTGAAACAAGTGTTTGGTGCTCATGTAACGTTGCACAGTACCTTTCCTCTCCTGTGGCTACCAGAAGGACCTACTTTTTTTCCCTTTTGTGCCTCCTGATACTGAAGGATAAAAGCCACTCTCACCATGGAATTCTTTTACATTGTTGTGAATGACTGCTAGACGTGAATTCCTGGGCATTTTCTTCCTGTTGTGCCTGATGGAAATGAACTGCTCTAGCAAAAAAGTCTCTGAAATTTCAAAACATGGTTGTCTTCTTCTCAAGGAGAAAATATAGGATGTCATCTACTGATATTAAAAACAAATACTTTTATAAAGTCTACTTTATAGGAGGGTCAGAAGACCCTCTCTGTTTATCATCTTTAATGTTTGCAGATTCCTCCTGCCAGCCCTTGTGTGTGGGCCCTTGGATTTGCCAAAGATAAACTGATGCAAGAAATGAGATCTAGCACCACATTTAATAGCTGGTTTTGTAACCTGATTGAGTTTGGAGCAAAACTTGGAATGCAGAATGACCTCAGTGGTCCCCATCTCCACCGATCATTGCAGACCAGCAAACATTTGTTCTCCTTTGACTACCACCAACCCTACTGCCTTACGTATGGACCAGGGCATTGGATGTTTTGTCTCCCTCCATTTTCCTCAGATCTGCAGTGGCTTTCCACTTGCTGTGCTCATACATGGGCTGGTGTCTGGTGTTTGTGCTGGGGCACTTCTGGACACCACAAGCTTTCCCCCACCTCTGCACATACTGAGATCAGGCACATCCTTCGTTGCAGCTGATAAAATCTGCTGGTGTGCTGTGGCAGAAAATCCCTCGATCTCAGTAGTGCTTTTCTTTTTTCTTGTACCCCTTTACTATGTAAAGAAAACATCTTTTTTTCTGTAAGATGTTGGAGAGCACGGTGCCCGAGCCCCCCTCTCTGCTCGGTGCATGGCGCGTGGGGCCCTCGGGAAGGAATTGCAGTCACGCAGCTGTGCAGTGAATATGGAGAGGCTGTTTGGTGTGGTTTGTATTTTGTGGATTATTTTCTCTCTCCTTCTGACCCTACCTCAAATGAAATTCCTGCACTTCATCCTTCCTCAGGGCTGGGCAATCAGCAGCTACGATCGAGGGCTGTGAGGAGGCAGTGCTCGGGCATACAAAGCAGGGGCGTTAGGACTGAGCAACCAGGACTAATGGGGAGCAAGGCCGGGAGCAGAGACAGAAATATGGCAGAATAAAATTCATTAGGGATCAGATTCAATAACTGTAAAATGATGAGAAGTTTATGATCAAAGGCTTACTTCAAGCATTTTAATGACATCGTCATTTAATCCGTTTAAAGCAGATAGATAAGGAGTTAAGTGAAATCTACAGCAGCTGCCTTTCTGAGCTGTTTATGAACCTGTTCCAGGCTACAGATCACTGTGAAAGGCACAGGATGGATGCTTGCTGTAGTAATTGAATAGTATATAACGGGCTACCAGGCTTTACAAGCTGATTTACATGAGAGGTCGGTAAAACTTAATGCAAACACTTGTGGTTTGTGTTATTAGTGTGTGTGGTTCCTCAGCTATTTTTAATGTGCGTGCTACTAGAAAGAGTACAGAATGAAGGAAAGAGCAGAGTTATTTAAAAAACCTTTCTGTGCTGGGATACTTAATTCCCAGTGGGTGTATCTCCTCTGGAAGTAGCATCAGTATAGGCTGTGGTGGTGACAAGATTCAGATGGGCTCTGACACTCAAACCACCAGGTCATCAACCATAGGAATTATGCATCTGAATAAACCCAGGACGGTCAAGGGGGCATGCAAATTCTTTCCCATCTTTTCCTTCTACTGTTGCACTTTTGCCACCCTCTGCCTCTCTTTTGGGGACCCTCCTTGGTTAGCTAACTTCCTTTCCAGCTTTTCTTGACAAACACTTCAAAACTCCCATGGGACAGTTGGTGGCATTTTGCTGCCTGTGCCCACAGAGTACAGCTCATCTCAGTCCCTCATTCTCACAAGCTTTTATCCTGGACACCACGAATTACAGCTGGAGTGCTGCATATGCCCGTGGGTTGCACCTTTTTCTATTTCTCAGGTATTTGCTCTCCCCTTCAAAAGTCTCCCAACACACACACGGGTTTATAACGGCGCTTACAGCTCTTGCATCCCACCTACTCCTTCCCTGTGATGAAACCCTTGGTCCCGTGCACACACTGCTGTGCAGAAGCAAGCAGAGGGGGCTCTTTCTCTACTCACAGCTCGAGGCTTGTTGAGCTGCTGGAAGCAAAGTAGTTGCTGCTGCTGCATTGTTTAAGGCCGTGTTACAGCCCTGGCTGTGCGTGATGCAGACACGGGATCAGAGCTGGTATCGAGCTGGTGGGGAGCAGGGAGAATTTCCCAGGGCTCCAGGCCATCTTGTTTTCTACTTATACAGAAAGTTGCTGTCCTGCAGTGGTATTGATTAGTTTTAAAATAGGGAGGTGATAAATAGAGATTTCAGGTGGTTCTGGTCAATGTGACTGCAAGGGATGGAGCCATTTAAATCGAGTCTGGAATATCTTACCTTACCTCATGCTGATTTTCCTAGGAGAGATCTGCTTATGGCTAAGAGGAACAGTGTGGTCCCATGGAGGGGCCTTCTCAGCTCTCTTTGCTTGTGCTTTGCACAGGAAACACCTGCATCCTCTTCCTCCAGCTCCTCTCACCCACACCAGCTCCCCTTCTGCTGCCGTGTTTGGGATGCGTGTCACAGCTGCTCAAAGGCTGCTGCATGTCTGAGAGACCAGCCAAGGCTGGAGGTTACAAATCCCTTGCAGCAGCCCCTGGCAGCCAGGTTATAGATCAGGGTTTAAGCAACCTTGGGTCCACTGTCAATCTGCATGTTCCCATTTCCTGAAAGAGAATTGGAAGATATTTGTCTGGTTTGAAAATCAGTAAAATTTGTCTTTTGAAATGCTGGCACTAGCAGACAAATCTCTCATTACTCCACCCCCCTGATGCTCCCCTGTGTCCCTGTGTTTTTTCAGCTACCGTTCTTTCTCAAGAGCTTGGAGACTGAGCACTTGAGAGTTCACTGGTAGAAAGTAATATACAAAACCCTGGATTTTAATTCATCTTCTGCCTTCAAGTACCTTGTTCTTTGAGGGTGCCCGTTGCACTCTAGTTACACATGACTATTTCAGTGGTGATAATGCTTTGGACTAGCAGCAGCTGCCCAGATGAGAACTGGCAGTGCAACACAGTGACTTACCCACAAGAAGAGTAGTTCTCCACCCCTAACCCTATGTCAGGAGCACTGGAACAAGTTTTTAATCTCTTGAATGCAAAGGTTGTCCATCCCTGACAGAAGCCCAAACTAGCAATAAGGTTGTTGTAAGCAGAAGACTCAGAACTCAGGCTCTCTTCTTCAGTTATTTATAAATATTTGGTCAATTAAGCTTATGTCTGGAAAACTAAAACCTCCACATAAATGATCATGAGGGGGAGAGGCAGGAGAGAAAGTTCAGCAGCAGCAAGAGAAAGCAGAGCTGGGGATGTGGCTGGGTTATTGGCAGTGCACAGGTCTGGCAGGCTGGAGGTGATGCCAATTCCAGCTCTGTTGAGGGTGTGACTGAGTGCAAGTGGCTTCTGTGGAATCTGTAGATAATATCCCTGAAATGTGGTTGCTTGTGCTTCTGTGGAATCTGTAGATAATATCCCTGAAATGTGGTTGCTTGTGCTGTGAAGGAGATACTTGACCACAGCAGTTCCTGTTGGCACTGTGTGGTTTGGAGATCACAGAGGGAAGGAAACAATTCTGAAAGAAAAAGGGTTTGCAGTAACACATTTCCTTTGAGCATCTATTACACCTGTCCAAATCTACCAGGTTTGGTCCATTGTCAGATTCTGGCACTTTGCCTGGAGCAGTTCTGGACTTCCTTGGGCACAGCTGGCTGATCTTCACAGAGGTTACATGGACTGCCCAGCCTGGTCACCTGAAATTTGCTGACCATCTCACCTGGCAGAGCAGCACTCCTTGTTCTTTGCCTGGTACTATTCCATTTTTTTTTCCATAGGAGACTATCTCATTTAACAGCTTTTGAGAGAGGCAAACACATTTGTGTGTGGTTTAACTTAATATACAGGCTGCAGAGCTGAAGTGAAGGCACTGATCAGTTCTTACAGTTGAGATAACATTCAGAAAACAAATTAGAGTTTGCGGTTGGTACGGATCCAGGCAGAATTCATAAAATGGAATAGTATTTTCAAGTTGAATGTGGACAAGCTTATTATGGAGCCAGAAAAACCAGGCATGTATTGAGGAACTAGAGATATTTGTGATTTTTTTTTTTAATTAGTATAGAGAGGCAACCATGTTTTGGTCTCCTGTAGGGCATTTGTAATGTGGGTTAGAATTACTGGCAGTGGCAAGGAGGTATTGGGGGAACAAAGTCTGAGAGTAGTGGGCTGGGTTTTATCTGTTGCAGAAGACCAGTGTGCAGCTGGCTGGTGAAGCTGGCTTTCCCAGGGTGGCAGCTCATGATGTTCCAGGTCTTTCCTGAGGGCAGAACCATAACTTTTCATCTGTCTGAAACTGTGCTCGAGGCACACGAAGAACAACAGTCGTTTTGTTGTTACTGTGACTCGTGCATGCTGGAGCAGAAATAATATGGGATTACAGGGGGATATTGTGCTTTTTTAAGGTGTTTGCTTTTCTGCTCCCCTTCCACTCTGCAGTCCTTCAGGTGCCTCCCCGTCACGCTCAAGACATGATGTCAGGTGCTGCCTTCAGTGGGCAGCTGTGGGAGATGAGTGGGAGACAGGCAGCAGGATTTTGGGTGGAAATGTGAGAAATAGTGTATTAAAGCTTTGGCTTTAATGAAGGTGAACACGAGTGCAGAATGGTTATTTTACAAAGAATGTACACACATGGTCAGGGGTGTTGTAGGTAGAGGTGAGTTTGTGTTTTATGACTTGTAGAGCTTTCACATCTCAGTCCATCTTTGTTTCTCTCTTCATCATCTCCCAGAAAAGTAGTTCTTAAATTGACTTAACTCCCTTTAAATCAGGATGGAGACTCCCTAATGTAAAGCCTAGGGATCAAGAAAAATGGCAGGTGACAAATCTGTTTCCATTCTCTGATTTTTTGCAGTCTTAATCACCACATAACCCTTGTAATTTTCCAGTGAGCTGAATTACCTCTGTATGGATCAGCATCCACATGTTCAAGTTGTCATTATGACTGTGAAAAAGACATTTCCTATAGGGAAAAAAAAGCACAATCTCAGTGGCTGGGTCTTAAGTGTCATTCTGATTTTCCATCACCTGAGGATTTGAGCAGCTCTGCCACTCTGGAATATTGAAATGAACATAGATTTGAAAGTATTTTTATATTTAGAGGCATTGATTCTAATATAATTTCTGTACAAATTAAAACTCTCCTTGAAAAAGATTAAACTGTCTGTGATAACATCTAAGTTCTTGTTATGTCTAAGAGGAATAAATGCTGAAGTTACAGAATTGTCTGAAGGCTTATAAAGTAAGAGGGGGAATTAGTGATATGAGAGAGAATGGATAAAAGTATTGGATAACACTTTTTTTTTTTTGAATTGGAGGAAGTGGAATGAGTTGAATTAAGAGGTTTAGGGCCAAAAAGAATACCCGTTAGTCTGATATAACACAAAAAAATAGTTTTAAGACAAATCTGCCTTTCTGTCTTGTGGTTGCTCCATAGATTCTTTTTAATAAGATATCAAATATTGATTTAAAGACACTAAGAAACAGACAATGTATTGGTTTCCCTGGTTAGCCATCCCTATTAAGAATATATATTCTTTCCATTTCATTGTCTCCACCATGAAGTGAAGCTATCAGGTTCTCTCTATGCTTTTCTTTGCTACATTAAAGAACCATTTAGTGTCAGATTTCCACCGAAAACCCAGATCAAATTGCTTCTGCCTTCACCATAGCAAATGAAATAGTCTGATTTCCATTAATTTCTCAGTGGAAGGTGTGTTTTTTCAGACCATGAATCATTCATGGAAATCTTCTCACCACTTTCCTTAGTTTTCAACAACACCCTCACACCTGCCCACCTCACCTGGGTGTTATCACTGGGTGTAGGGGTCTCATCAGTGCTGCCTTCAGGGACAGTATTGTTTATTTAGTCCTTCCTACTTAATGGTGCATAAAGGTCCTGGCTGTTCCTTGGGTTTTTTCTCCCCACAGCATTAAATTAGAGGTAACCCTTAGTTATTAAGTGTGGCCTCCTCACAGACACTGTCTTCCAGAAAGTACCTGCAGTGTTGTGTACCTGAGACTGTTCTGCTCTCGCAGTGAGGTCTCTCACGGTGCATTTGATTTCATAGGGAATGACTGTGCCTGGCACAATCAGATTTCTAAGCTATCTTTGTGGGCTTTATTGTTTGCTACAATTCTGCCTTTATCTGCATATTTTAGTAAGGTTTTATTATTTTCTTATGTATCTTAGAGAATATGTGCTGCATATGATCGGGCTAAGAAGCAATTCTTGTTGGGAAAGTAACAGGGAAATGTCACTATTAGTTCATCAGCTTTTGGGCCATTTAAAAACTGCCATAGTCTGATTTTGCATCATGCTGGTTTTAAAAGAAAATGCAATTTTGATACCGAGGCAAATATATTACAGAATTCCTATTCTGTTATGTCAACACAGTTATCTTAGTTAACTAGACTTGAAATCTCTTCAAGTCTGTTTGACAAGACCTGTTTTCCATGAAATTGTGTTACTTGCTTTTTCTGATCTTTTCTTCTAATGGAGTTATGTATCAGCCCTGTCTTGTGAGTTAAGGAGATTCAGTTTGCTGCATTCTGGAAGCTTCATGAAAAGCGAACAAGGCAGCAGATAACTCGATCTGTATGAGGCGAGCTGGTTAATCTCATTTTTCAGTCTTCACAGTCTATTCACCAGCCAGTGCTGTCTCATTCCGACTGCAGTAAAACGTGCAGATCAATACTGCCAATGGGTGATTAGCAATTTGCAAACTCCAGTAAGTGAATGCATCCGAGTCAAGGTTTGAAGTTGGAGAAGAAAGTGGAGGAGGAGTGATTGAGTGGGCTGAAATAATGAAAACGGATATTTCCTCTCGAGTGAAATGTAAGCATTGTTGAGCTCTGTTAAGCAAGATGATGGCAGAGATTTGTACTCCTTTCACAGTGATTACAGAAAATAATATTTTTTTCTGAAATCGCTAACATCAAATGTGCTTTTCCCTTATCACCCCTCTTGATCTTTTTTTCCTCTGCTGTTGACCTGCTGGAGGATAAAAATGTCTAAATTTATGCAACTGAGATGTTTATCATTGTTCTTGAGGCCAGTTTTTGCTTGTTCAGGCAGACGAATTCCAAGGTGCTTGTCTACTACTCACTTTCAGGCAGAAAACCCCTGGTTTCTGTCAGTGTTTTCCATACCAAAGACAATTTTGGGGTTCTGCCCATGAAAATAACTCAATAAATACCTGTAGCTCCCTTGGAGACCCTGTGTACTGCCAAAGAGTGCAGCTGAAGTAGCAGTCATTTTAAGGTATTACAAGTGCATTAAAAACAAAACAGTAACTGAAATATGGAAAAGGAAGGAAAATTGCATTCTCCCTAGCAAATGTGTTCTGAAATTCAGGATGATTGTGTGCTCAAAGATGCCCTCTGAAAATCTGTGGTTAGAGAAGTACAGGAGGCTCTCTTTCAGGTTTGCTCAAATGAAGTTGAAAAGATGCCTTCTCAGCTGCAGCCAGGCTGTGTTTCCAAGTTATGCATGTGTTGTCTAATTAAAACTTAATGGGAAAGAAGTAGCTACCGCAGTGCAGGAGCATGTTTTGGTAGCTGTAGTGTAAGGCTGAGCTGTCCTCTCCTCCCTGGATTCTTACACAAAGGCTGGAGAGCTGAGTTCTCACTGAGAAACACCAGAAAAGTAGAATTTCCCCTCATCCACCATTTTCTTTCATAAAAATTATGTGATGTATGTTGACAAAGCAATGAGAAAAGTGATGGTAAAAATCAAAGCCTGAGTTTTATACAGCAGGAAGTGTTTTCAAGGAGGTTTTGTGGGGTCTTAACAGTTTAGAGATTGACCTGGCAGTCATAATTCTGGGAAAACCTGGCAGTAAAATTTAAAATCATTGCCCCTTCGCATCTCTGTGCAAAATGTGCTGGTTGCTCTCCAGTCCATTAGCACAGTGACATAAAACTGGTGAAATAAAACCAGACTGGAGGCAGGACAGTTGTATGTCAGACTATTCAGTCATGCGCTGTCGTTCGGACAGTTTTGTGTCCACCAAATATATTTCAGGGTAGATTCAAACTGGGTTTGGCTCAACTTTGCAGCAGTCCAAGCCTGAGTAAGGAAAATGTGTTGTTGGGAATGAAGTGATGTGAGTTGGGTTTAGCATGTTTGACAGAGACATTTTGCTAATGGCTTGGTGATCCCAGTGTGACTTTTTAAAGCATTTTCCCATATCTTTGGTTCAAACTGCATTTACTTGAAAAGACATGAATAGTAATTGAAGCTTTGCAGGCAACCAAGAAGTATTTTCCCCCAGGGAAAGCCAAGAAGGGATATTTAAGCAGATGGTTGTGCTGATGGAAGTTCCCATGTGAACAGCCTGACCCAGCACGTGGGAGATGAAATGTTGGGGGATGTAGTTTCTGTCACCTACAGAGATGGAGCCGAAATTGTGAAACCTGTTCTCTTGCCAGAGGTGTTTTTCTCTTTGTCATAGGAACAGAAGGGTTTAAACTGAAATTCTGCTCCATTGCCAAGGCTCAGGTGAATTCCTTGTGCCATCTGTGGGTGGCTGCTCCTTCTCTCCCCTCTGCTCCATCTTACCCTGTGATGTTACTGCTTGAAATTCCCCCTTCCCAGCCCAGGAATTTACTCCTGAGTAGAGACTTTCTGGGTACAATGGGTAAAGCAAAACCAAGTTACCAGCTCTTGCTTTCTCAGGCCCTACGTAACTAGTGAGGGTATTGATTTAGTTTTGATGTGATGTAGTTTATAAATATGCATGAGGATTTAGGGTTATTTAACTGAGCTTTTTAATTCTCCTTGCATTGCTGACTCTTCTAGTTGAGGGTTTCTTTGTATGCACAGCAGCCTCTTCCATGACAGCCCTGTTCTCACTGCCTGGGACATCTCTCATGTTTGTTAATCCCAAGTCTGTAGAAACTTTCAATATTCAAGGAATAAAAGGAGACAAAGTGATGCCCTTCTGCATAGGGACCAAGGGAGCAGAGTCCAGCTCTCCAAGGAGTTGGGTGAGGAAACCTGGGGAAAAAAGGTAATCATCACAAGGTGAGGAGAAGGAAGGAGATGGAGGAGACCTTTTTCACGCTCCTGGAGAAGGAGAAAAGAGCTCTTTTCATCAGGGATCCTACAACTTGCTTAAATTTAAAAAAGAATTAACCTGATCAAATGGTGAAAAGGGAGGGAAAACCAAACATTTGTCTATTTGCCTTGAGGGATAGAAGAGAATGTACCATCTGAATCGATATTTGGATGTTTTAGACACTCGGGTCTCTTACTTGAGAAAGAGCAGAGCAAACAGAAGAGGGTTTTGCCTGCTCAACCCAACTAAGGGAACCTGCAGTGACTCCTCATGGTGAATCGCTAGAGAGAGTGCATGGATAAAAGGATGGTATGTGCATGGATACATGTGTTTCTGAGATGTTGGAAGCTTTCTCACTTTTCCCTGTACCTAGCTCTCCATTACTAGAGGAATTTCCACCTGGACCTGGTTGGACATTGAGGTGATACTGGTGAGGATGAGCTCTCCCCAGGGGTGAGACAACCACCACATCACTGTGAAGTGACTGTGGCAAAACGAATAAAACTTGGCAGTTCTGCTGTAGCTGCTCTTCCCCTCGGTGTGTTGCAGGGACATGTTTTGTTTTCCTGCTTTTCCCCGTCTGCTTGGCCACAGCAGAAGGTGTGTGGGAGGTGATAACCCCTCGCAGGGAGAGGCTGCACTGGAGCTTGTTTAACCTGCAACACATTTGCTGTAAGCCCCACTCAGACACTGCCCAGCTGCTCGAGGAGACTGTCAGAAATGAGTCCTCCAAACCACTTGTGTCTGTCACGGTTTCTGTGTGATGGGAAAGGGAACCTGCCTTGCTCTGTGAGTGGAAATGCTTCCAGCTTGAGGCAAGAATCTGGTAATGGTGGGGGGTTAGCTCAGGGGGCAGCCAAGACTGAGGGTGCTCATTCATTCACTCAGATGCAGTGGGTTTGCTTTGTACCCTGCCAGGTTGGAATTTGATGTGCAAGGACGTATAATAATACTTTTATATGCATTAAATTACAGGATCAAAATGTCCTGGTGCACTTAAAGCCTTGAGGAGATTCAGAATTGCTGTTGTGGTTGACCTCAGCATCCAGCCCATGCCATGTGTTTGCTGTACAGATACACAACGTGATTGACAGCACTTCTTGTCACTTGTTTTTCAGGCTTTTATATGCTCAGATGAACTTTAGTGCTTCCATGAAGGCTTTTAAATAATTTTTAATTATGCATCTTTCTTTTTATACCAGATAGTATCTTAAAAAAAATACCCGTAGAGGTTTTGCTTTTTGCTAATGAGATCCATTAACTGGAAAATCCTATTACATTGCAGTTTCACTTTGCTTTTTAAAGTCTGGAAAGTGGGATCTCTGCTGCCATACTTCATTCTGACTCTTCCCTTCCTGTCTGGATACTGAGGGTCCTGATCTAGCACAGCCAATTTGTGTTGCTTCTCTCCTCTGGGATCTCTCCTTGAAGTCCCATCTGAATTCATTCCAAAGTAGAGCTTTACCAGGAAACACGGAAAAATGGAGGCATTAAAGCAAGATTTACAGAGCATTGTCAGGAAGGAAAGCTTTGAGTGGCTGGATATCTGGATTGGAGTGAATACTTAAAAAAAGCCTCACTTCAAGTGTCTCCTGCCTTTCTGGTCTACTGAACAGTAACTGTATGTGCATGTTGCAGAATAAAAGAGAGAGCAGCAAAGAAATAGTTAAACTTTTTGGTAAATTGTGTGCACTTCTCTTGAACACCTAGATTTGGTCTGACACCTCTCAACAATATTCTCAACCAAAGTTACTTCATTTGTATGGGAAAGTAGTTGTTAGAATGTTTTTTTGAAATTCAGATCTGTGAGAGCCAGCATTTCTCACCATATAAAGTTAAGACTTATCTCTGAAAAGGAATTTTTATAACTCACACTATAAGCTCTTTGGGGCTGTTTCCAGAACCTGTGTGCTTTTTATTTTCAGTGTCTTTATCAGAGGTTTTTGAACCAGCACAGGTCTCCTCTGCACGCTACTAGACTGTAAATAATAGCAACTTTTTATGGACTTTGTTCTCAGGAAAGACAGGAATCCTTGACTTGAAAAAACTAGTGTAGAAACCCTGGAATTCAAGTCTCTAGGTGGTAACAAACCATCCTAGAGCAGACTATGATTTTCTTCCATTTCAATAAAAGGAAGAGCAGCAATTGAAAAGGACAGTGAACATTAGGATGCGTTTTTTCTTTTAGATTATCCCAGCTTCATGCCAATCCGTGTCTCTCTGTCCTGACTCTTAACCTTCTTGTCACGTTTGTTTGCATCCCAGACCTCATCTGAATGCCTCACTCAATGCAAATTACAGTCTTGCATCCTCCAGGGAACAACACAGTTTGAAAGAGATATAGAAAACAGATCTCCTTTTAAAACTGTACCTGAAGGGCTTCTGCACCACTGCTAAGACATTTTATTTTATTACTCCCATTGTAGCCGTGTCCAAAATGTGTTACATGTTGTACCCAAAGATATGGTCTGGTGTTAGAACAGTGTGATTAGGGTGATTAGAGCCTTTTTGTCTGTGATGCAGCCTAACTCCAAGCACCTCCCTGTCTCATTGCTAATTTGCTGTAGATGCTGCGGTGAAAGAGGCCATAGGGAGGAATATCAATGAGTGTGGATAGTGTGGAAGATCTGCTCAGGAAGGAAGAGAAAAACCTGTGTAGAAGCCTTTGTGGGAGGAGCAGCTGTTCCAGGTGGCATTGCTAATGGGGTGAGGAAGGTGATGTGGGATTACTCATTGCTCCTGAGAGCAAGGATGTGGAATCTGTTGTGCTGGTGGAGGAGTTACTGGGGATGAAGAAGCATAACTCAGACTAACACAGAGTATCTTCAGTGTTCTGGAAATGACTGATGTGGGTGTTCAGAAGGCCAGAGGTGAAAGGTTGCCTGAATCAAGGTGTATGAACAAGAGGTCACATCACCTGGGCAAGGAGAAAGATCCTCCTGTTTTGCAGAAGAAGTAGCAGGTGTTGTACTAAGAACTGGCTAAGATAATGATGGAAAGGTTGCCCAAGTGAATTTCTGCTGCCAGGTTTCAGTGTTATGTGTGTGCAGATGAGCACAAAAAAAACGCTAGAGAGAGAAAAAGGGTAGAGAAGTGGCATGAGACCTGGTGGGAACAAATGAGCCTTTTCCCCACATCCAGCACCTTCTGGTTTTCGTTTTTTTCCCCCCACAACTGTTTCTGATGTCAAGCATGCACATACTGGCAAAGCTACAAGGAGCAGGTGGTGGTTGTTGCTTGTTTGTTAGTTTGCTTTGTCTCATCTTTGCAATCCATTTTTGTTAATACAGCTCCTGTTCCACGGGCTTTAAAGATCCCTCGGTGTGGTTATCTTGTGTGACAGAGGGAGCTGGGGCGGGTGAGCGTGCTGTGCTTTGTGCACTGGGTGCAGAGGGAGTTCTTTGGGATGCAGTTTACTTTGGGTATTACTCTAATCACTTTAACAAGCCTGAGCAAAGAAACAAAAAGAACAAAACCCAGAAACAGAATTTCCATTAAAATGGCATTTCCTGAGGTAGGATTAAGCTTTCTGTGGCTGCCTCGTACAGGGTACAGAAATGCCTCCAATAGCCTTTTGTCTGAGAGAGTTGAGTAACCAATTTTTTTTTTTTAAGCTGTTAAAATAAAATTTAGGTAGATCAGGAGAAGCTGCTCACCTGAATAGCCTGGCAGATTCTAGTTAATAAGCTACTACAGGAAGAGCTGTAGTTGTTGGGGACCTTGCATGTGCCTTTCAGGTGATAAATTCCAATTTTGCCTTCCCACGGTTTGTTTTTTCCTTCTCTGTCTTTGAGTGAAATTTCTGATGGGCATTGATGCAGGACTAACAGCAGACAATTCTTGACATAAATGCTGAGCCATTAACTGTAAGCTGAAGATAAACATGTTCAAAGACGACTTCTAATGGTATGTGACTTGTCTGCTTTCATAACTCAGTGGAAGCAAGGGGGTATTCATTAGCTGTGTGTGCAAAGCCTGTGTGGCTGTGTTTACCCACAAATACCACGTTTGCAGTGCAGCCAGACAGTCATTCCAGAAACCCCAAGCCTTGGGAAAGGTGTGCTTGAAGGATCCGTGGTCAGGAGGAGGCACTGAATCCCAAGAATAAACTGCAGGTCCCCAAAAGCAGTGTCAGCTCTTCTAGCATCAAAAACCTGGATTTTGCAAGAATTCAGTAGCTGGAGCCTGACACAGTGAAAGATCAGCCAGAAAACTTGAGTAACATTTTGTCACGTTTTGGCCTGTCTTTGGGGGATTCAAGATGTGCCACCTCTGTTTTAGTCCAGGGTTTAGCAAAGTGTACCACCAGACTGTGCCAGCAGTGAAGTACCAACCTCTGCTCAGGAGTTCAAAGGTTTCGTTTTGGACATTGACCACCTGCATATATGAGAGATGTAAGAGACGTGGTAAGAACTCTGACACATATACCCAATTACCTGCTGTATATTAGTGTTCACAATTTAAGCTACTCTTTTGCCTACAAGAGGTAGTAGATGGAAGCAAGAGCATTCCCTGGCCAGTTGGATGCTTTTCAAACACAACTTTTCCACCATCCCCCCAGCTGATGCTTTATGTTTTATATCTGTACATAAGAAACTTTCCCATCTGTCTCCAACTGCTAGATGCAGTCTTTATTTCAACTGTTCTTCCAAGGTAACTCCTGACCCATTTAAAGCTGATATAATCTACTAAGCACCTTAAATCATTTCTATTTAAATTCTCCAGTACTGAACAACGCGTTCCAGTCCAGAAACCTTGGAGATTTCTCTCTTAAGAAGTCAGCATGGGAAGAAATTCCTTAGCTCAGGAGGCAGCAGTGTTTGGGTGGCTCTCACCGTGCACGAGAGTCACGTGGAGGAAATGGTCTTTTCCTTGAAGAGCTTCCAAGTGCCAGCCTTTTGTCAGCAGGGCCAAGCACAAGCTGTTGTGTTGCCAGCCAGCAGCCATTAAGCTCAGCTGTCCATATGCTCCACCAGAATTTATTGTGCTGCTCAGAAATCACAATCTTTTAAGGCTGATGGATACCAAGACTGAAAAAATGAGGTACATGAGTGCACGTCACCCTCATCTATGGGTTTTGATGATTTTGCTTGCCAAAGTATTAAACAGAAGGAGCCTGTGTGGATGTGAAGTCAGCTGAAAAAACAGTGCCTGCTGACATTGTATCCTGGCAGTCACTGCCTTTTTTTGGGATGTATGGACTTCTTTAATTTCATTAATGATGTGAGATAAACATATTCACACCAATGGAGACTATTCCCTTTGCTACCAGCTCTACCTTCTGATCAGGAATACCTGCAGCAGATGAATAGACCTTAAATGGAGTTGTTAAGCACTGAATGTTTCATCAAATGTAAAGTGGTCCACATGGTTTTAAGTACTTTATTCTTACCTGTGTGTCTGTGAAAGTGAGTGGAGTAGAGAGAAAAGCTTTTATAGCTCTTGGAGAAAGACTTCGCTGAATTGGGACTGCAGTTTTCAAACAAGCAGGAGGAGAGATGCCAAAATAAGTTCATCCCTTTTCAAGGTGCTGTCACTGGCAGCTTTCATTGTTCTTCTAAACAACTCCTCTTCTAAAGGAAAAGTTTCTGTTTTTCAGAGATTAAAGCAGTCCTGTCTTCATTCATTTCTTTGGCACTTGACTGATTCTTCCCTAATGGGCAGATTACTTAGGAAGTTTTTGAGCTGTAATTTCAACATGTAGACCAACATGCTGACTGTTTGACGATAATATAGTTTTAAAATATGACACGTAGCATCAGCACAATTATCTCCCTGGGGTGGTTTTTCTTCAAGCTGGAAGATGGAAGTGAGAGGGGAGGCAGCAGCATCTGACTTGAGCTTGTACCTCGGTTCTAGATGACAAATTGGCCCTGTTGCAAAATCCTTTTTTCCATAGACTTTCTTTTGTCAGAAAGTTTATTGATAGCCAGTCTTACTAAATAGTTCTACAGTGTGCTTGGAACATGCTGCATTAAGCCAATATTTGTGTGTGGCATCTGCAGTGTCTGTCACACACAGTGACTCCACAGTTGGGACAGCAGCAGTGGGGTGGCTCATGAGAGAGCTTCCCTTGTGGATACCCTGGGGCATGTGTCTGGAAGGCTGAGGATAATGCATCAAAATAACTTTACTTCACAAATTGTGGAGCGTATTAACAGGTGAAATCAACAAATCATCTCTATAAAATGTCCGGTGCCCTTCTGAGAGCCAAAAAAAAAAAGAAAGGTTTTGCTGCCTTAAGCACCAAATCAGCTAGTTAACATCTTGCTTTCCACGAATGAGTAATTCACTTTTCTAAGTGCCAACCAGGTTTGGTTGCAATCAGTCAAGGTATTTATTGCTTTCTCCTAAATTGAAGCTCTGTGTACATTTTTCTGACAAATCTGAATTGCTTGTTCAGTGTTATTCCTGAAAAGAAGAATCAATGAACGCCAGCAGTTCTCTCTAGTCCAAGTCATTTACTCTTCAGAATCTCTACAATTTCTGGTTTTTAAGGTATTGGGGGAAACAGGGGTAAAGAGAGGATGCTGCTGAGAAACTGGCAGTAATGTGTTATCTTTGCTCTCTGAGAGTGGCCATGATGTGCTGATGAGCAAAACAAGCTACCAAGTTACTGCTGAATGAGCCAGGGGTGGGATGGCTTTCCAACAGAGCTTTGTAGGTCATACATCGACTGCACCACCCAAATGTCCCACATTTCCTTATAAAGGCACCATGAGCTTAAGTGGATTTGGTCAAACCTCACATTCAGGCCAAGTTTCCAAACCTGCAGCACGATTTTCACGCTTCTTGGAGAAACCAGGGATACATTACCATTTGTTACAAGCTGCTTGTTAACTCTGCTAAGCAATACCTCCTTGCATGTGTTGGTTCAGCACAGAAGCAGCATCTGGAGCTGTGCCTGGGCAGCTGTTTGGGGAGTCCCAGCTCCTGTTCAAGGAACGTGGCTGTCTCTTCTGTGCCTGCCTTTCAAATGCCACTGTTTGGTTTTCCTCTTCAGTCACCCAACATTAGAAATGATTTTCTAAATGGGCAAATCTGTTTTAGGTCTTCTCTCCCAGTGCCTGAAACAATTCTCCAGGCTTCTGCTGCACAACTGAAAGAACAAAATTATGATCAGTAAGACTAATTTATTGTAGGTGGAAGTGCAGTTGACAGAGAAAAACAGCAATTTACATTTTCCAGAACGAAAGGGATTTCAGGACGATGTTGTTTGCTTTCTTCAGTCCCTGGTTTCCTACCACCATTAGGGTTTCATGTCTGTCAAATGCTAGGGAGATTTTAATGCTGCTTTTCTGTCTCATATTTAGCAGTGTACAGCCATGGGTCTTCATAGGGCCAACCCTAAACCACTCATCTTCACGACACAAAGTCACCCCCAACCTTCAGAAATTTGGGAAAAACACTCCAAACGTCCCAAACTGTGATACTGTTTTGACTTTCTATATTACCTGCACATGAGGCCCACCCCTTTCATCAGACACTGCCCCTGGTCTGCACCATTTCCATGGAAAGCTTCCTGCATTTATTTGAAACTCCCGAGAGTGCCAGTAAATTTCCTAACTCTCTGCTTGGTATGACTGTGAGGTGGCAGCATGGTCTGGTGGTGAGGAGGAGCAGCTCTGAAGATGTGTTTTCTTTTCTGCCATGCTGCTGAAGAACCTGGAACCAGAGACTGCGTCTTTCCATACCTGCACTCCCCTCACATACTGCATCTTCAGGCTTTGTTGTTTGCTTTTTGGGCTTTAATTGCTAGTTTCCTGTGGGGTTGGTACAGGACCTGGCATGCTGGGATCCCTGTCTCACTTGGCTTCTTTCAGGCATTGCTGTAATATAAACCAGCTGCACTAATATTTTAGCTGTAGGGAGAAATGTACTGGTTTGATGTGTGCTGTGTAGAAGAAAGAGAAAGCTACTGCCCCTAGCCCAAAAATGTGAGTAGCATAGCAAATATGTTCATGATCTCCCAGAAATGTTAAATGAGATGGATTCTGCCACTGCCTTCGTCGCACTGTGGGCTTTTAAAAAATTCTCTTGTCTCAGTGAAGCTTCAGACTGATGTGCTGAGGAGAGCTGGTGAACCCTGAAAATAAGGCTGAGTCCTGGTGCTGAGTTTTAGAGCAAGATTTTTCAAGGAGGGCATGTTATGAAATAAGAGGATAAATGGTCTGAAAGACCTGTAAGAGCCAAAGCACTGCAGCTTCATGGCAGGGCTTTATAGACAGGCCAGATAGATGATGGAAAGGAGTAAATAACCTGCAGAATAAACAGATTGGTGCAGTGTGGGTTACAGCAGCCCTAACAGGGAGGTAGTAGCAGTCTCCAGGTGTGCAAGGCTTTCCTCACACAGGGATCCTGCTGCTGTGCCTGCAGCAATGGTGATCCCTGCACTGGAATGGTGCTGGCAGCCAGGATGAGGAGCTGTGAGCTCTGCTGGGCCTTGGCAAGGGAGACAGGGCCAGAGCCCTTCCCTGCCCAAGGAGAACTGGGACCCACAGCTGACACTGGAGCATCCTCATGCCAGCCAGAGTAAACCCTATTGCAAACTTTGGAGTTGAATCTCTTCCCTTGAAAGACAAACATGAGAGTGAGGAGTGCCCTGACCTGTCTGGAGGAGTCCTGAAGTGCAAATAGCACGAGAAGGTAACGAGCTGAGTGCAAAAGCAGGTTTGTAAATGCCAGTGTGTGCTGGGGAAAATATATCTAATGAGCTGGTGTTGCAGCTGTCTTCCTTCTCCCTCTGTTTGACATCTCCAAGATGCTGCTTGTGCCCTTCAGGTCTCACCTGAATTTCTCTTGATCAAGGCTGATGGTGGGATTATTTCTTCTTTTGGCCTGAGTTGCCTGATTGGCAATTAGGGGAGGTTTGTCTCAGCCTGGCTATGGAAATGGGGTCACAAAGCCCTGTTGCTGTGGGGCTGCAGGGCAGTGCTGCCCTCCCAGGTGTTCCTGAGCTCGCTGAAGCAAGGCTTGGGCAGTAGGAGAACGTGCATCACCTGCTCAGTGCGTGGCCAAGGGTTGGGAGACCACAACAGCCCTGACTGAGTGCAGACAGCTGGAAAGGATACCCAAAGTTTCCATGCCTGAGTCTTCCCAGCTCCCTGGAGTGAGCTCTTGGAGCAGAGCAGACCTCTGGGAGTTCCTCCCACCCCTTCTTGCCCTGGGACATACACATGTGATCTCCTTTCTCGTAGCTTGCACTTACACTGTGGAACAGGGACTCTCTCCTACCCAGGTGCACAGCTGTGCTCAAACTGGTTTCTCAGAGTAGTTCTGAGGAATTACCACACCCCTCTTCTTTTTTTTTTTTTTTTTTTCCCCCTGGGAAGAAAATCCCAGAAGAGCATCTTGACCACAGTGATAGAAGCTGCTGTTTTGTGAAAGCCCACAGATTTGTCCATGCTCTCCAGCACTCTTCCAGCAACCAGAGATGCTGGAAGATTCTCACATGTCCTGCCCTGGCATGTCCCAGTTATGGAGCTGTTGTCCTTGAATTTGTCAAAGCCATTTTTGATACCATTTTGTGTCTGTTGCCAGGCTCTGGGGCAGTGAGTTTCAGTAGTTCACTGCCTGATGAGGAGCTTCACAGTATGTGACTAGAGAGTATTTTCAATAAAAGGTGTTTGGGAGTGGGATCTTCTGGGGTCTCTTACCAGCAACGACCAGCAATGCAGGATGAAGTCGCTCAGTCTCTGCTCTGGTTTGCATGGAAAAAAACCCCCACATAAAATTCTATCACATCTTTAATGGAAATGAAATTATAAAATTGGGATAATACCTACCTCATGCTGCTCTTGAGGGTTAATTAATGTTTACAAAATCACTTTAGGTCCCGAGATTTAATTGAAGGAAAAATATTACCATATAAACTAGCTTTTTATGCAGGCAGTGCTATAGGGTTTCAGCTGGGCAGAGTGCCGTGGCAGCCAGCGTTAGCACATGTTTTACTACATTTATGGTTGTGAGGCTTCCTGTAGTTTATCTGAAAATTGTCTCTCTGAAATCACAAATGAAACATCAGTGTTTTCCTCTCGCTTTGAAAGAATATTAATTTGCCATCTTAGGGCTTGACTGACTATTTGAACTGCTGTAAATACAACTCTTCTTTGAGAAAAAAGGAATGGAATATCTGTTCCCTTGCTTGGGACAAGCTGATACAACTTGCTAATGATTCCACCTTTGGATGCCATGGATGTTGCTGGCTCATATGAGCAATAAATCAGGCTGGCACTGTGTGTCCTGCTGTAGTTTAAGGGTGTGTTTGGGTGTTCATTATAATCTCCTGCTATCAAGAGATTTTAAATACGGCTATAAAATTTCATTTCTGGAGTTAAATTTGACTGTGGAAGTATCAGCCAGGGAACAAGTTCTGTTAAGTGGGGTGTTTCTGTGGGATTTTTTTTTGGCTTGGTTATTTTGTGTTTGTTGTTTCTTTGCCTTGTTTCAGGGGTTTTTTACAGATGGAGGAGCAAGTGAAGGAGAAACAACACTGGGTTTGGCTACCTTCAACTGTTGGAATAAAACCTTGTCGCTGCATAAATGTCACTTTATTTTCTGCTGTAACTTTTTTTTTATTTCACCGAGTGGTACAGGCTGGGTGGACTTGGAGGTTGGATTGGTTACTCATTGTACTTTTGGTTTCTTCCTGCCACCCAGGGTGACTACGACCCCAGCAGAACCAAAGTTGTCCATTTCAGCATGAACCCGATGAGTTTGGCCAAGCAGCAGCGCAAGGAGGAGCAGCAGCAGCTGCAGGAGGAGTGTGAAAAGCTGAGGGAGCTCGTGAGGGTGCTCAAAGGAGGCGGCTCCATCTCTGGGAATCTGGAAGGAGTTGGGGGATTTCAGTCCCCACAAGAAGTTGCAGGTAGGCTGCTGACTTCTGGTCCTGGGGATGCATTTATTCATCCGTGCTGCCAGAGGAACTGAGTGCGGAAGCAGATGGAGGCACTGCAGACAGTGTGCTTGATGGAGTGGTTAGATGGAAAATGAAAAAAGCTGGGTTGATGCAGGAGAGAGTGAATGTGTGGTGGCAATGCTGTGGCAGTGTGGTAGAGGGTGGGTGGTAAGGCTAAATGATAATAATTCATATCATTTGTTCATGATGAATGAAATACCAGTACAACAGCCTTCATAGGCTGGTGCTGCCGACAGAGTGAAAGGAAATATTTCCTTCCTTTCAGGGCTGGTTTAGCCCTTGAGGTAGTACAGACAGCAGGAAATAACTTTCATAGCTGCAGGGAAGCAAGTGGTTGGAATCTTTTCAGACCTGGCTTAAAACAAATTAATTTTGTTTATCAGTGGATATGTGCCCCATTAATCACAGCTATATTCAATACTCCATGAAAGCAGAGCACATCTTTCACTGAGTTAAATACATTTCACAGAATCTGTGGCACTCCAGTAGTCTGTCTTCCTTTCACTACCTGAGTGAGACTTTTTAGTACAGTAACCCCAAAAATCAACACCTCCAGACATGCTCTCAGACTCTGAAAATCAAGGTAAGGATATCAATAAAGCCTAACCCATCATCTGTAACACTGTGAGGGATCAGGCAGAATCAGGTTACGCTGAAGAGCCCAGGAGAAGTTAGTGCTGTAACTCTCTCAGAGCCTCAAAACAATTTGTTAGAGAAGAAAAAAATGAAAGAGAACTGAAGGTGTGTGTGCAGCAAACCTGGTGTGTTCCGACTGCACGTACATGGTCAATGTCTGGAGGTCAAGCACCTCCCTGAGATGAGACTGAGAGAGCAGAGCTTTTCCCAAAGGTCACAGGTGCTGGAGAATTCAGATCCACAAAAGGACAGAGCCCTGGTTTAAAGAAAATGCACAGAAGAAAACATCTTTCTCTGTTACAAAACCGAAATTCTCAGAAAGTCGCTTGTCTGTTTTCCCATCGCTCAAACAATGGCACTTTATTACTGCTGAGAATGTGTTTGTTCCAGCGTCTCAGAGTGGATTATGGTACTATATAGCCTTAAAAATATGACGGTGAAAAGTGCAGATGGGGTGGTTTATAAAGTGAAGAGCTCACTTCATGTCACAAGTAAGTGACAGTTCTGTCACTCCTGTTAGTGGATGCTCTAACAGATGCATAAGCATGAAACATTTGGCAAACATTTAAAAGGATTATTGTCTGTAGGAGCTTCCAGTCTCAGACCTCCAGTGGGCAGTTCTTGGGGATAGCTCTTGCGTTGCAATTTGAAGTTGAAATGCACTGGGTTTTAGGGGTTTAAATTGCAGTAGCTGTTGCTGCCCAGTGCCCTTGTCTGTCCTTATGCCTCGAGTACCAGGCACATCTGATGCTGCAGGTCAAGGGGGCTGACAGTGCCCAGGGAGGGCAGAGAGGCTGCAGAGGTGAGGTCAGCCTGTGTCTCTGATGAATGAACCTCTGGGGTACCATCTGCAGTAATTAGACCATCTCTTCTGGGGGAATGTGTTGCTCACGTGTGCCTCCTGTGATGTGTTAGAATTATTATTCTGCTGCCTTTCCACACAGTTGGTTTTAGCTGTTTGTGAGGTGCCTCTGTGCTGGGATGTTCCCAGGTTTGTCGTTAGCTCAGAAGGGATGCATTTTTAAAGCTGTTTTCTCTTCTGCCTTTGATTCTAACAGGAAAGCAAACAGCTCGCTGGGTTTCAGGGTATTTCCAGCCTCACGTATGTGATGCCTTTTTTTTTTGTCACTTTTATCCCAGTCCCAAGCTACATCATTCTGACTTCTGGTGACCATCTCGGATGGAAGAAAGCATCATGTTCAGAACTTAGAAGGGTGGGAAGTACTTCAGTGTCACTTACCAAAGTCACAGGAGGGTCCTTTGGATTCTCAGAGTGCCTATAAGTGCATTGGGAAGTGGTTCTTGTAAACAAAATGGGAAAAAGCTGTTGAAGGATGAAGCAGCCCTGTGGATGACTCTTTTTGAGGACAGGATGAAGGTATAGGAAGCCAGGTTATGTGGAAAGATCTTGGGCATTTTTTCTTGTATTTCATGTACTTGTGTCCATCACTGTCATGCACAGGGCACATTGCCATAAATACACCTAAACTCTCATTTCTGCTGTGGGAGCGTTCAGCAGCAGCATGATCAGAGCATGGGAACTGCAAATGTTGGGATGTGAAGAGATCCTGAGGGTGTTACAGTGCTGACCACAAGGTTACTGGGTTATTCTGAGCTGGCTTTAAGTTTACCAGGTGAATTCTAGATTTGGCCTCCTTGCTGGAGCAGGAAAAGCTCCTGGTGGGTTTGGGGACAGCTGATCAAGTGTGCTGTGCAAGCTGCATCCATTTCTGCAGTGACTCCGTCCTGCATCCGCAGTGTGAATACAGCAGCTGTTCAGCAGTGGCTCAACAACATGGATTCGTGTGGCCAGAAAACTCACACTGTCTCCCTCTGGATAAGACATGGAAGATCCAGCTTGTGCTGTTTTCTTAGCTCTGCCCACAGGAACAGCTGCCTCATGCCTTCTGCTTCAGTGTATTCTCAAGGTGTGAAGTGGGGAGCGGGTGGCAGAAGCTCCCCCTGCTTTGTTTGTCACTGTCCAATTGGCTGCCCCAGGGAGGGAGGTTTGTTGTGCATGATAAGGGAGCAGATTTCTGTGAGTTTTGTGAAGCTGTTTCTGTACAAAAATAACAAGAATTGGAGTTTTTCTTACACCCCTTTCTGTCAGCTGCAGTCCCCATCTGGGTGTTTATCCAGCTCATTCGTGTGACACACGCAAGAGGCAAGTTCAGTTCTCTGAGCTTGTCAGGTGGGAGGTCCCTGGTGTCAGAGTAGAACGGGATGAAAAGAGAGCCAGGACAGAGTAGGAAGAGTGTGGATAAAAGCTGAGAGGACAACAAAAGTCATATCTAAGTTTGCATTTTGCCTTTAGACAGGTAGAAGTAAATGTAGTATTTTATTGTCCTATTTTGCCATATAACCTGACTGGCTGCTTGGCGAGGTGAGGGATTTTCAGTGGCCCCCAGCCAGCCAGGTTTGATGTGTTCAGCAGGCTTATGTGGTATGCAACAGCTTTGCTTATGCTTCACAGAATTATAATTATACCAACCAAAAAAAGGCATTAAGGACAATGATGTTGATAGTTTTGATAATAATGTATTGGCCATTGTTAAATCCCTTCATTGGACTGGAGTGCAGCACATTTCTTCTGATCACATTTCCGACTCCTGCGTAGGTAATAAGAAAATTATTACTGTGGACGTTAAAGCTCATTAAATGTGACTCTATTAAAAATCAAGGTTATGCTGGACTTTAAATCTCTTTGAGCATAACCACTGGAGGCTGCAGCACAGCCTGGCAACTTGCCACATGGTTCAGTGGCCCTTTCCTCTCATTTATGCCGTAATAGTCTCTGTTCAGATGGGCACCTATGGAGAGCTATAACAACACCCTGTCCTTTTCCAAAATGCAGTGCAGGCTCGTGGGGTGTAAGGGGCAGGGCTGTGGGCACCACACTCGGGGCGTGGGCTGGAGCTCTGTGAGTGTTGTGTTTCTTTGCTGGGTTGTGTAAGAGCTGGGAGCACCAAGGTCAGACAGCCATCTGGGGAGAGGCTCCGCCTGCTCCTGCCTGGGAAACAGGGATGCAGATTGTGACAGCTTTGGAAAGGTGGCACAGGGCGTTGCTGCACAGATCTGAAATCTGTTCCAGTTCTGCATTTCCCTTTCCCATGCTCTTCACACCTTCCCTCCACTGCTCTTCTGTATTTCAGTCTGCATCTTCCACTTTTTTTTTTCCATCTCCATAGCTTTTCCTGTTTTTTTCCCCCTTTTCTCTCCAGGCCATTTCTGTTTAGAACTTTCTTTTTTTTGGGATCCTGGTAGACCTCTTGATTTCTGGGACTGCTGGTGATGGATTTGGGTCTTAGTTGCAAGCAAATATGCAGGTGGCAGCTAATGGGGAGCTGAGAGAAGTAATGACTTGTAACAAAGCATAGGTAGAAATGACAGAGAATGGTTCAGGTGCTCCTTATCTCCATTTGTGATCCTATCTGAAAGGTAATGTATCTGAAGGTAGGAATGGATGATCCGTGGAAGCTGGTTCCTGACTAGAAGAATGCAGTAATGCAAATTTTCCATGAGCTCTCATGATTTATTGCTATCCCGTAGCTACACTGGAATGTTCCCTTCTTCATGCAGCTTCTCCCTGTGAGAAAGAGGAAAAGTGCTTTTAATATTCTTCCTGGTGAGAGAGAGGCTGGCACCCCTACCAGGAAGGAAGATGGGGAAATCAACTCTGATTTCAACCATCTGGGGAGAATGTTGGAACTATTTTCCTGAGCATATTCCCACCAAAAAGGAAAGCTGTTCATCCATCTCAATGGTTTCAGTGTCCTTTTCCCCTTGTTGAGGAAAAGGTGGGGAAAGGGGGTCCTTGATGAAGGACTGGGGAATCTCACTCTGAGCAGGTGTTTGGCCCTAACACAGATGCTACACCTGGCATTCAGCAGGGACTGTCCCCAGCATCACAGCCATGCCAGGGCCTTGTAAAATGTATTTAATTGGATTTAAATTGGGTAATGAATTAATATTAAAATAATCTAATCTTGTTGAAGTGACACACCAGAGATGGTAAAATTTGTCACTGTCCCAGTGTGCTTGTGCTTCTGATGAATGTGCTTCTGAATACAGAAGGCGACAAAAGAGGAGCAGATGGAATTTAGAAGTTGCCATTCTCCATCCACAGTTGGCTGAGCTGTTGGTGCTTGGAAGCCTTGGTGCTTCCTGCCATCTGTGTAGGGAATCCACACATGAGGAGGGCTGCACCTGTGAATGAGACCCGAGTCCACCTGATGGAGGATTCTTCCATGACCTCAGCTGCTGGTGGGTGCACGTGTGGAAGTGCAGCCTCCATTCCTCACTGTGTGCCAGTGGCTCCCAGCATCCCACTGCTCAAATGGGCTTGAGCCAGGTGAGTGCACAGAGGGCAGCTCTCCTTCAGTCTCATCCTTCCTCTTCCTGAGGCACAGGAAGGATTCATTAGGTGACCCTTCTGTCACTTATGTTTAACCTGCTGGTTCCCCTTCACTTGTACTGAAGGAACTGCCTTTGTTCTGAAGAGACGCAAAGGTCCAGGGCATTTGCTGCCTTCAAATGTTAAGGGACTTCAGTTAAAAGCAGGATGTTAGCCTTTGTGCCCTGCCTGTAGCTCAGTAAATTGCTTTCTGCATATCCCAATTTCATCTGAAGTTAATAAAGAGCTTGACTTTGCCTCTGGTGCTTTGCTGTGCACTGATGAAGGTCTGTCCTCTTTCACTCCAGAGATGGCCACATATCCTTGATGGGGGAAGAAATCATCCCCTACTGCTACCTGCATCCGAGATGCTGCATAGCACTGGTGTGCAAACCACAAACGATGTGGAAAGCAGCACAAGGGATGAGAGTTAGCAGCAGTCCTGACCCACTGGGAGCTGCCTGTCCTCCTGTGCTGACTCCACAGCCTCCGTGGGGCAATCCTTCCAGCCCTCAGCTAATTCTCATTATTGTTGTTTTTATGGTGCTACTTTCTCTTCTGCAAGACATTTAGACCAGTCTGGGACCTGAATTGTATATTAAGACTGGGAATAAGCTGATAGTTTAAATAGAGCTTACTTTGATTCCCTTCGTTATTATCCATATCCCTTTGTCTCAGCCCAGCACTGGAGATAGCCAGGTGGTGCTGCTAAATATATCTGTTTTCATAAAAAACTCTAGCAGAGTTGTGATCTCCTGTACTTCATATTGACAGGGTTACAGTTTGTAGGGGAGAGTCCCTAAATGGTGTCAATGGATTTGGGCAGTGCAGCCGTAAGGGGAAAATACCTTGAAGTTTTTGTGTGTTCTGACTCAGCAACAGTGCCTTTGATGGTAAATGTTCTGCACTACTGAAGTCACTGCAGGCACCTGTAAAGGTCCTGGCTTGAATGAAAGTCCAATATTTCAAGAGGGCTGGAAGAAACGTTTCCTGACCTTAAAAAAAAATTGCTTTAATCATATATAGTATTCATTGTCCAGAAGAATTGCCCAGGTTGTTTTTTGGAGATAATACAGACATGAAGTCATGCAGCACTGAGGATATTGCAAACAGGGTGCCCTGCCTGTGGCAGTTTGCCATGGGTCTGTTGAACAACCAGAGGCTTGCCCCTAGCTCGGTGTAATCTGTGTGCTGGAGAGGGCCAAAGGTTGCTGACCGAACAAACCCCCAAGGATGCCTGAAGCCTGCAGCTTCTTGTGAAACTGGGATGAGAGGTGCCACGGAGACATTGCTGGAACTTTCAGGCTCTGTCTGCTGTCCAGGGAGCCAGAGATTTGTAATAAATTCTGTAAAGTCGTTGTGTTGTAGCTGGCGAATGTGTAAAACTTGATGTCAGTCAAAGGTTACTATCCAGACTATTCTTAGCCTTCACAAAGAGCAAAAAAAGCTGCAGGATTTCTTCCTGCCCTCCTCTTCTACCAATTTCACATGTGAAGTTCTTGGAGAACTCAATATTTCTGTTTTTCTAAGAGGCAGCCTGTGAACCTATATAATACCTTCATACAGCTCCAGCAAGTCCTACAAGGGGTTTTTTTACAGCATCTTCTACCATCTTGCTAGGCACTGTGTAGAAATGGATTAAAAAATATGTAGTACAAGTAGAAGCTTTGTTCCATTGAAAAAAAAATTTTGGAAATAAAAAAATAGTAAAATAAGTTGTGAAAGAGAAGGAAATAGAAAAGAAAATAAAAATGTATATGTGATGGGAAGCACCAAATTTAAACACAACTGCAACAACATCTGCGGTGGTTTCTGTAGCAATATGAGGAAGGAGGCTCCCAAGGGAAAATTCTCTGGGCTTATTGATCCTGGCTTGAGTCCAGGTGTAATGGAAATGAGTAGCACTGCAAGAAAATACAGCTGAGGAGAAGGTTGCTGGTTTCCTGGGCAAATGCATTTTCCTTACTCGGTCCTGACACACCAAAGGTGTGGTGTTACATCTGGGGAGGAAGAGGCTGCCTTTGCTGAGGTAGGTGGGGAGCTTAGAGGTGACTAAAGCCATTACAGATGGGCAGAGAGCAAGGTTAGAAGTGACTTCAGGGAGCAGATAAATGAAGAGAAAATGTGTAGAGAAGCCTGAGCTGACAAGGAGTATTCTGTCTCCTTCTGTATGTGGCTGTGAAGGAAAAACTGGTAATAGAAACAGTACTTTTAAGGCTGATTACTTGGGATTCCAGTTCCCAGTCCATCAGTAGCTGAGTGAAATTCAAAGTGAGCATGTGGAAGTGCTGTTCTCACTACCAGAAGTAACCCCCAGAAGTAGCTGTGCTCCTTCATTTCTGCTCAGGGAATGTTCAGAGCCTTTGCAAGGACAAAAGTCAATGAGCTGCAGAAGGATCCAAAATCCTTCTCTCTGTGTTTTAACTCCTTCCCACCCTCACAATCCTCGTAAAGCACCACCAAATTTGTACTGTACAGAAACTGCCACATGAAGGGTAACACCCTTTGCGGCCTCAGTTCTTCTACATCCCTCAGGTTCTTCAGTATCCCTCAGTGCTGATGGTTCCTTTGTCAACCAGAGACAAGCCAGCAGCCTGTTGAGCTTTGTTGTTGGTAAACTTTGTAATTTGTGTTTTCCTGCCTGAGATATTTGAGTTCTCATTGCTTGGTTGTGGCCTCCTTGGTGGCTGGGATGCTCCTGCTAGATGTCTCCAGCCCTGAAGGGCAGGAAATGCAGTATCATCTGCAGCTGCCCTTTGGCTCCTGCGGGGCTGTGCTGTGAGCTGCCTCTGACAGCACTTTGCATCGTGGAGCAGCTTTTGATTAGGCCTGATGTGCCACAAGGCCTCTGGATGTACACAATTGAAAATGCTCTTTCATTCATCAGCAGGATTGAGAAGAAAGGCTTGTGCTGATGTCTCAAATTCAGGCCGACACGATTTCCCTGACATCAGAAAAACCAGCCTGCCAGCGTGGCGCAGCGCTCCGGCAGCGCAGAGCCTCAGATCTCTGCTCTGCATCTTGTCAATGTATTGTTTCTCCTGGAAATTAAAGCCCGATGCCTCTGGGAGCCAGTAGACTGGTAGAAATCCAGTGGAGGAACTTTTCGAGGGGTGTCAAGGACACCAAGAAGTCTTAAAAAGCCTTTTGCTGGCAAGGCGAACGTCCCCTTGGTTGGAGTTGTTTATTGGATTCAGGAAAGATTACAGGAATCAAAAAATACTAAACTTATTTACTCTTTCCCACTCCATACTACCCAAGATGGTTTTCCTGTTGTGATCAGGTCATAATAGGGAAAAAATGACTGAGTTTGCTGGTATTCTGTGGAGTCCTCATGCCAATTTGCAGGCAGCTATATGTGGCCAGGAGCTGACACCTGACTGCCTTCACAGGATAAATTAGGGCTCCTAAACACTGAATCCCAGATGAGGTGGGGTGAATGTGTGGAGACAGAAATAAAGTTTGTCTCCTTGTACCACCTTTTAAAGCGGCAGCATGCAACTAAAATTTGGAAGCCAAAGATAACTTTTGGCATGGACTGTTTTTCTGGTTCATCTCCCTGTCTGTGGGAAGCTGATTTTTCTAAGAAATGCTGTTGTGCAGTTGAATTTCCAGTATTTCTTTTCACTTACGCTGATTATTTAGGAGCTGTAAATGGAGTAAAATAAAGTTCAATATTTTAGAGCGGCGGCTGTATTTAAGAAGTTTATATTTGATGAGTAAGTTGATGACATTGCATTATGTGAATTTGATGTGCAAAGTTGTCACTAGAGTGTAAACACAGTGACAGCAGGACCAGCAATTCCCAGCCTAATCAAGTAAGCAGAGTCACACATCCTTTGAGCTATAGCGTAATAGAGACTGATTTACATATTAAAATGAGAGAAGCTACACAGATCCGACAATTAGGTTGATATTTTAATTGCCTAAAAGTCAGGAAATTCAAAGTTATGTTGCCTGCATCAGTTAATTTGTCACCCACACCTATTTGTGGTATTTTCAATGACTTTATTTGGTACAAAACCAATGTGGATTTAAATACATTAAATGTTAGCTGTGGATGAAAGGACAGCTTTGGATTTGCTGGTTTACAAAGCAGACTAAGAGAACTGAGGATTCAATTCTTGGTGTGTTTAAAAGTAGTACAAACAAATTTCAGGTAATTTCTTTCTTAATATTCTAGTAAGCATGTTGGGAGGGAGGGAGAGGGAGCTATATTCAAATGCAATGAAAAAAATTCTCATTGATCTCAACAGACCTTGAATTGTATCCTTAACTTCTTGTTTTCTTTGTAAGGAATAAGCTTTATTTAATTGCAAATTCACACAAATGCACTAGTAGCACTAAGAATTACATCAATATATGGATTCTGTCCTTGATGTTTATGCTGGTTTCACAGGGCTGATCTTGCATTCAGATAAGCTCTCGCTATACAGCTCCCTTATCTCCCCATGCTGATGTTCTGATATATGAACGCTTGTTCCCTGTGCTCACAAAAAGCTATTCACATGCAGAGTCTGACGATTTTTTTATAATCCTTCTTTGAATTAGCCTACAAAAAGAACGTGTTTGAAAAGGTTAACTAATGGATACATTTTTCTCCCTGATGAGGAAAAGAAAAATGGTGAAGCGCTGAAAAATGGTCAAGCAGAGTTTTGATCACGCTTTTCTAATCAAATACATTCTAGGTAGTGAACAAGTGGAGAAATGTTAATCCATAGTGGATTTATTTGGAATGGAGAACATCTATTTGGAAAGCAATCAGCATACAAAAGCAGACACTTGTAATTACTTTGCTGTCTTAATCATGGCACTGCCATCAGTACCACGATGTGGTAGAGTTGTGATATCCTTTAGAATGTGGTGCTGACATCAGGATGTCAGCAGGAAGGGAGAAAAGCCTGTCTTAGCATCTTCATCCCTATCGACCTGGCTTGCTAACACCCAGGTGCTAGGTCAATAACTACGTGCAGTGCTCTCTGTGCTGCTGGCTGTGGTCAGGGCACCTCGTGCTGCTGGTGTGGTTTTGTGCCAGGGAGGGAAAGGCATTGTTAAATCATAACAAGTCCTAAAATGCAGGAAACTCATGTCTGCCCATCAGGGATTTCTGAGCATCTGGGAGCAGCCCATTCTTTCCAGTAAACTAAAGCTATCAGGTGTGGTTTGTGTGTCACAGCACTGATGCATCTTCCCTTGCTATTGCAGTAATTCCTTGTTTTCTCCATTTCAGTGCCAGCTTGTCTGGCATCTCCACTTAGAGAGCAAGTCAATCCAGCTACCATTAGGGAACAGCATATTCATTCTTGCATACAACCAGCTCCAGCTCAATGGATGAAAATCAAACAGATGAAAAGCTGAAGATGAGATCAGATTCACAAATTGCCTTTTCACTCTCTGGCTCCCTGAGTGTGTTTGTGTCTCTGTTGAACAGAAGACTCTCGATGGGTCCTGTTGGAGGACTGTGGCATGGTGGGTTGGGCGGGTGTGCAGTGTTGCAGTTACCTTCTGCCATGATCAGACACCGTCACAGGTGTGCAGCAAAAGTACCTAAATTAAATAGATCAGAGGCTTCTGTAAGGAAGGGCCGGAGGCAGCAGCAGCACCTTCGCTGGAGACTGCGGATGTGTCATCAGAAATCTCTCCGCTGGTGGCATCAAAGCCACCGTGCAGATCTGAGAGATTCAGCAAAGGCTTTCTGAATAGGCTGGTAATGACGCCGGCGTGTGATTCCCCTTTTAGACTGCCATGCTGCGACGCCTTCCCTGAGATGAGGCAGGATTCAGGCGAGGGAACTTTCTGTCTCGTTTTAGAAAAGCGATAAAAATAAATCCCGAGTTAGAGCTGGTGATGTTAGAGCTGCAGAGCAGATGTGGGTAAAGGCGTTTCTGTCATCAGCCACCGTGGGGAGGAACTCCAGGTCAGGTTGTTTCCACGATCAGTCCCTTCCTCGCTACGTGGGCAGGGTGCTGATGCCTCTGCAGGCTCCCTGCAGGACGTGTTTGGACTCCCATGGTGCTACAAGGAGTAGCAGAGATTACTCTTTGCTCCCATTTCAAAGCACTTCTTTCTACTACGGGATCCTTCACATTTTACAATGAAAAAACCTAGGAAAGAGGAGGGGAGTGTTACCCTATGCTTTTATTCCTGAGTCCTTAGGAAGATTTTGGTGAAGAGAGAAGTTTTGAGCAGAATGCTCCCACATATGCAAAGGCTTCATCTGCAAGGTGATGTCCTAAGCCAAATGGAGAGGCTGCTTGCAGCTCTTGGGAACAGATTTAAAGCTAATGGCATCTTAGTTACACCTCAGGTAGCTCAGAGTCCTCAGCTGCTAACCCCAACAGAAATAAATAAGGATAAAAATTAGAACCAGGCATATCACACCTCCTGCAGCATGTTAAACACTGCTGTTCTCCTCTGTCAAAGCTGGAGTGAGCCGGGCTCTTCCATACAACCAGGGCAAATAAGCAATTAGCAAGAGATACAGAAATAGTGTTTAGGAAGGTATAAAGTTGCTCTGAGAGCTATTAAACACCTCTCCTTGTTTTGCTCATTGTTCAGAGTGGGAATGTTTGACACTTAACAAAAGCTGACTAATGCTTTGGTTTTTTTTTCCTTTTAATGATCAAAATTCAGGGGAGGGCTGACTGTGACAGGCAGGAGAAAGAATTGCCATCTAAGTTAAGCTCTTTTTAATTAGAAAGCCCCTTGGATGATTTAGTTTGCAGTGATTTGAGTGCTGGCTGGTTTGAATGTGTCAGTGGTACTGACCAGCAGGATGCAGCCCTGTTCTCCAGGTTCTGGTTTGCTCTTCAGGCATCAAGAAGGGAAGCTGCTCCAACAAGGAGAGTCTGTGATGAGGGAAATTATAACCAAAGCCAGCCGTGCTCACAACTTCACCATCTGCTGGGCAAGCTCTCCCTTGGATGCCAGCACTGGTGGGAGCAGACATAATGATGATAATATTTTCCACTTCTGTAGCACCCTCTGTCCAAAGATCTCTGAGTATGCCAGAGATACTAATTAAGCACCCATGGGAGGTGAGCAGGAGTCTCCACACAAGCTTTTTTTGCTTGCAGAGTCTAAAAAGATTGTGGCACTAATCTTTGGGCAGCAATTCCTTCCATCAGGCAGCTCTGGAAGAACTGAAAACCTTTCATAGTGTTGTTAGCTTGAATCAAAGCTGTATTAGGAAAGCAGTCTGGCTGACATGGACCTGCTGGACCGAGCTTGTGCTCCTGAGTGGTCTTGTTGGGGGAGCAGCAGAAGCTGGGTCTGCTGCAGCTGGTTCAGAGTTTCTTGTAGCATAAGACTTGGAGTAGGTCTTATAACTTATGTCCAGTCCTTAACATATGGCCTTCTGAGGAAACTGTGCCCTTAAGATCAGATGGAAATCTCAGTGCAGTGCCCTACATGTGAAAAATCATGGAATCATTTTCCAATTTGGGTTGGAAGAGACCCGTAAAGGTCATCCTGTCAAACCCCCTGCAAATAAGCAGGGGCATCCTCAACTAGGTCAGGTTGCTCAGAGCCCTGTCCAGCCTGACCTCAAATGTTTCCACCCACCACCTCTTTGGGCAACCTGGGCCAGTGTTTCACCATCCTCACTGTAAAAAACTTCTTCCTTATATCTAGTCTGAATCGACCCTCTTTTAGTTAAAAACCAATTGCAGAAACCCTGCTAAAAGGTCTCTCCATGTCTTTCTTATAAACCACCTTGAAGAGCTAAAAGGCAGCAGTAAGGTGTCCCTGGAGCTTTATTTTAGCTAACTCAGTCTTTCTTTTTCATACCCTGCATTTCTACTTCAGGAAATACACGAGTAACACTGAATGGTCCATCAGGAAGGACCGAGCATGTGAAAAAGGCAAAAATTTGCCCACAAATCTGTAATGCATGATGCCAGCAGTCACAGTCCTGGATTTAAAAGTATGTTCCCATGAAGATCCATAACATGCTCTTCAGTTGGGTAGAGTTGTCATAGTGAAGCTTTTCCTTCCCCTTGATTGCAAGGTATAAAATGAAACCTTCTGATTAAGAGCAAAAATACACCTACTATCCACGATCTCTAGGAGGAAAAATACTGTTGTCAAGTATCCATTATATGGTGTGTAAGTGTATTTGAGGCTATTAAAGACAGTTATCCTCAGAGATTTATATGTAACAGGTTAGAACAGGGGAGGGTGGGGGAACAAACCCTTGCTGTGTTTAATTATTGCTGGGTGCTGCATGCACTTTTCTCCATTATTTACTTAATCTTAAATGCCAGATGCTAAAGGGCACCAGCATCAATTAACTGCTTAATTAGACTTGCAAAGAAATCATGTAATTTAGTTATGGGCAAATAAAAAACCCAAAAACGCACAGAACAGAAGCTCAGGGCTCTCTTTGCAATCATTTTTAAAGCTCCCTGCATACATTGTTTGCTTTCATTGCTCACTGGAAACTCTTTGGAGCACTCTCTGTGCCTCTTGCCCTGTAGGGAGCCAAATGTCTGGATGCAGCATCTCTTGTTCATTCTGAGTGGATTTAGCCACAGCTTGCTTTGTTGCTTTCCAAATTCTTTTAGTAAAGGTTTGGATGAAGGATTTATATGCTGCCTCATCCTGATGCAAAGTAGAACCTGGCCCTCACCCTTTCTGTGCTCTGCATCCCCTCTGATGCTTGCTCTGGGTGCCCAGTTAGGGGAAGACCCTGTGCTGCTCCCTGTTCCTCCTAGGAAGACATATTTTTGTGTTTTGCAGTGTATTTTAGTATTTTAGCATGCAACCCAAAAGCACCCTAACTTTAACTAAAAAGCCCTACTTCCCTCACCTCAAAATAATAAACAGCCAGATACTTCTATTCCATTAGTTCCCACTCTTATGAGTAAGAGGGTTCACAGGAGTGGAATGCATTTTGTTTTATCAAGGCCTACAAGTCTGAGTCCTTATGCTGCAAATTGCTGTTAAGAGGGTAATAATAATGCCCTGGGATTGGGCATAAGCAAAGTTTTCCTTCTGGAGAGCTGCTGCTGCCCCTGTGACTCTGGTGGCACTGTTCTCACTTTGGTAGCAGCAGCACTGTCATTGCACTGCCTCTGCAGCATCCCCTGTTTCACAACTTTTGTTTCTTTCTTAGTGCCTGCATGTTGGAAGCTGCTGACATATTTTTTCTCAAATGTCCTGAAACCTTCCTGAAAACAAGGTGGTGTTCAGCTTTTGAGAGCTTTGTTCTCCCTCTCTGCCTGTGCTGTCTCAACACTGCTCTTTTCCTTTCTGAAAATGCGACCCAGCCCTTACAGAGTTCCTTATTTCTTCAAAGCATTGTATAAACATTATCTAATTAAGTATATATAACATGCCCTAAAGTATTTTAAGGGAAAACTGCAGCGCAGCATTGAAGTTTCCAGCCACTTGATCCAGTGTAAAATCTGATTGAATCACTAATTATTTTTCAAAATGCTGTGCCTAATGACATGTATCAAGACAGTGAGATCAGAGCTGCAGCCAGAAGCGTTGGGAGCCAAGGAGAGAGGGGCTGTCAGGTAAGTTCTGTATTACTTCTGGAGTTGGTTTGGATCTGCACACTGAGGTAATAAACAACAACAGCAATAAAAAAAGATGCATTCAGATCTGCAGCATTCAGATCTTTCCTGTTTTGATATATATAATCAGCTCTACATTTCCTGTTGAAATGTTCATTAAAATTGCAGCCCCTGTGATTATGCAGCTGCCTAATTCAAATCAATGGGGCTCCTGAAACAATTTTGGATATTTTTAAATACTGCTGTAGAACTTCCTTGTTTACAATGTTATGATTAAGTGACTTTTTTTCTCAGTCATCTAAAGCATTAATAAAAATCTCTTTAGGTTTTCTCTAATTTTTTTGTTTGTTTGTTGTTTTGTTTTTTTTTTTTATGTCTGAGCAGCTGCAAGTCATGCAAACCTTGCTTTATGGTTTTATCTTTTACTTCTTAGTACAGAATGTCTTTTTGGATTGATAACTAAATCAGAAGCCCAATTACACAAGTTTTTTATAATTCTTAGTAAGCCATAATTGACTTTTTTTTTGTCTTGGAATCCAAATACAAGTAAATAAAATTAACGGAGCAGCGGAATAAACCTCACTGAGAGTCCTGTAGATGGTGAGAGGGAATGAAGGAGTGGCTGTGTGGCACTTAGTTGCTGCCTGGGGTTAAACCATGACAAACAGTCATGCTGGGTTTCCAGCTCACCAGCTTCTGAGGCAACTGTTGATAATGCTGCCAAGAAGATTATAATGTCCAAAGGGTCAAGTACTTCAATAGGTCTCATGCTGAAAGGGAGGTAATTTCAGTTTTACTGGAAAGATGCATTCAAGGTAATTTCAGCTCAGGAAATTCTGCTTTGGAATGCTTCAGAGTGATGCCAGGGTTGTTGTCAGTTTGTCTAAATGGCTTTGGGTTTATTAGCTTTTCACTTTTCTAACACCTTCAATCCCTTTTACTGTTTGTTACTGAAGCCTTGGCACAATTCTGATGTGTTTAAGTTGCAGACATTACAGGAAAATATCTAAATCAAAACATTGTGGGAGAGAGACAGCATGAACAAGCAGATGTTTACAGTCTCTGACTTCTGTGGTTGAGGAAAAGCAAACACATTTCTATAAAAACTCAATGTGGTAAAAGCATTTTAGTTGCCTGTAGTTACATGCTTCACCTGCTTGCAAAGGTATTTTTCTAGTTGTCTTTTGCTTTTATTACCTCTCTCCAGCTGTACTTATTAACTCCTTTGTTTAACTCCACTTGATAATGGTCCCACTGGGGCTGCAGGAGCAGGGGAAGAGGCAGAGCTGGCACAGCTCAGGGCTGGATCTCTGGGTCACATCATTCCCTGCTGAACACATCTGCTCGAGCTGGTGCTGCCAGGTCAAGTGTGGGGGTGGCCAGATGTGAAGCACTGCAGATGTTTTGGTGTGGTTGAGCCCAGATGGTCTGACACCAACCTGCCAGTGCTGCTGCCACTGCCACGTCCCTGATCACAACAAGTACTGTGGGAACTGTGCAGGTCAAAACTGGTCACTGCTGGCTGGAAATTGCCAAGTGTCTGGTTACTGGGTTGAGAAATACATGAAGATTTTAAATGAACCCTTGTTCTATGGTGCTGGAGAAATAGGATGCAGTCTGTAAGACTGAGAAGTGAGAATTGTTATTTAGTATAGTTTGTGTCCTCTTGGTATTCAGAGCTTATGCACCTATTGAATTCAGCTATGGAAAGTTGGAGGTAAATGCTTTGGATGTGGACAGGGGAAGTGAATGAGATGGAAGAAGACAGGAGAGACCAAAGCTGTTTCTTCTTTTTGCAGAGAATAGATTGAATGTGATTTGGCCACTGCATCTTAATGGGTAATCCCCACTCTGAGCCTCAGATGAAAAGAAGAAATCTGTAAGGCTAGAGATAATGCAGGAGGATTTTTGCAGACTTTTCTCAGATGTAAAGTGAGCTACTGAATAGCACAGCCTTTTAGGATAACTTTTTCTTCGAGCACAAAGCTAATTCACTGATTTAGCCGAGTTGGGTAAATCTGTTTCTCGTTGCCTGCACATCCTACGCACACAGATCTTTGGTGTGTACCATTTCTTCCTCTCCTCACTTGTTCCTCAACATACACTTTTCCTAAGACTCTCTGACCTGTTTTGGCAGAGCTGCTCATGCCAGCATCATGGTCTCCATGACACTTGGTGTCATTGACCTCAGTGGGAAGAGTCCACAGCAGCAGCAGCGAGTAAAACATTCTCTAAACCTAAACCTGAAGTGAATCCTTCTTGTGGGAGGCTGCAGTGCAAGAGATCAGGATTCTCTGTGCACTTGCTCCCTGGTGTGGGGTGGATCATTGGAAAACAAGAGTCAAGGTTACCTCAGTGCTGTGGTTTTTTCTGTACCAAAATAATCTCTTTGGTGACTAAGCACGGGAGATCTCAAATTTTTTGACTGATCTGATTCCAAACAGGATAGTCCTGCACTAAGCCAGTGTTTGGTGCAGAGTTCTCAGGAGACAGAGAGATGGAAGAGTTCAAGCAATGTCAGAAAGTGAGAGGATCTTCCCAACAAGTAGGGCAGGAAGAAGGGATGTAGAGGCTGTGCAGGGGGAATTCAAGATGAAGTTGGAAAAGAAAAAGAGTGAAATTCAGGAGTAGGCTGTTCTTTGAGCCTGCTACTACAGTTGCTGTGGTGGAGCTTGCTGCAATGAATGTGTTGGCTTCTTGGGATTCCCAAAGTGCTCTGCAAACTTCACAGGAAAAGGAAATCTGCACAGGGATTGCTTCATCCACCACTAACATGCATCCATGGCCAGTGTGAAGTACAGCAACTGCTTAGTGCCACACAGAGTGTCCCGATGGCAGAAAGGGAGAGGTGTCTTTTTAACTTGAAAGTGGAGGAGGCAGAGTGTGGTTACCAAATGGCATTTGTACAGGACTGATGCCACAGTCCTGGGTCGTGCCCTCGGCCCCAAATAAAAAAATGCTCTGCCAGGAAAAATGTTTTACTTCTTCTGTAGCATTCCAGGTCTGAGTCTCTCATCTGCTCTGAAAAATGTTATATCCAGAGCGCAGCGTGCTCCCTGCCATAACCTCTAGCTCATTACTGATTCAGGCAGCGAGTGCCAGCTATTGAATCACAGGGCTGGGACCCAGCTAAAGGTCAGGATTGTGTCTACGTACATGAAAGCAAGCACAGCCTCTTCCTTCCAAAAGCACTAATACATGGAAATGTAAAAGTTCTCGTCTGTGAGTTCTGCAGCACTCACGTCAGGCTTGGAAGCAAACAGACAGGTAGGAAAAGGCAGCTTCCCAGTTGGGGATAATCATATCAAGGGACTGATGGAGTTTAGGAGATGTGGGCACAAGCAAACAGCCATTGTTAGTCTCCAGGGTGGAATAAAATGTGTTTTTGCCAGCAAATGCAGACAGTACCTGGAAGCAATTTGAAAAGCCAAGCTAACTCCCGTGGCTTGCTGGCCTCCAAGATAACACTTTTACCTGTGTCCTGTATCCCACTGCAAAGGTTTCGTGCTGCTTTTTCCAGCTCATGCTTAGTTTCCACAGTCTCTGCCTCCAGCAGCTTTTCAGCTAACTTTGCTCTTAAAACCTCTTGCCTTTTGTAGTTTGAGTTGTGTGATGGAGGACTGAATGCCTTGCATCTGTAGGGAAAGACAGTCTCTCCTTCAAGACATGCATGGACTTACATATCTCTGCTTCGTGTTGAATTGAAGGATTTTGCCTCTGTTATTTGGGATTTCTCAGTTGTTAAAACATTTCAATGCCTGTCATTAGCAAAGGGACATTGGGCTGACAGAAGCCATTTCTCAATCTCCCACATTTACTCACCTGCATCCGTTCTGAGGAGCTTAATTTTCATTATAATCCACTGGGTCACCTGTGCTCCATCAGACTGTTCTCCCTAAGGTCTTGTTTCATTAGAACTTTATTATGGAGCTAATTTTATTTTTTAAAGCCATCAAATTCAAGGCTGAGCTCTGAATTTTCCTGTTAAACAGGAAGATATTCCTGGTCTGTGCCGTGATTCAGCAGATTCTGTGTTCTCAGGGCTGTCACCAGATCTGTGCTGTTGAATTAAGTAGTATCCTTGACTTTCTTTCCCTTAGCTCCTCTATCTGTAAGATGGAGACGGTGCTAATCTCTCATTTGTGTGACTCCATAAGGTTTGTCCAGCACTTCAAAGATGCCAAAGACAATAAAACTGCCAAGCCTGCTTTCACTAACAGGATTGATGATTTACACCCAAAATGCTCATTTTTGTGCTAAAACAAGATCACCTGAAAGATACTGCGGTTGGAACCAACCCAGGGGAGGGGGGAGGAGGAAACCATCTGTTACACAACAGCAGAAATGTTTCAAGGCATTCGCCTGGGAAGCTCTGGGTGACAAGTTTGGAATATGAAGGCTTATTTATATGGATGGAGCTAATTTTCTCTAAGTTATTCATTTTTTACTTAGGGAATTACCTAATCTTACAAGACACTCTAGGAGGAAAGATTCATTTATTCTCTGTCTCATTCAGCCGCAGGCAAGCCTGAAGATGCTCTGCCTCTTCCAGTTCTGCTTTTTTAACTGATTCTATTAATGGAGCTTAAATATTTTCTTCTTCTGGATAAAAAGGGTTAATCTTTCTCATTCCCACTCACCCTTCTCCTCCTCTTTTTCTGGAGAGTTCTTTTTTTGGCAGCTCTGGCTGTTTCTATCATCTTCTCCCCCTAATCTGCCACTATCTGAAGAATTCATTACATTTCAAATCAGAGGCCTTGCTGCATACATTAGCAGGTTTTAATAGACTTGCCAGGACTCAAAAAGGAGGAAAAAAAGAGAGAAGATTTAAAACTCTTGTCTTGCCGAAAGCAGACAGATTGACTCAAAAATGATTCAGTCAATAAAAGATGAGTTTTGAAAAGGCTTCCCTCTGCTCAAAGGGAGCTCGTATTCCAGAGAATTAGGTTTTTCTAAGCCCACTGTCAGAAATTAATAATACATACGGCATGTAAAATGGATTTAGCCCTCTACAGCCTTATACAAACATATCTTTGACTTGCTAAATGTGACACGACTACCAGGATTTTCCAGCCTTTATCCCAGGAGTTTGTCATCTCTCCAGAATGGTGACCTCGGTGGAATTTTTAAGCACATTAAAAAAAATTTGCTAAATGAGATTTTAATTAAGAATACGTTTTTACTTCCCTCACCCTTTTTCTCCACCCGAACCCCTGCTGTCAGAGTGTTTTATTATTATTTGCAGTCAAAATTATGCCAAAAGCTCTGGTTTAAACTCTCAAGCTATCAAGTCTCTTTGCTTGACTTTTTCAGTGGCCTTCCTTTAAAGAAAGATGCTGAGCCTTCTGCAGAATCTTTGATTTGGATGTGGTTTTTTTCTGCTGCCATAAAAAGGCTTATAGGCCAATGAAATATGTCTTTTTTAGGAAAAACAAAAACAAAACCAGGGCTTCTGTCTTACTAGATCCACAAGTATTCTTGTGTGATTTGAGTTTTTCCCCGGTGGTCCTGCTCACCTTGCTTAAGGTAACTCAAGTGTGCAGGTATGAAATCACTCACCACCACTGTTTATTCCTCCATCACACTCCCTCAGCTGATAAGAACTGAAAGTGGTATTAATTTTATCCTCCTGGATGATTTGGCTTGATCCTTTATTCAAACTGGCCTTGTTGAAACCACAGAAGGTGTTGTCTTGAGCAGGTAGGCCCATACAGCCTTCTGGATGGCTGTGGGCTGACTGCATTTGTCCGTCTATTTTCTCATCTTTCCAAACCCCACTATTTAATTTTTTTAATTATTTTTCTTAGATGTCAGAGTGGTTGACTCAGTCTTGAAATCTTTTCCTTATTATTCCCTCTCTGAAAATTTTTCCTCCACCTTTTTTTTTTAATTACTTATTATGGATTACCCTTTAAGCTAACTTTGCAAAGTCACTGCATGTCTTTACCTCCTCATGGATCTAGTCTGTCCTCAGCTGTATTACTCTACATATTGCCTGTGGGCTTGTGCAATGTCCTGTGTGAATGTGTTGCAGCAACATGAAGGCTGACTCTGGACAGTATCTCCTAGATGATGCAGAGAAACTTTCAAAAGCATCAGTGAAGAAATGAACACACTAAAGTGCTCCATTTTGGACCATTATGTGCTCTATGGATGTTGCTTGTGCTTGAAACAAGCAGAGCTCATAATTTTTTTAATGTGTTTATAGGTTCTATGAGAAGTCTGAGCTTAGAGCTGTTGACAATATGCACCCAAAAGTGTAGCAATAGTGTGTTCTTCTTTCCCACCATCAAACAGGAGACTTGCTCAGATTTTCTTGTGCTTCTCTGGCTCTAAAGAGGTCTCTAATCATGGATGTTGGCGTATAGAAGAATTTCCATCAAAGTAACAAGAGGTATTTTTTCACAGAGCTGAAGGTAATGAGGTGGTTCAGCAGTAGCAAAAGTATTTCTTATTGGGTAAGAGATTTCCACTTTTATCTCAGAGGTCAGACTTGCTTTTTTGTTGGTGGTGGTTTGTTTTGGGGTTTTTGAATATAAATTTGACATCCCAAGGTTATCATCCCAGGGTTACACCCCTGGTTTCTTGGGTGTGTTTTCTGGTCAAAATGTGGAATTAGCAGCTGCTGGAGCATCACTTAATGGGATTTAATTCCCCCTAACTCCCCTAGGCCATGTTGGATGGGCTGCTGAGCAACCTGATCCAGTGAGTGGCCTCCCTGTGTGGAACAAGATGATCTTTCAGGTCTCTCACAATCCCAGCCATCTTGTGATTCTGTGTAACTGGAAATGGTCTGTCCTCAAAGGACACCCAGTAGAACATCACCTTCTCCAATACCGATTTCCCTGAAGAAATTCGTGTGACTCGATCTCTTGGTCTTTTTTGCATGGGCAGGGACCCTAGTTACTTGTTTCAAGAGCCATGAGTAATTGCATCCCTGAAATTCTACAGGACTTCTGCTCTTTGCCCCACTTCATTCATGAACATTAGCCAAGCAAATGCTGATTCTTGGGTTGTATTGTAAGATACAACCAGGAGTTATACACCAATCCCAGGAAGAGAACACTTGGCTGTCTTGCATTTGTCCAGTCCTTCGTGTTTAAAATTCTTGGAAAACCCAAGTATACAAGAGCTAGAAGTCAGCTGCATTTCTGCAGCTGGAACTGGTGCTGGAGTCATTCTTCTTCTGGGTGTTTTATTATAAATACCAAGCTTCTTCTCAGGATAAGTCTCCAGAGTTAATGTCCTGTTATCTCATGTCATAATCAGGAGCTTTTCGTTTTCTTTTGAAGATGTGCTCCTAATGTTGGTATAGAGGTGAACAAAACTGAAGGGAACAAGCATGACTTCACCTCTAGTTTTGTGTTTGTTGCCAATCGGTTCATTTTTTTATCTGTTCCATGTTCTCTTGAGTTGAGAAAGTGGTTTTCCTGGTGCATATTATGTCTCTTGAGCTTCCAGCTGCTTTGCTGGGACATAGCCACCCAATAATCTTCTTGGGAATAATTGCTGGTGTCTTTTCAGATAATTCTTGTGAAAGGTGACAAACTGCTCGCCACAGTGAGATGTTAATAACACAGAGATGCCCTTTGTTTGAAAGCTGGTGCAGAAATTACCCCATGCAGTTGTTGGAAAGTCAGACTTTTGATGGTAAGAATTGAGGAATGGATCCATTCATTTGCATATAATTCCAGGCCTTTTGTGTCATCTTTTGTGTAAACAATACAATTTCCATCCCAGTGGGGAATGTGTGCTCATAATACAGAGGGACAGGAACATGGGCTCGCTCTCAGCAGGAATCAGGGTTAAAGATATGTCATCTGCTAAAAAGGAGGAAAACATGGCCTGCAGGAACTACATTGAGAGAAACAGCCATGGAAAATTAATGGATCCAAGTTATTAGACCAGCTCAGGGGAGACCATGCCTCCTGATGTCCCCTCTGAGGAGGCATCAGAAAAAGGGAGGAATCTGTGTCCTTCTAGGAGTGTGTAGAGCTGAACTGTCCCTGCATCTGCCCCGAATCCCAACCAAGACTTACTGCATATTTTTCTTGTAATCATAGGCTCCTTATACCGGCCAGATCCCCTGCAGCTGTCTGAGGTGGACCTCTTTCTCTGTGGCACTAAAATTAAACTCTTAACTCTTTAGACTGCAGCTGACTAGCATGTTCCCGGTGCAGGTTTCTAAGATTTTTCATGAAGAGGTGATGTATTTTTGAAAACAAATGGCATAGGTGTCGCTGTTCTCTTATGATCTAGAGTCAGAGAGGTCCATAAATACTTGTTTTAGCTTTTCTGTTCTTCTTTCTCTCTTTCTAGGTAGCCAGAAGGTCTTTCTGGGTAGGCAGTCAGTGCCAATGATGAACTTGACAATTAGAGCCTTAGTGCCCAATCTCCAAAATTTCTAATAAAATTGCATTAATATTTCATACCCAATTATTAAATATTTAAAAACTAAAAACTGAACTGGCTTGGAAGTTAGCACGTGATGAATAATTCAGATTCAGGAGAGGAGACTTGGCATTTGGGCTGAGACAGATGTTACCTTTCCTGTCTCCCTGCCCAGAGATCATTTTGGTGTCCTCCAGCCTTGGCAACACGTGTGCTTGGAGACATCAAGCCTTTACCTCTTGGCCAAGAGTCCCAGCACAAGGTTAAGGGAAATAACCCTCCCTTGTTCATGCTAACGTCTCAGACTCCTGCAATGGAAATAAAAGCTCCAGAAGCTGGAATAACATGATTGAAAGCCTGGTTATCCAGGAGATGGCTCTGTTTCCAAACATCTTTCATGCTCCAGGGAAATAAGTTTGCTTGTCTTTACATCTGTGTCACAATCCTGCAGTTCTGTTGTTTGAAAGTCCTTTCTCCCCTCTTGCTCTGCTGCTGCTCCACGCTGAACCAGCGCTCCGTTCTGCTCCAGCAGGAGCATCTTTAAAGGATTGTTTTCATAAAATGGACACCGGACAATGAAGTAGAACGTGAAAAATATGCCAATAAAAACAGGGCAGAACCTGCTATCCCGTGAGAGGAGGTCTGGGGCACTCAGAAGAGTGCTCAGAGGAAACATCTGATGTGATTCTTGAGCAGAGTGCCTTTGGGCCCTGGTGCAGGAGCACAAAGAGCAGGGAGAAGGGTTTGGGAAAGGTTTGACTAGTTGGCATCCAGAGAGCTTTCAGGCCAAGAGCAATACGTTTTCAGAGCCAACACTTCAAAACACTATTAAGGGCATAAACAGGGGACGAAAAAGGGATTGAATAGAAGGAGCAAGTGGAGGCTTTTTAGAGCTTAATATCCTTTGGAACAAAAGCCCTAAAACAAACTCCAGAATCTTCTGCCATTACAAACACAAGTAAGGTGGCGTGCTGCAGAGCCTTGCCTTTCTGTGTTGCAGTGCCATTGTGTTCTCCTCCCAGCTGGCTGAAGCCTGTGCATTTTCCTGGCTGTGCCCTGCGGGCTGTGCTCAGCGCCCTCGGGGACATTGGCTGAGCTCCCTGAGCCACCCCACCTCGGGGCAGGGCACAGTGTCACCAAAAAGGGAGTTCTGGAGATGGGAATGGGGTTACAATGACTGTGAGGAAGTCATTTTATGGGCAGAAGGGCTTGTCGGCAGCCATGCTCCCAAACAGTCTGCAGGGTTTAGGGTTTGGTCTGTGTGTCCCAAATTAAAACTAAAGGGTAAAGGTATGATGCCCTGCCCCATCTCCCCCTCTGTCTTACACCACAGAGTTACTTGACAGGGGCTTTAGACATGGGAGGAACCTCATGAGGCATTTGTTAGTTCTGTAGTTTGGTTGTCTGCCTGCAAAGCTACAAACTTCTTGTGTTGTGAGCACAGACTTTGCAGTGCAGCGAACAGAGGGAGACAAGAAACTGTAAGTAACATAATCTTGGACACTACCACTGAGTCAAAATAGCATTTCCAAGAGTCTCAGTATCTGAATTTGACTATAAAAAGTTCCATGAGTAAGAAGAGAATGGCTTTGCTCCCGGGAAGGCTTGAAATCATCTCTTGCCAGTGGTGGAAATCTCTCCCGTTCCCAGCTTCAGTGAGCATCATCAGCTAATAAACTGTGAAGCACTCTCTAATGCATGATTGAATATTGTCCACCCTGTGCTGTGAATTACTAAAACTCCTGCAAAAAGTCTTCACTGTGAGAGAGAACAAATAGCTATTTCTGGAGCTGTTTTTCTCATTTGGTTTAATAGCAGATGTTGGGTGCTCTTTCAGAGGTTTAAATGCATCCAGAGTTGTGGGATAGTACTGATAGTAGTGATGTGCCAATGGAAACAAAATAACGGGCAGAGTGCAGGGGAGGTGATAGGCAGGGGATAAATTAATCTGTTAGATGCTTCTGTGGACCACCCTGTCTAATTAACAATGCATATTATATATGTTAATTACATCGTTCTTAAGATTAATCTTTTCATTAGACACTTGAATGGTTTCAAAGCACTCTTTTTCTTGGAAGCAACTTAGCAGAGAAGTGATTCTCCTTCATCTGACAAGTGATACAAGTTATGCCCCTGGGTTTTGTTACCTGACATCCCGGAACTACATGAAAAGTAGTCCCTTCCATGAAAAGTCCCACTGACTTTTTTTTTTTTTAACTCCAAAGTAAATTACCTGGGAAACATATAGGCTAGAAGACTTATGCCTGAGATTTGCTGGCTAGTTCTAGAAGCAGAAGTTAAGTACTTTCCTGTAAACTGAAGTGACACAGAATATTTGTGTTTTTAAGGTGAGGCTATTTTTTGCATCCGAAGTTAATGACTTGCTGCAGCTCTGGCTGACATCACTTTGTTCTGAGAAGTGCTGTTGGGCTGTAATTGCCATATGGAAGGGAAATGTGGCTGGCAGACTTAAATCATCATTTGGGAGGTGGAGGGAGGTGTCTTCCTGCTTGGGTCACAATTTATGACCAGTGTGACCACCCTGATTTCCAAACTGTTTGTGCCATATCATGCTAATTGATGAAGTCCCTCTTGGGCAATAAATAGTTCTCCTGAGGTTAATTTCTCCTGTGTCTGGGGTGTTTGTTGCCATCCCCACTGAGTTCTGTATTGCTGCAAGCAGGCTGCTCACATCCTTACAGCCACTGATTTGAGCAGTACCCAGGGTCTCTTCACACAACACTGAGAACAGCTGCAGGGGTGGCTGAGGAACTGAGCTGAGCTTCCAAAAGCCCCCTTTTTTTCTGCCTGCCCCCACTCCAAAACAGCTCTGCCAACAAAGAGAAGAAGGACAGAGAAAGCTCCAAGCAGTGCCCAGACAGGGATGCCCTGAGAGAACCTTTTGCTCAGTGGTGGTTCATTGGCCAAATTCAGGTGTGCTTGTGAGTTTTGCAGTTTGGTGTTGTAATCTCAGTCTTAGCAAAAGGAAAAAGGAAACTCACCCTTTACTTGATCCTGACCCGTGTTCTGGGTGTGTGTAGGTACTGCAGGAGGGAGTTCGTGCTTTTCCATGGCTTCCTCTCTTTGGTCCTCAGTGTCCTGCTGCCCTCACCTTACCCTTCCAGTGTCCTCTGCTGCTTTCTGCAAGTTACCAGAGGATAATTAATTATGGACTTCTTTCCAAGAAAGGGTACCTTTGTAAAGGAACATGGGTTGTCTGAAATGGGGCCTTCAGCCAGCCATCCTCAGTGAAGAGAAACATCTGGGAAATCTTTTTTTTAGTGGAGAGTTCTCGGGCAGTGCAAGAGCTGCAGCTGGTCGTGGTGGTGGAGACCTTTACTTGTGCTGTGCTGCCTTTGAGAACTCTCCCCAGAGCTGCTGGAAGGGCAAGCTGGTGGCTGGAGGAGGGGACTGGGAGGTGCATTGAACCATATGGTACATACACGGTTTAAAAATAAACCAATGTTGACTGATCAAATAAATACCACTTAGGTTTCAAATTGAACAGCCAGTGCAGTCTGTTGAATATAAAACTGTTTTTACCTTCAAGAAAAGTTATAATTCACGGCTGTAATGTCACAAGTTTCAAGTTTTGCAGGGAGCAGTGTGAGGCTGCCAGACTGTAAGGTCGAGTAGGGGTGGTGTGGGGCTGCGTGGTCCCGCTCCCCCAGGGCATAAAACACGCCTATAAAATCTAGCAAAGCGAATTTTATTTCTCAAAAGCAATGGTCGTAAACTTGCCTACATCAGAAAATGTGCAGCTCTTCTCCTATTAGCCTTTATTTAACATGATACAATTTATTTTTATGTTGTGCCCTTCACAGAGTATCACAGAACGCTCTTCAGACTCTGCTCCTCGTAAACTGAGGCTGGCAAAGAAAATTTCAGCTTGGGGTTTGAGCAGGGGAATGACTGGAAGGGTCCCAGGTGCAGAGGGTCACATGGGGAGGACAGACCTGCAGTGGATGGAGAGATTCAGTAGCAGTTTGGGAGTGCAGGGGGGTGATTAAGGAGTGCCACTGCGTGGCAGCAGCTCCTGTAGATGGGGGAGAATAAAAATAATTGTGCCTTGCTGCTTGGAACTGAGAAAACAGTGTTTCCTCTTCCCATTATGGACCTTGTGTGAACAAGGTGGTTCTGGCATCCCTTCTGTAAGCTGGAAACAAAATTTAAGCTCTCTCTTGTTTAAGTGAAGCAGGGTTGGTGAAAATGCAGCATCCTCCATAGCACAGTTGGGTGGCATCTGTCTTGAGGCACCCTGGCAGGGTCAGCAGGGACAGGAATTGATGTGTAAATACTTTATCCTCTGTGTGTTGGAGTGAGTGACCCCCAAACACGTCACTGGGGGAAAGTAACCTTTAATGAAGAGTTAGAAGGGACTGCAGGCCTTTCTGAGAGAGAGAGATATTAGCTGGGATTGCAGCTGAATTAATGCAGCTACATGGCTTGTGGCATCTTTGAGGATGGGCAGAACAAATTTGTATTTTCCTGGAAAAGACTAGTGATACATTTAATTTCATGCCACTTTTGGCATGCTCAGAGTCACATTGTTTCCTCCTCCTTCCCTGGGGAAAAGGCTAAGCATGAATTTGGTTTTCTTTGGTGTAGAGACTGCTATTGTTATTGATTGACCTGGCTGAACTTGGAGCAAGAGGCAAAGCTGTGGTATTTCCAGGCTGCTCTGAACAGTTTCAGATGTAAGGAGTGTCAAAGCAATGGAATAAAAAGCAGTGACATTTCCAATATGAGACCAAAAAAGCCCAACTCATATTTTATTTATTTATCCAAAATAGTTTGAATTATTCATTAAAGTCAATGTAAGTGTGTGAAAATACAAGGTGTTTCAAGAAGGAGTATCATTAGGAGGAATTAATCATTTGGCAATATTAATTTTCTAACAGATTAATGATTTTTTTTCCAGTGAGGATATTTTTTTCCACATCAAATTCTTCAGGACAGCAACTTTTTGTACATACTCTCAGCCTGAATACAAAGGAGATGGGACAGTATTTCTATATATTTTCCACTTCTCTCTGTTCTCCTTTTTTTTTTTTTTATTTCAGGCAAGTCATTACCCCAACCAAAGCATGGCCTGTGTAACCTCATGCTTATTTTCTCAGTTCTTATTTGTTTCATAAACTTGGAGATGCTTTGGCATCCCTTCTTTGGGATGAAGGGAGTTTGTGGTGTGACTTTCCTCATCCATGGCCTCTGCAACTGCTCTCACCTGTGTTGTGCAAGTGGAACAAGGTCAAATACAGGAACTCAGACAGGGTCTCTAAATACAGGGATTCTAGTTTTCAAGTACTGTCTTTTAAAGAGGAAATAAAACCTAATTCTCCAAACATTGGGAAAGATCTGAATGGATCAAGATATGTTCAGTTTTCTGTAGGTGGTAGATAAAAGGGGTGGACACATCAGGGCTGTCACTGCAGCCCTGCTCTGCTACTGCACCTGACCCATCCCACAAGGATCTCCCTCTGTTCCCTGGCCTCTGTGGCTGTGCCTTAAACACTGCTCTGAAACAGCTGAGTTGCACTCTGTGCAAGTGATGAGTTTTAAATCAATTTTTCCTGACTGTGCTAGAAATTTGGCGGGAATTAGTGGTATTAGGTGAGGCTTAAGAATTAGCGTTTTCACAGCTTTGAATTCAGATGCGGAGCAAACACTGAGCTGCCTTTTAGCTTAATGTCTTCACTTGATGGGAGACATCTTAGAAAGATTAATTACTGTCCCCAAGTCTGTGCATATGCTGCTGTCCTGCTGGCTGGGTGCAGGGAATCTGTGGTGCCAGGTCTGTACTTGGACAGACCCATGGTGCAGAGAGGCTCCATAGGTACCCTAAAAATAGACATTCTTTGTCATTTTAGACACCCCAAGGTGTCTGAGACGTTGGTCTGGGCCTGGCTGGTATCACACAGAACCTGCAGGATGCTTCTTTCCTGCAGAAGTATGGTGGAAAGGTATGAAAGATATCCTAGGACATCTCGAATGGCTTTGTTTCAGCAGTGGGATCCCATCTGACTTCTCCCAAGCCTCAGTTTACCTTCCTCTGAAGTTACTCTTCCATGATCCTGCTCACGGTGTGCTTCCTTGGTTGTGTCAGCAGATCGCTCAGCGGAAAGCAGGGGAGCAGTCCCAGTGCTGGGTGCTGTCCGGAGTTAAACCAGGAATAGCCCCGGGCTGGATTGCTCCCAGGGGATAAACACTGCAGGAGGGAGGCACCAGCAGTGCTGCAGCTGAGCTGCCGAGGACCGCAGCTTAATGGGGCGTAAAGGAAGAGCAATCTCTGTTTTACAGTCAGGGTTCAGTGGACCTTTCACTGGGGGCAGCTGCAAACTCAGGCGTTGCTATTGTGTCGCTGTGCCTGCGTGGGTTTTTTCCTGCTCTGTCCCTAAGCCGAAGAAGCCCTGTTGGGCAATTGCTGATGGAGTCACGGGAGGGGTGACAAGGCTTTGTCCCACCCCTGCCTGGCACCGGCACATTCAGCTGCATCTGCATTAGCAGTCCCCGAGTTCAGCACCTTGTGCCAGTGGCTGACACAAGGCATCTCTAACGAGCAGGGAAGCTTTTCATGCAGATGAATTCCTCCAGCCAGGACACCAGCACTGCCGCAGGCTCTGGAAAGAGGGCCAGGAGGAGCAGCGGGAGGCGGCACGGCACGCAGTCAGGGCTGAAGACTCCCTGGTACTTCAGTTACACTGGAAAGCCCCAGATGTCTTGCATAAAAGACTGATTGTAGTCAAAGTTTTTCCTTTCTCACCCTGAGGGTAGTGGAGGGAAGCAGTTGCCATCACTTAGTTGCTATTGCAGAGTCAGAGGTTGTTTAACCAGGCCAGCACTGTTGGGTGGGGGTGAGGATGCTCGTAGTGGCCACTGGCAGGACCAAGTCTGAGACAAAACAGTGGAAAAGACACTAACTCTTCATGAATAATGAAAGCTGTTCAAGGAGTTAATGAATTAGGGTGCCATCCACCTCCAAGGTTATAAAAGTTGGGAAAGGCAACCTCTGAGATGCAGTAGGAAGAGGCAGATTTACTTTTCCAAGGCTAGGCTGCATTTATTAGGGAAAAAAATATTGCTGTTGGACATGGGCAATATATTAAAGGCAGGGCTGTCTCTGACAGTGACGAAATGTTATTTACCACTGCAGTGTGGTCACTGAATTTTTACTTTCATATATAGGATTTTGTCCTTAACAGTTGCCTAGCTGAATGAAAACTGAGAATATCCAGGTCAGAACCACCCGTTAACCTCCCAATTTCAGAGGCTGATTGCTTGATTAATCAAAGACCAGTCCCATCTGAGATGATGGGGAAAGGATTGTAATAATCCAGAGAAGGGTTGAGTTAATCACACATTGATGAGTTGCTGTGAGTGGGAAGGTGGGTGGTCAGAAAAGAGCCTTTTTGAGCTCATGAGATGGGACTGAGTGTAAAACACAACCCTTTGGGCCATTGAGGGTGGTTTGGATATTCTCTACTTACTTTACATCCCCCTCCAACTGGGGGGTTCCCCGTGTAGCAGGGTTTTAATGAACCAACTGGTCATGTTCCCCATGACTGGTGTGCTCCCCTTCATAAAGCAAGATGCAGCTGGGGGATGCCCAGAGTAAAGGCAATCATTGCTTGCACATGACCACCAGAAGCTGCTCAGGAAGGTGGAGCTGGATGAGCTGAAGGTAAGCAGCTGGCCAGTGTTAACTCTCCCTGTGTGGATGCTCTCACTCAGAAGTAAAGGGACGTGTAGTTCTCTTTAACCATTAAAGAGTTCCTGTCCTTGCCTGGGGATTAAACTGAGTTGGATTAAGGCCAAAGTACTGAGCAGGGGCATCCTCAGTGACATTTAAGGCACTTTAACTTAACACATGGAATTATCCTTTTGTTCCACCCACAGTGCCTACCCAAAGCAGTGCAGGAGATGAGAGGTGACTGGCATTCTCCTGGTGTGCCTGCAGCTGCTCAGAGGTGAATGTCACTGGCAAGTCTATGGCCTTGCAGTTTCCATCCTACATCCTCCCTGCACTGTGCCTGGGAGGCCAATGGAAACACTTTCCAGCAAGTACTCAAGCAAAAAAATTTCCAGCTCACTTGGGAAGCGATAATGTTTTAGTATGGGCTCTATAAACCCAGCCAAAAACATTCCTCATATTCCAGCAGTCACCGTGCTCTGAAGTTCCTGCTGTCCTGCTGCTGGAATTGAACTAGCTAAACTAAAGACATACAGGCTACAAATGCTGCAATTATGTCTCTAATCACAGCACAAAGCCTTAAACCTCAGAATGACAAAGAGGTATTCGACTGAGGAAGCCTATTTGTTTGCTGTTAGAAAGAGTCAGGATTTTTCCTCAGCCTGGACTGCAGTGTTGATAAAACAGGCTGACTTGGGAGACATCTCTAGTGTATATTAAAGTAAAGCCAATCTCTGTAATTAATGGGATGATAAATTGAGGTTTAATTACTCAGAAGGCACCCTGGGTGAAAGATTCATGATAATTGTTGTGGATCCTCTTGAAGGATTCACAGTACTGGCAGCTCCCTTTGTAGCAATAAAACACAGGGTGAGTGGCAGGCAGTCTCCCAGGACCTCTCTGATAGGGACTAGTCCAGTTAAGGTAGCAAATGCAAAAAGACAGAGGTGCTCTCCAGGCTTTTTATCACAATAAAAGCCCCTTCCCAAACCTTGAGGGATTCCTAAGCAGTGTGTCAATTTGAGATCAAAGCACTTACCTCAAATCTCCTCCATTGGAGGAGATTTCCCTCGTAGGCAGCTTCCTCCTGATGCAACCATACAGAGGCGTATTTCGGGCCATTTTTCCCCTTTATGGCTTTGTGTAGAGGAACACCCTTCTCTTGGGTTCCGTGAAGAAAACAAGACGTGTGCACGTGGGGAAATGGATGCCGTAGCTTTGAATTTTTGTAGTGTGTTGTTGAAAGACTGGCTGAGCACAAGAAAAATCCGTCCCACCAAGACATGCACGTTTTCCTTACTCCCCAGTTTACTATCTTTTGGTCTGCTGGGGCCAGGAGGAGAGGCATCCAGCTTGCTTGTTTCTTCACTCTGCCTGCTTAATTCACTTTTTAATTAACCTTTTCAATTCACTCAGTTTGGCTAGCACTGTAAGTACAGCACGAGGGCTCTGTGCCGGTGGCATATAAGAAAGTGCCCGTTTTCTTCCCTTACCCAGAGCTGAAGAAGCAAGTGGAAAGTGCAGAACTGAAAAACCAGCGCCTGAAAGAAGTTTTCCAGACCAAGATCCAGGAGTTCCGCAAGGTGTGCTACACACTCACGGGGTACCAGATCGACATCACCACGGAGAACCAGTACAGGCTCAGCTCCATCTACGCCGAGCACCAGGGGGACTGCCTGCTTTTCAAGGTAGGTCTGTGCACCCCTGCCTGCACCTGCTTCTTTGGGTTCATGGTTTTCAACGTACCAGGGTGTATTTGCTCTTTCTCGGTGATTAGACTGGAAAATCACTGCCCCCTGCTACGTGGCAGAGTGTTCCTCGTGAGGGAAGTAAAGATCCTTTCTTCTGTTAAAAAGGAGGAGGTTTGACATCTGGTCTCCCACTTATCTATCAAAGTCTGGAGTAAAGAGAAGAGACTATATCTGCATAATACCTCAGGCATCTGGCCTGGCACTTCACCTTTTTATATTATCAGTTATATGCCGCAGTAATAAAACCTTATGTAACCATCAAGGCTCATCATTACTTCACTATGAGATATATGTCCCTATGTTTTTTTACCATCCTCTAGCTTGTCTGCGTGTCATCATCTTGTCTTTATGTAAATTGGAATCCCTTTTGAGCAGCAACTCATCCTGGTGTGTGTGAAGTGCCATTTATGCGAACAGCACAGATGAGTAGCAATAACAGTCTGTCTTCTGTCTGTCAGGTGCTGTTACTGGTCTGGCTGGGTGGGCTGTGAGGCTGTGGCTTGATGGAGGGGCTGTTTTTCTCTGCTGTGCTGCCTTCCAGCTGGCAAAGCTGAGCTGATGCACTAGAGAGCTGAGGTGTGACATTAGAAGTCATCAAGATGTTAAGTCCTGTCTTTAGGTTGGTTCAAGTGCCAACCGCCCAAGTTAACAGGTCAGTGGGAGAGCTTTCTTCTTCTCCGTGGCAAACACAACAGCACTTGAAATCATACCTGTCTCCCCCTGATCCTCCCTAGGGCAAATCTCCTTTATGAATGGATTTGGAGGTGTTCAGTACAGGAGGGAATTCTACAAGCAGGAAGTGGGAAAGTTGTGTTTCTGCAGACCTGCAGCTGTGTGCCACATGTGGTTGGCTGCAAGATGTTTCTCTACGTAACAGGACAAACCTTTTCCTGTTCTGCAACTTTAGTGCCTCAGGAAAAAAAAAATAAAACAAATAAAACCCAATAAATAAAGCAAGTGAGGGTGTGTATAAGACAGCACCTAGGATCTTTAGTAAAACTAGGACAATTTTCCCAAAACAGTCATATTGATCAGCCTTAGGAGAGTTCTGGACAACCTGAGTCACACAGCAGCAACAAAAGAAAGCTCAGTGCCCAGGGAAGAGACTAATTCTGTTGGTTTTAAGGTGCTGCCATTGAATCCTGAAAACAGTTCTCTGTTGAGATGGTGCAGTGCTGCTCTAACACCTCCAGAGACCTGTGCTCACACCTGTAGTGTTAAACATCCAGTGAATGAAACTTCAGCAGGCTCCTGGAGACGTCTGTTGGATGCCATGGCTGGACAGTACAAGTTGCAGTTTTTTCTGCCCCACAGGAGAGCTGGCATGCTTGGAGAAAGTTAAGAAAATGTGAGAAAATTGTGTGCTGGCCACACGAATGAGAGCTGGCTGGCAGCTCAGGAGCTTGTCTCTGGTAGAAGGAAACTCTCCCTGGTGAAATGGCAATATAAATAATTTATATGCAGGAGAGTAGATACTAAAGTACAGATTTTTCTCTTCACATTCTTCTTGCTTTCTCTTTTTCACTGGAGTGTTTATTCCCAAGTATGTCCCAAGGATGGAGGTGAGTGTCACCAGGTAGAGATCTCACATTTCTTAGAGCCAAGGGTGGGTCATTTATTGATTCTTGGAATTCCTCAGCCTCTCTTACCACCTCTCTGGACAAGAGGAGCAGATTTTCTAATTACAACATGAACAAGAAAATTTCAGACTCTTTTTCCCTGTTCAGTATATCGCAGACAATTCCCACTGACTGCAGCTTTAAATAGTAGTAGAATATAAACAACAAATTATTTCCTTGCTGAGTCCAGGCAGCTGGTTCTCATGTATGTATGAAAGCTTGAATCCTGACTACAGCTTCCTGCAGGGTTGTGTGTTTATGCTGTGGAATTTCTGAGCCATGGCAGACTGTGGGTGTTTGTGTGCATTTCATTAACCCAGAGAGGTCACAAAGCATGGATGCTATTTGTATTTATTCTATTGGAGCAGTTTATGGAACAGGGTCTATATAATTAAGCCAGAGAAGTCCCTTGGCACTTTACAAGCTTCTGTAGTTCGGCTGTAAACTTTAAAAGCATATTTCAGTAGCACTGCTGGTGGCATTTAATTTTAAGTGAGGGATGCAATAGGAGCTCCTGTAATGTAACCCCTTCAAAGTTAAATGAAGATGAAAGATGTGCTTGGTTTTCGTGGCCAAGGTGTGCTGTTACTATAGTGCAGCTTATTATCTACCTGCTGTATGTGTCCAGCCAGTTTGCATTAATTGGGATTACAGCTCCAGTGAAAGGGTTAATCACAGTGCTGTGCAGGGAATGTCAATGACTGCATCTATAAATGAGCACTGAATGCCAATGAAACCATACCAGTATTTATTGGTGATCCCTATCGGTGCAACAGATGAGCTCATCAGCCTGAAGGATGTCCCAGTGATTTTCAGCCCCTCTGTGAGTGCGTGGGCAGAGAGGCACATCTCAGGCTTCACAGCTCGCTCCCTTTGTTTGCTCCTTTTTATTGTTTCAATTAAACGCTGTGGAAAGGCTGTTACAGATTCCTCACCAGGAGTTTAGATTCTGATGATTTTTTTGTGGGCTGTAATGCATTGTAGCTCCTGGGGCACTTGACAGTTTCGTATTCCATTCCTGTTGCTGCTCCATTAGATGTGTCCAGCCACGGCACAGACTTGTGTTCCGTGTGATGCTTCACTGGTGTGTCTAGACCAGCCCACCTGTCAGATATCCAGGAACTGCCTCAACTCCCTTTGTAACAAGCCATTAAAGATATCTGTTGCAGCAAACAAACATTGCTGGGGAGCCTCTGGATCAGCTTATCCTGCTCGGAATGAGGAGGTGGCAAATCAGGCTGTCATTGCCTGGCCAGGTGTACATTGTGCTGTTCATCCTTGTCTCTGGCTGGGTCCTGAATGGGAGTAAGGAAATGAGGTCTTTAGAAAGGCAATGACAATTGTTTCAGACAAAGAAAGTCCTTCAGTAAACAGAAAGGCTGATCAAATTTGAAGAGGAGATGATTTGGAGACACTTGTACAAATGAACAAACAGTGGAAAGAAATTAAATCCCAGGCTTTTTTCTTTTTGTGCCTAAGGACACAGTGCCAGCCAAAGCATTTGAAATCAATCAATTTAAAAAAAAAAGAGCAGAAATCCTTTTACTCGATAGACCCTATGGCTTCAAGGAACTACTGAGAGCAGGAAGCCACTGCATTTTCTAAAAAGTTAAGATATCTTTGTGGACAAATAATAATATCTAGTTTTACATTAAATATGTACATTTATCAAAGTAGGGACATTCAGAGCTCTCTGCTTGGAGGTGTAAAGGCAACTCCTTACTAAGAGGTTAGGATGAGAATTCCCCTTCATGCTGCTTATTTTTTGGCTTGGGTATACAAATGATTTTGCTGCTTTTGTACTTAGCAACATTCAAGTCCATCCTCTCTGGAAATGGGAATAAAGACTTAAGTGAAGAAGAGGGAGCAATCTGTTCTTGATTATTCTCAGTGCTTCAGGTAAACTGTTTCCAGTGTTGCAGCATGAATGTGGATCTCATCACTTTGAAAAGATCCTGGGCTGAACAGGTCATCAATCTGATCCTATGCAATTGCCAATGTTTGCAATCTGTCTTATGACAGATTCCTCTGCTTTCTGAGAAAGAATTCAGATTTCTCCATAATTCATGCCTAAATAATTTGGGTCTAAATTGGTTGGGAAGGAAGTTAAACCAGACAAACTCTTTCCAGTGTCACAGTGCTGTTATGTGTCTGAGCTCATAAATAATCCTGGCCAAAAGCTGCCTTTAGACAGATATTTTCTATATCCTCAGAGCTTAGTCTTGCAGAGCACAGAATTCTCTCTGCTTCCAGGTCTCACCCGTGTTGTTATTTTCTGTCAAAATTATCAAATGAAAACCCAAACACCAGCAGTAGTTCACAGAAGAGCATCCCCAGGTTGATAGGCTGTATTCCTTGAGAGAGAATACCCAAGATACCAGACAGCAAACAAAACCAGAAGCATCTTGACATAGCTTGAGGATGTGGCCTGCTCCAGGGCTGGCACTTCTTGCTGCAAAATAAAACCTTTATTGGTGTACTGTTGGATGGGTAATACAGTCATAAAATCAGGTAAAATCAGCAGCTTTTCTACAACCTGATAAAAAGCTGTGCAAGCTGGTGTGCACACTGGCTTTGCACACCTCTTTAAATACAGAATTAGTTTGCAGATCTGTAAGGGGAACTGTAACTATCAAACTTCAGGGCCACCTGAAAAGTGAGCACTTGCTTCTGATGTAGATCACTGTGGGTGCAGAGGCTTAGCATAAGGGTGTAAAAAGGATATGGGATATTTCTTTCCTTTGGAAGAAGGGTGTGGTGGAAGGACAGACACCACCTTGAACTGCCCAGTCCTCCTTAGCTTGCCCCATGGCTGGGGTACCTCACTGTCCTTTTGCTTCTGTGTTGACCAGGTGCGTAAAACACAACAGGGCAGCAGTGTGCACAAGATGCAATAGTTTAATTCTCTTTTCTTCAGGAGGGAAAGGAGGCTGGATTGAACAAGAAAGAACTTGGAGGCTGTTTTCCAAACACAAAGTGGTGCTGACAAACTGCTGGCTGAAAGGGGGAGGCAACACTTGTGTGGTTAAATGTGCAGAGAGGGTCTGGTCTGCTGAGATTCCAGCACAGTGTGAGTACCTGTCTGGCCAGGGCACGCTGGTGAATGATGTACAGCTCAGAATAAGCAGGATGGTTAATGCAGGGATTACTTTTATTCTCCTGAGTGCTCTTGTTTCATCTTGAAGCTGTCAGTACTGTTGGGAGCTATGATTTTTGAGTCCACATTCTTGGCATACCTGCAGTTTCAGTTATTCCTCCTTGAACCTAGCAGAGTGTCTTGGAGAAGCCTGTTCTAGCTGTTTGTTTCTTTTTGTATCTCCATCTTCTCCCCTCTCCTCCTCTTCATCCTTGATGAGTCTCGAGGGGAGAAGGAAATCAGGGTTTTGATGGAGAGCTATTCTTCCAGCCGCCTCACGCTCCTGCACACACAATCAAAACTAACAATGGGGCTCATCGGTGGAGCAGGCCAGGCAGCAAGAGATTGATTAGGGGCTGTAGGCCTCTCTTAACTCCTCATTCTTGTTAATTGCAAGTTAGTTCATTTTCATGTTTTGTTTTCAGTTTGCCCGTGTGGTTGCTGGAGGCTTGATTTCAGCTCAGCTCCGGGGGCACCAGCTGTTGCTGTGCCTTCCTGCTGGATGATTGCTGGGATTCCTGGAAGGGTCAGCAAGCACCCATCCTGGGTTGCACTAATCAGCAGCCTCTAAAAGGAGCTGCTGAGCAATCTCTGGTGTTACGGCATCAAATCCTGCGTTTAAACTTTCCACACGTAATTTTCTTTCAGATATTGTAGTTATATAAAGTTAGGTCCTAACACTGTTTTGTGTTAGGACCTAACTTTAATTCCTGCTCCTGTCTTCAAATTGCTCTTCTTCATGCTTTTTTTTCTTCCTTACATGGTTTCTCTCTTACTGCATATGCCTCCCTGAACAACTGCCTATTCCCTAGTGCACATTAGGGCTTTTTCCTTTTTTGTTTTTAATGAAGCCAGTCATCTCGAGTATACTGGAAAAATCTAACAGAAGGTTTTCCTTTTGACTGCAGAATTTCTGAGCAAAGGCCTGAAGAGGCTGGGCTGAAGCCATCTTCCAACTGACCGAAGGGAATGTTCTCTGTCTGCCTCGCTTCCCCACCTGTACAAGGTGGATGATGCTCCTGCCAGTGTCACTGGACTGTTGTGAGGGTCAATGGCTGGTGCTGGTGGGGAGCACAGAGCACCTGTGGGCTGGGGAACACCCTCCCCTGTTACCTGCCAGTCTGGCACAGTACCCATTTCCAGTGTGTTGGCACCACTTGCTCCCCTTCCTGCCATGCCTGCGAGGCTGCCAAGGTAGATCCAGGCATGGGGGTCATTAATGTTGATGACATTGGAGCATTTTCCAGTGACAGAGTCTTTCCTGACTAGCAGGAGAATGGGATGGGTGAGGCTTTCTGAAAGGTCAGAGATTTGTCTTGCTCGTGGGTGGATCCTCTCTGTGATTGATGTGTCACCTGGTGAGGCAGATACAAAACCTGTCACTTCACAAAAGCAGGCCTGGTTTGGGACAAGGAAACGTGAGGCTGGCTCTCAGATGCCATCTGAGCTTCAGGCTGTCTGTCTGCAATTCCGTTTGTTTTGCAGTCATCAGCTGCTGGCCACCAAGTTGCTTTTGCACTTTCCCTTCCCTTTGCTCCTTCACTCCCCAAGGACACGGCAGTGGCACTGCAGTATTCCCAGGTTTCCCTCCCCACAGCACCTTCCTTGTGCTGGTGTGAGCTCTGCCTCCCTGTCTGCACTTCCTTTGGCAAAGGGGAGGGCACTGAAAAAAGGCAGCTTTGGAGTTAGCCACACAAATTCTTCACCTGACTTCAGCCCCCGTCGCTGTCAGAACTGCTGATAGCCTCATCCAAGCTGTGACAGGCATCAGCCATCCCAGCTGAAGGACCTCACCATCTTTCCTGGGCTTCTGGTGGCCTTGGCAGCATTAGATTTACACTAGGACTCAATGACCGTAAAGGTCTTTTCCAACCTAATGATTCTGTGATTCTGCAATAACAAAAAGGAACAAAGTTGCTGGAATACACCTATTTTTTTAATAAGTTTGCAATTTATCTCCCTCCAAATCCCCTTCATTGAAACATCTCTTATTTAATGAAACAGGAGTGACAGCTTGAGCGTTCTGGGGTGAGCCACATGCATCATCAAGGAGCACAGGTCACTGATAAGGATTTAGTTAAACCAGAGCATCCAGGCTGGTGTAGCAACATGTGTGGCCCTGGAGGGACATGGGGGGGACACGGGGCAGGCCGTGCCTGTGCCCCAAACAGGAGCCTGTGACTCCATCCTTGTGTCGTGGGGCAGAGCCGGGCAGCCCTGCACGGCACAGAGGTGGCAGCGCCAGTGAGCAGGAGGCAGAGCAGGTGCTGCCTGCCTTACCTGCTCTGATCAAACCCTCTCCCTCTTCTCTCCCCGCCACCACGTCCCCGTGGTTGCAGTTTGCTGAAGAAAAGTCGTTCTTGTCGCTGGCTGTGCCCGCTGTCCCTGTGGGAGGTCTGGGGAGAGGAGGATGTCTGTGCCCGCCTGCTGCTGCGTTTGAACAGCTTACAAAGGACTGTGTGGGCTGGTGGGAATGTGTTTACGCAATGTGAGACGAAGACAGAGTTAAAAAAGGGATAAAGCAGAGGGGACATAAGCAAAACCCCTCCTGGATTCCCGTTCCCATCTCTGCCGCGAAATCGCCACGTGGCTCTGCTCTAGGTCACTCAGCCTCCTGGTTTTCTCTGTGCCTCTCACCTGGTTGCAGGACATGACAGTTCGTGGACTCACAGGGGTTTGAGAAGCTTTTTAAAATGTCCTGTGCTGGGGAAGCTGCATGTGGATGGGTTGGAGGTGTAACCAGGGCAGACAGCTTTTTCTTGCACAGCAGTGGATGCAGGAAATTGTCCCTCGGGTACACGGTGCATCCTGAGGAGGCTGGGGGCTTGGGGCACCACTGGTGCTCTTTTCCTTTTCTGTGGGTGCCCACCACCTCCAGCTGGCATGAAATATCTTCAAACAATTTTATTTATTTATTTATTTATTTATTTCGTTGAGTCTCTGGTAGTTTCAAAAGATGTTCTATTTAGAGGCTGTGTGATCAGCACTCTGTAAGGAAAAGGCGGTGGCTCGGAGCGTGGGCGATGAGGGAATACCAATCCTCACTGCAGCACACATGAGATGGGTGTTTTGCAAAGTAGCTTTTGATGCACGCTTGTTCCTGTCCCTGGCTGCTCTCCTGTGATTTTGCAGAACGTGCAGAGCCGTGTCAGCAAGCCACAACCCGCTGGTCGCTTGCATATGGTTCTGTTCAAAGCTGCACATGAAAAGGAGCAGAAATGGCTGGAGGATTTTATCCTCTTGTGAGGGAAAAGCCTGGAGTTTCTGGATACCCTGCATCTCAGCTGTCTTCCCTGGCTGCTCCACAGTCTCTGTTGTTTGCTGTCCACGGGCATGAGGAGGGGACAGGTCAGCTCCTGTGCCTTGGGCATGTTCTGGGCCTCTGTGCAGGTGTTGATCTGCTCCAAGGCAGCAGGTTCAGCCAGAGCAAGACTGTCACAGCATCATCTTCTGTGCCTCCCTGTGTGACAAATGCTGTCAGGGACTTCAGCAATCCCTGTGGACCTTTCCTCCACTTGTGATTCCTCATGAACACCCTGAAGCCTCTCTTGAGCTGGCTGTGAGCGGTGGTTGGTGTTGCAGAGGGCATGCAGTGAGAGCACTGCCAAGGGACTTTGAGATGGCTTTTGTACCACTCCTTCATCTTTTCCCTGTATGTTCCAGGAACAGGTTTGTGAGAAGATCTCTAGGAAAAGCAAGGAGTTCCAGGAAACAGCTCTGAGGTGCAGCTGGTAGCATCCAGCAAAGCACCCACCAGCATGTGAGTGCCCAGGTCATGGCAGCACAGCTCAGCCTGCACAAAGGCTCCAGTGGGAGTGAGTGGCAGTCACTGCCTCTCTCCTGTCTCGAGTAAGCAGCATGTTGTTTAAATACAAATATAATTAGAACTTATCTTTTCTTTTGGGAGTTATAACTACTACCCGTGCTTGACTGGAGCAGAAGTTTTTTCTAACGTTCAGGGAGGGAAGAGGATGTGTGTGTGTGTGTGTGTGTGTAAAAAATTGTTCACAAGTACGGAAACACAGCAAAAGATTCCCATGCTGATGTGGCCCTGGAACATCTGTTGTCTCCATCTAAAAGGTGTGTCTGGGCTCATATAAAGGTCTTCTCCTTTAGTTGTTGTGAATATAAATGCTTGTGTTGTGCCTTCACGTAGGATTTCAGCCTAAATTCAGTTGGGGTGATGAGGTGGTTGGCTCTTTCTCACCACGTTTGGCAGGTGAGGGGGAAGGATGGAGTGAGGCACTGGTGAGAAGCAGAGAATGGAATGTTGTGGTCACAGGTCCCCTTTGGCAACCAAAGGGGCTGTCTCACTCAGCAGGAGTGAGACAGGAGCCAGCATCTCACAGCCATACAATTCCTCTATCATCCTTGTGTTTCTTGCACATATCACAGTCTAAAAGCCCCATTCTTACATGGTTCTTAACCATGAAGTTGGCACAGCATAAACCAGTTAACGTGCTTTCTCTCAAACTGGCTTGCCAGCTTAAGATAAGAGCTTTGTAGGCAGCTCTCCTTCACGGGATCCCAGTGTGTACCATTTTGGGTTTTCCCCAAGACCCTCATCTAAACAGAGGGCTTTTATTAGTGAAACCACTTGTAGAAAGCAAAAATAATAACAACCATGAGTGTACCTTCTACTTTGCTCCGAGGCATCCTACCACTGTTTGGGGGCAGTTACTGCTGGAGAGGGTTGGAAGCACATCAGGCATCCAGCTGTGGCATTTCCTGAGAGTTTTCATGCGCTTCACAGCATCAGGGAGTCTTCAGCACGATGTGCCAGTCGGGCTCTCCAGATCATGACACGTCCCATCAGTGGTGCAGTGTCAATCCATTCACATTGCTGTGTCCACAGAGCACTGACAGAATGCAGCAGTGCCCTGAAAATCCTCCTGGAGAGCTTTGTGCAAGGACTGACTGCTGGGATTCTGGTGGATTTCTGCCTGACACTACGGAGCAACAGTGCTTGCAGCTCAGCTCTTTACATCCTGTATACTTAAGGAATTAATGCTTCACTTGGATACAGCTCTAATAATTTAATATTAAGGATAATGTTAAGGATTTGATAATGTATCAACTGGCTTTGTTCACATTCATGGAAATGATAGGAAAACCTCTCCTGTTCTCACATTTGCTTCAAATAGGCAAGTCATGAATCATTGTAATTCCACACAAAAACCATTCCTGCTGCCCCATGTGAGTGTTAGTGCTGTGAGTTCTGTTAGTACTCACTTAGTACTGTTTTAGGCCTTTTTATCTAATGTGTTTTCTATTCTGCCGATTGCACGAGAATGTCCTTTGAGGAAGAAGTTCTGAAAAATATTTTATGTCAAATCTGACCTATAAGGATTTGTAGCTAAATCACATCGTGGGGGAAGCAGGGAATTTGAGAGCTGAAGATGACCTCCAGCTTTGGTAACTCCCAAAATTATCTTTTGATGGCATCTTTTGCTTCCAGAAGAAAACAAACCAGTCTGCCTGTGTCTTGGAGGGAATATATCAAACAGAAGCTTGAAATTTTTAATTTGCCCCTAATCTGTTTCAGCTAAAGCAGGTAGCTGATAACAGTAGATCTATCTCAGCCGTTTTCTGGGGAGCTGTCATAAATTTAAACCTTTAAGCAAAGGGTTTGTCTGTCTTAATGGAAGGCTCTGGGGAGTGTTCCATTTGCTGGCTGTCACTTTGCATTTCCGGGCCGTATCCGACCCTGGAGAGGGAACTGTCTGCAGATGATTTTTCTCTGAGTTAAGAGAGTGGAGAGCAGCACCAGGTGGGGTTTATAATTGTGTCGGTGCCTTCAGTGACTGCCATGTGCCATGTAGCCATGATGGATCTGCAGCAAGGGTTGCCATCAGCTGTCAGTTTGCTGGTCCCCGTGAAGCCTCCTGTGTGTGTGGGTGTTGAAAAGGCCCAGCTGACAGTTTCAGGGAGGCCCAGAGGTTTTGGACATGTGTGTAAACAGCTGTCTCTTGCTGTGCTGCTCAGGAGGGTGTCGGACATCTGTGCATGTCTCTGTCGGGCAGGAATCTCACCGCCTTGTCCTGGGGAAGCATGGGAGTTGTCCTTGGCTTTTTGGCAGTCACTGCAGCCTAAAGTTGTTTTTCTTCATATAATTCCATTAGAGTGATGACAGTTTCAAGTTGGAACAGAAAAAGACCTGATGAAAGGACCACTCTGTAAGTAGGGAAGATAGACAGAGTGGAAGCAGTAACTAGCAAGGTAATAGACGGTGATGGATCTATAATCTCTGAGGCTGCTGTGTGCAGTAAATTCCTAAATAGTGTCCTTTCAGCCCTAACCTATTTATTTGCAAAGTGCTAAATTTAATTTTCCTTAGTCTGCAGGAAAGCAGCATCCCAGGAATAAACCTTTAGCCCAGCCAAGAAGCTGTGCCAAAGTGCTTGTTCCAGCATTTCCATTTCCTCTTTGCTCTGTGCAGAGCGTCGGGGCTGTGCCCCCAGCACGTTAACGCTCGGGTTGGGATGGATCCTGCTCAGGAGCCTCTTCAAAAGGGAAAATTTAATAGCTCCAGGTTCAGTAAAACCACCTGGACTCTTAAGAGCAAGATGAATGAACCTGTCCTGAGGTGGGAAGGCTGGCACATGAAAGCCTGTGAGGAAGCTCATCCTGCATGTCCTGACGCTCTGTCTGCCCTGTAGATACAGGGCTGAGTGCTAAAGGCTCAGCTCAGAATAACTTCAAGAGTTGAACAGCACACAAAAGCCCATATATTCAGAAATCTCCACAAAGCTGCATCTTGAGGAAGAAAAGCAGCAAGTTTTCCAAGCAGCCAGTGCTCTGCACATTCACCCGGCAAAGTTTCAGCAAATGTGGTGGAAAAATAGATTTCTGTGCGTTGCTTTTTGTTCCTGGTAGCACTGTACAGGTGATATACACAGCATGTGTTCTTCTGGAGCTACCAAAGACGTTTGGTTTTTCCCGCAGAATTCACAGTTCAGTAGAGTTTTAGAAACTTTGATAAAATATTTCAGGAGCAGCCGCACAGCGTCTGAATCCAGAGCTGGCTTTGAGTCAGTGTTCCTTCAGTTATCATGACCCCAGTGAAGTGCAATGTGGGCTGCAACTAATCCCGTTGCTTCAGAGAAAATCAGATCTCAGCTTCACAGCTTTGCTATTTTCCTGCCCGTGGAGGATTTTGGCAGAGCTTCCTGTTCCTCTTTGTCCATTTCTTTTCCCCATGATGGCAGCACAAGCAGTGCTGCTTTGGCTGGTGGGGAATGTCCTGCCACTGCTGCCCTGACATTCCACCATGTTCCCAAGATGTTGCTTCCCAAGGACTTTGTTCACTTTAGCTGTCTTTATTCCACTGAGTAAAAATCCAACTAAGCCTTGAAGCAAAATGCCACTGAAAAGGCAAGGTGGTTTTTGTGTACATTTGTTCTATTTTGCTATTTTTTAGCACCTTAGGAATGAAATTGGGATGTGTAAGTTTAAATGCAGCCCTTCCCTGTCCTTCTCTAATCTCAGTCTGGAGAAGGTTCTGAGCTTCTCAGCTCCCTGTGCTGCTCAGAGCTCTGACATCCCTCTCACATTTATTTTAAAATAAATAAAAATAACAGTGCTGGGAGTTGAGGGTGGAGAATTATGCAGGTCTTTTGCCCACTTTTTGCCTTGACATGGAGCTGGTGGGAGCTGCAGGCTGGGAAAGGACCCTGAATTTGCTGTGGGAGTCTCTGTTATTCTGGAATGAGGTGAAATTGCCATCCAGGGGCGGGTGCTGTGTCACCTGCCCTTTCCTCACCAGTTAACAGGTTCCTTGAGTTTTGCTCTTTCTGATAGTGTGGGTACAGATGAGAAAATGGATATTTTTTGTGATTTGAGACAATGTCTTTCTCCAAGAACCTTTCTGTGCTGTTCTTTCATTTTAAGCACCATGTCACAGAAAATTTCATTAGCCACACCAAAAGTCTCTGAGCCTGCAATCAGCGTGTCAGTGAGTGATAGATGTACAGCACTGATTCATATTTACATTCTTTGGAGATTTTCCCTTACCCAGGGGGTCATCTAGAAAGCCATGAGTACTTGAGCTTTGGAAGAACCTAGGCTTCACTCTCTGCAGTGAATACAGAATTGGGAGGGTATTAAACTGAAATGGCTTCTCCACAAAACCAGAATTCAATCAACTTTAAACCACATTTTCCTACCATGTTTTCCCCCTTGAGCCAGATCTTCAGGGAGGCTTCTCATGCAGGGGGTAAGTAGGCAGCACACCAAAGGCCTTCAGACTGCAAAGGGGCATCTCCAGCTTGCCTGAGCTGCTTTCATTACTCAGAGACTGAAATTTTAATCATTGAATTAATTTTTCAGAAACCAAAGTGCAAATCTGTACCCCCAGTGGCATTAATAATGAATGCAGGGAAGAGAGACATTAGGAAAAAAAAAGGGATAGGAAATTTGGGGTTGGGGAAGGAATGTTTTTTGGGGGTTATTGATTTGAAGAGATAATGCATGTGTTGTATTTCTTTCTCCCTGGGCCTTTCTCCTTCCCTCCTAATTAAGTGTCCAACACAGTCTGCTTCATTTCTGCCCAAGGCATTTTTCCAGTACTTTTCCTCCCTGCTTCTCTTTCACCTGGATTTTCTTTTCTGGGGTAGATAGCCAACTCTGTAGACACAGGGTCCCACTCCTCACCTCCAGAGCAGCCCCTGAAGCTTTGGGGGGCTCTGGTCACATCATGAGGAGAGAAGGAGCTGGGGCTCACCTGCTCCTCAGGTTTAAAGAAGACAAGGTCTGAACTACAGCCAAGCTGCCAGAGCTTTCTGCTTTGCTTTTGGCTCCTTCCTTCCTCTCTCAAAGAGCACACAGGATTTTTTTCCCTCCTAATTAAAAGTATTATATACCAGAAGATTAATTAGAAATGAAAGTGATTTTTTTTTCCCCTCCCTTTTCTGCCAGTGGAAAAGGCCTGTGTCAGGCAGAGGGAGCTGGGATTTCTCCCTTTAATGGATTCCAGGCAATTTGCCTCTGGACAGCTATCTTATAAATAATGAATGTTTGTAGAGTTTCTCCCAATTCTCTGTCAGCACAGGTGGTCTTCACTTCCACCATCCCAAACAGCTGTGGAAACCACAGGGTGCTCCAGCCTCGGTTACCACACCAAAGGGGCAATTCCTCACAATTCCCCTCCCTCCTCCTTGCAGGCATCATGAAGACCCCCTATGGTTATGGATTTATGTCTTTATTTCTCTGAAATCCCATTGAGCCATCACATCCACACTCTGCCATTCCTCCTCGTGGTCTGATGGGCTGACGTTCCCTAAAGCCTGTAGGAATGTTGCCAGCAGACAAGACCCCAGCCCAGGTGCACATTGCATGATTGCAGGGCATTTTCAAAGCCTTTGTGCTCCCTTTCCAAGGTTCTCACACTAAGAGGATGATTCTTTGAATTGTTGTAGTAATCTCTAGAAATGAGGATTTGGTTCAAATGGTGCTCCACAGGGACCGGCCTAGAGGAGTAATCCTCTCCCAGAAGGAAAGCTGTTCTTGAGTTAAAAGCACCCAGGAGTGTTTTATGCAGAGCAGGGGCTTTAAAGTGGCTGTGGTGGTGCAGGGATGAGTTCCAGCCCCGAGGAGGACAACATAGCCTGAGGGTTTCTCTTCATACAGTGCCACTTGCCCTGTTTATTTCCTTTCCATTCAAGTGGAAGTGGTGACTGCAGGCAGATGAAGGTGAAGGTCCCCAGCTGCAGAGAGCTCCTGTGGTCAGCAGCCACCTGGTTCAGAGGAAGGCTGGGGATTGCTCCAAGAACCTTTTCTGTGGCTCTAAATACAGCAGCTAATGACACCTTCCACTCAGCGGGAGGAAAACAGAATTACTAAACTTGCAATTTGGCACAGTGGGAGTGTGAGTTTGTCCTGCCAGTTTCTTGTTGCTATATATTTCCTGGACTTTTTCTTCATATTATTTTTTTGTTCTCCTCTGAGGCAGGTGGAATCTTCATCAAGGGGTTCACTTTAAGGACTCCAATTATGCCTATGGAAGGCACAGCCCCAAAAGGAAAAGACTGATGGCTGCTTATAAGTCATCCAGCATAAAAAGGAGAATGTGCATGTTCCCTGGGAAATGCCACATGTCTTGGCCTTATGAGTAATGTGTAGTGATGTCCCATTAGGAGCCACATTCCCAGTTTGGTGTTGAAGGAGAGATATATATTTCCATACAATTTAAATCATTTTGACTTATGGTTTAGGTTTGTGCTAAGCAGGCTGCACAGAGGTTCCAGGAGAATACTGTTTGAGATGGCTTCGGGGGCAAAAGAAAGAAGACAACTGGAGGCAAGGTTAGAAATAAGTGAACATTTCCAGTTGAGCAAGTTTTCCGGTCATGCACTGTGGTAATTGAAGGTTTGCTGTTAAATGCTACAAATCTGTGCTGGAGAAGAAAACCTGGTCCCAGTTTGAAATTGCTGCAGTGTGAGGTGGGAGAGCTCTTAGGGCAAGAGATGCTGTTTGTAAAGAAATGCAGGGAGCAGTAATGACAGGTTAGCAAGGCCCCGTTCTCCTGGGTGTTTTGTAGAGGAGCTACATCATCTCCAGGGGTCGTGAAGGTTCATCCTGAAGATGCATGAAAATTCAGATTAATTTCTCCAGCAGTGCCTGGAATGGACTTGTCGAGCTGAGCTTGTCCTGGCGCTGTTTGGGGATTGTGGGGTGAAACAAGTGAATACTGTGGAGGTAAATCTCTGCCTTTCTAGTTCCTCTTCTACACCTCAGCGTGCTTGTTGCCAAGTCTGTGTTTGAGCTGGGGGACAGACAGCCATCACCAGCTCAGACTAGAGAGAAGTGCTCAAAGCTTATTCCTGCAGCCAGCCCCGGAGTGCTTGGAGGAAGCAAACGCCTGGTTTCTGGAGCAGGGACTTGCTTTAATGTTCTTATCAACTGTTTTGCAGTCTTTGTTAAAAGAGGTCAAGGCTCATTCCCCTGGGTGGGGACTTCTTGAGCACAGTAGTTATTATTAGGGCAGTACCATATCTTGTAATTAGGGATGTAATTCCCATCTCTGTAGAGAGCCAGCCTGTAGCCTGGGTCCCATTTAAGAGTTTCATGAGATGAATTAAGCGAGGATGGACTGAGCAATACAATGAATTTCAGCAGAGATCACTCTCCTGAAGTCCTGCAGGTGTTCCAGACGAGATATGAAAAGTAAATACCTCCCCTTATCTTCCTTCCCTTTCTTTTTTATAGCAGGCAAGGGGAATGGCATTGTTTTGGGGCCATGCAGTAGTGACCTTCTGACAACTTGCAGCCTGGTTGTTTGAAAGGTTACATCATTCCATAGTCCCTGCTGGAGCAGCTGGAAGAACCTCTATTTCTTTTTCTGTCTGACACCAAAGATTTTTACCTGCAAAGGACCTGTGTTTTAGAAAATTGCTGTTTCAGTACATCTGAAGAGTCAGATTTGGCAGGCTTTAAAGTGTGATGTAAGATACTCTTACTTAATTTAGCATTTTGTTAACTTTACTTTTTTTTCCCCCTTACCTACATGGGTAGCAGTGCTCGTGTTGTTCTGCAGGGAGTTCTACAGTTTATATGCCTTGTATAAAATAATTTACGTAAGTGCAGAATAAATCAATCAAACTTGAAAAAAAAAAAGGAAAGCAATCAACTTTGGGCTTGAAATAAGGAGTAGGTGAAAGGCTGAAAGAAAAGAAGGACAAAGAAGATGAATTGTGAAGAAAAATAGAAACAAAATTGTGTACAGCAGTAAGACAGAAAAAGCAAGGGAAGGCCAGACATAGAAGTTAATGCAATGTATTTTCCCCTGTAATTATATTCATTTGATGTAGATTTGTGCCAGGCACTTTACAGCAGTGTTAATGAGATGAAGGAAGAGCTGATATCCATAGCAGTTTCAAAGACAGGACTTGAAGCTGTTCTCAGTGGGCATGGCTATATTTAGCATCCCAGCACACTGGATATAGGATGCCACTACAGTCTTACACGAAGGCTTCTGAAGGAAGATCTCAGAGCACATTGCATCAGTTCCTATGCAGTACTTCCCAAATTCTGTTTCCCAAAACATTGAGAGCTACAGTTGCCAGTTGTTGCTGTGTCTGTGTTCATATTTTTGTACAGCAGGTGCCAACAGGGAATTTGAATCAGATGTCCACTGATGATTCTAGTCTTGCCATCTTTGTGGGATTCTCTTTTTTTTCAGGAAAAGAGTTTTGCTGCTGTGGGGTTATCTTCAGGTGTGTCTCAGGGGAAGGAAACACTAATTCACCTCTTGAATGAAGCATGGTTCCTCTCCAAATTTGCATTTGCCTTCCTTGCTTTCACACATCATCCTCCAGAGGGATGAGAGCTCGTTGCCCTCAGCCCCCCATAATCCTGTTGATAACCTTGCTCTAATGATGCACAGAGTGCTGAGGAGCCATGTACTGCACTTGTGATTTTTCTGCAGTGCAGCTTGCACCCCTTCATCCTGAAAAACAACAGTATAGATTTTACTGAGAAAAGGGAAAAGTAGAGAATATTGCCAGGGTTTACTGAAAATTTACCTTCCCATAGGTACGGCTCAAAGAGGGGTAGAGCTCGTGTGCTCATAGACAGTTACGTTAGCAACAGGTAGGAAAAATGCTCTGGAATTATTCACACAGGCTCCTGGCAGGAGCTCAGAGTTTTGTGGGTTATCCACCAAGGCAGAGATGAGGTGAACAATAGGGGTTTAATTTAGGGGATGCTTTCCCTGCCTTCAGCACGTCTCTCCAGCTCCCATCTCTGCTCCCTGATTGCAGTGTAATCTCGCTCATTATTCTGTGACCATAACCTCCTCTCCCTGTTTCAGCAGTGAAGGACCAGCAGCCAATTTGTGTCCAGAATTAAGGTTGTGACCCTCTCCACTTCCCTCTGCACTACGTAGCTGTGGAAGGAGGTACACACAGGCTCTCTGCTAATTGTTAGAAAAGAAGAATTTCAGACCCTGAATTGTTTGCTGAGATTTTCTGTAGTTTATTTTGCTCTGTGCAGCAACAGTTTTCAGCAGAGGACTGATTGCTCCTGGAGTTTATTGTGCCTGCTTTTAAAGGAGGCTGAAGGGGTGTCAGATGGGAGATAGCTGGTCACTCTCACGATGACAGTGTCCTCAGTGCGCTTCACCTGCTCTCTGGGAAGCAACCATCACACCTAGAGCTGTGTTGACACTGCCTTTGCTCTGCTGCTGATGCTTCAGGTGAATTGCTTGTTAGGGAAGGCAAAACTGTGGATTTCTTTTTGGAAAGAAGGATGGGATTATTCACCCAGCTGAATAAAGCTGCAGGTTTGGGGCACAATTGACCCGTTTGTACTCGCAAGTGTACAACAGCTTTGTAGGTGGTAATGGCTTCTGTCAAATTCTTTCATTTGTCACTTTGAACTATCAGATTACAGAAGAAACACAAAGACTCCTTGTTGGTAGAAAGATGGCTTGAAGTTGCTGAATCATTACAAGCATCTTAATGCAGAAGCGACTAATCTTTTCATCCAGTGCTAGCTTTGGGCTCTGTTTTCCCTCAGGACCTGGATGTTGTAGAGAACAAGAAAATTAGTGCTAAAAAGATTATTTGGCTGTATGTGAAGTGATCCTCCATGTTCCCCACATTTCAGAAGGCTGCTGCTTGCTGTGCTGCAATGTTGCAGTATGGACAATACAGGTAAGATCTGGAGCAGCACCCAGGATGCCCACAAGGACACAGAGGGCACTTGCTGTTGCTTTACATTTAGAGAATATGTTGTATGTAGTGTTCAAAACCATGGGTAATTACATTTTGCAATGAAATCTATGAACATCTGTTCTTCTCCCTTTCTGTGCCAAGTCCCAAGCTTTGGGAATCATGTTGTCTCCACAACAGTTAGATAGCACATTTGCCCCCTAAACTAAGTAGAGGTTGCAAGGCAGGAGAAGAAACCTCTCAGGAAAAGCATTTTTCTTTTAAAACTTCAGTGGCAGCTGCGCAGGGAAGAGAAGAGAGAGGGAGGCGTGGTGGCAAGAGCAAGAAATTGAGATCCACTGTGGTGCCCACACTGAGCAATGCCCAGTGCTGAAATGATATCCATGAATTAACAGCTTCATTGGAGCTGGGTGTATGCCTGGCTGGGAGGTGCATAACTGAGTGTCTCAATGAAAAAAATAAAAAAGCTTTTCCTGCCTTCTGTTTTAGCAGAAGTTTGGAAGTCTGGTGCAGTCCTCTGCTGTAAATATTTATCTTCTAGCTCCCTTTGCACTCCCCTCTTTGGGAAAGCTCTTGGGTGATGGCAGAGGTCCTACAGTAACTGCAGCTTTTCTTCTCCCAGCAATGACAGTGGCACAGTAGTGATGGCTGGTATGTTGCAGGCAAGAAGGATGTACTCCATCTAGGCTAGACTTGCAAAGAGTAAATTGGAGTGAAAATAGATTAAATCTTTCCATAGTTCAATGGCAAAAGTAAATCACCCATCATTTGCCTTCTATCTCCCAGATGCATTAAAATGTGGGAAATGCTCCATCTCTGAACCCTTCATTTCTTGACAAGCTTTATTCACTCTTTCCTCTCAGATGTTTTTATTAATTTATTCTCTAAGGCAGTTCCTGCTGTGCCAACTCCTTTGACTGCATGGTGTAGGGAGATGTTGATAGGTCTTGCACAAGGAACACTGGAATCTGAACTCAGGGTTTGATGGATATTCTACAACTCTTCCATGTTTCTTTTTCTGCCTTTTGCTTTGGGCTTTTGCAATATCCTTTGAAAGGGAACAGCAGAAACAAAAAGTGAAGGGTTCGAAGAGCTACCAATCTTTTCTGTGCCTTTTGTCCCACATGTTAAAGTCCCAAGTAAAGCAGATAAAAAGGTAAAAAAGCAAGGATGACTGTGCTGTGAAAGGCTTGGAATGCTGATGATTAGTGATAGAACAGGATGTTCAGGATAGGGCAAGTCCTGGTGTCTCACAGCTTGGACCTTAGGATTAAGTGATTTTAAAGACACCTCGTTTGAAGGCTCTGACCTTGTCCTTCCATTTTCAGGCTTCAGCTTTATTGCTCTCCCAAGGAACTGAGACAGTTGATTAACTCGTAACTCACTAGTTCTTGACACATTAAGCAGCAAATTTGACTCTAATTAACAGCTTTTATTAACCCAGGTTCCCCCTTCCCTCCTCCTTTTCACTCTAGAGACTCCTCAAGCTATTACAGGTTTTAAAGTAACTTCTAATTTTTTTAATCTTTTTTTAAAAAATCATAAGTGAATATGTGCAGACATTGGAATGCACAGCTCAGGAGAAGGACGTGTCTATCATTTGGAACATTTGGAAAGCAGATATGGTCATCTGGAAGGAAACAAGGCAAATGATGTGGATTGTGGATGGAGCTGGTGGCTGGCCACAGGCTTGGCTTGACACCAAAGAGAAACCATGAAGGGCAGGCTTTCCTCAGCTCCCCACCTCCTGCTCTGCACAGTTGCTTCCCAGGTGACAGCAGCCAGGCTCAGCCTCAGTGATCCTAGGTGTGCCACCTGCCATGAAAATGAGAGGGGCATTTGCCAGCCAGATTGGATGAGAGCTCTGCTGCTTCTCCAGAGCCTGCCAGTGCTCTGCTGCCAGAGAGATCTGCATGGAAATCACCCTGCAGGGAGCTGGGGGAACTGAGAGGATGAGGTTTGGGAAGTTATCCTGTACACAGTGTCTGTTCTTATCCCATCCATAGCCAGCGTTGGCACTGATGAAGCGGCAGCTCCCTGGGGAGTTCTCCTCTGCAGTGCAGATCTGGGATGGGATGGGATGGGATGGGATGGGATGGGATGGGATGGGATGGGATGGGATGGGATGGGATGGGATGGGATGGGATGGGATGGGAGAAAGGCAAAGGACACACCTCTTCCTCCCCAGTGAGGTTCTCTGTGCTTGTTTGGTCAGCAGGTACAGCAGCTTGTTGGCGAGCACACAGCCAAAAATTCCAGGGATCCCCCGACTGTAATCCAGCACTGCCACTGAGTGCCTCACTGTCCCATTCCCCATCTGTGACTTGGGAGCAGTAATGGCTCTGCCAGTTTGTCCAGGTGTTCCAGTTCTGGCGTGCAAGTTCCTAATGAAGTGTTAATTTTTATAGCTTGCAAGGGAGAGGGAGGATTTTTACCCTCGTTCAAACAGAGAGAGAATTTGTTTTGAGGTTTCAAAACACGTGGTGCTGTAAACCTGCCCAAGAAACTACTGTGGTGTCTTTATAAAAGATGTTTTTCATAAACTTTGGTAAATGTGTTTCACCACTATTGCTCTGAATGTATCTAATTCAGTTTTGGACTTTCTGAACTCTTGATCTGCGAGAGAGCCTGTGACAGTGAGCTCCAGAGGTCAATGCAGGACTTGAGAAGAGAAGGGCTTTTATATCTGTTTAAAATTGCCATTCTGTTCCTCTGGGTATCATTTCCCAGGCATCTTGCAAGAAAAGAGTAAATATCTTCATTATTCTGTGCTTTCTCAGGTTTCTCCTTAACTGCTAAACAGCTGTGTTTTTATATTTTCTGTAACTAAAGCGAGCGAAGCTCTCCCAAGACAACCCGCCGTGAAGATGAAGTGTTTCAGTGCTCCTGAGAGGCAGAGCAGCCAAGGTCAGCTCAATGCCCCCCAAACCAATCGTGTCATATGCAGTCTCTCCACATCTCAGCTCACTCTCCTATGCAAATAGCTGAAGAATATGTTAGACAAAACCGGTCCTCGGGGAACAGCCACTGTAATCTTTCACTATGTTGAATATTGATCATGTGTTCTACCTCCTTTTTTAATTTAGTTCAGTTAGTTTCTGGATTTGTAATAGCACTTTATCCCTCGCTCCGTTGCTCAGACAGTTTTCTTGTAGCCTTCTTGGAGGTACTTTGTCACAGAGGCTTTGAAAATCCAAATAATTAAACCTAATCCTCAGGGTTTCTCTCTTTTTTTTGTTGGTTTTTTTTTTTCTTCTTAAGAATATTAGGGAATTCTCCTAGATAGGAAGAGAATGTTTTTATTTATTTATTAGCATAATTTTTTCCTGGGGGTTTAGTATTTCTTGTTTAGTTTTATTTGATACAGAAATAAGTTTTAAGGTCTCATATTCTTTGGATCATTTTTGAAAACCTGGAGTCAAGCTACAGTATTGCTCCTTTCCTGCCTGCTGGTATATGCATCTGATTTTAAGGCTAATTTATTTTTTAACAATTTCAATACTTTTAAGTCCTCAAATATTATCCTGCTTTGGTGACTCATGATCCACTGAGGATAAGAGATGTGGGATGGGAGCTTGCAGATGATTTTGTGAGTTGAGCAAACTTTTCAAGTCACGGGGAGAGCTGTATACAGAAATGACACCCAGGATGGCTTTGACAGCCAGGAGGTAAATATGTGTCCCCATCATGGGGCACCTGTGGCATCCATCAGGGGACGACTGAACTCCCTTCAGCATGTCACTTTGCTGGCTTCAAAAAGGAGGATGAAACTAGGCTTCATTTTAATGTTTCAATTTATTATGTTGGCAAGATGCAGTTTGAGTAGAGACAGACCAGAGGTCTTTTTTTATTTGGACTGTGTAGAAGATAAATCAGGTGCGATCTTTGCATTATGGCTCTGTGATGCTCACCAGGAACAGTGATGGATAGTTGTCTTTGTCACTTCTTCTCTGCCAAGAAGAATAAGAAAAATAAAGCTTCCCTTTTGCCACCCAAACAACACCCAGTCTATGCATTAAAGCAGAAGGCAAGGCTAGGAAGGAAGTTACCTCGAGGGGTTCCCTCCTGATCTGACACACCAGGTTGGAGGAAATTCATTTGAGATGCTTTGGTGAGTGGGTGTAGTGAGCACACAACTCCCAGGATGTGTTTTCAAAGGGTCTGTCTGAGGTTAATGCTGCACTAGATCTCCTCTTTTGTGCTAAATTAGGCTAATATTTAAACAATCTTCTTATTAATTTCTCCAATAATTCCAGTGTTTATCATCTATCAGTGACATCTCTAAATCTCTGTGTGTTTTATTCTTGGAGTTTCTCTGGTGCAGGGGCTGGCAATGTTCCTATGCCATCATGTGTCTCAGCACAACCTCTGTGCCTGTTGTTGAATTCTAGAGATGAACATAAGGATTAATATCTCGAGAGGTTAAACAGAATAGATAATCCTCTGTTCCCCCTTCTCTTATCCTCAGTTCCTTTCTCAAGCCATTTGTAGTGAGGTTGCCTTCTCCTGTTGAGATCTTGGATGATCCTGCTTTGTTTGGACTGCTGTCTGGTTTTCTAGGCTGTCTCACTTCGTTGTCTCTTCAGTAGTTCCCATCTCTTCAGGACCTGTTTGCTTCTCCATCTGCTTTCCCCACCAGGTTCCACGGATTTCCACAAAGCATCTACATTGCTCCAGCATCTGAGAATAATTTAAATGGAACTGCACTTAACAGTGATGTTGCCAGCATTCATTTTGATCTCTGCATCCAGGGACATTTTGTTATTTTCATGGTGTTCTCATCATGACTTAAATCTAAAATAAGCAGTGGAAGAGCAGGAGGGGATGCCTTGCTCCACTGCACTGCTTGGGGTAGAAGATAACGCCTTCAAAGTGCAAGTGTGCAGGACTATAATGTTTTATTCTCTTAAGGTACCATGTTGGCTTCCAAAGTGAGATAATTTCTAAGGGCTTCTAATATTTTCTTTATGAACAGCTTTAAATAGAAGTCATTAGGCACTGTTGTTCAAACTTAATTAACTGTTCTCCTTACTGAATTACAGCACAGCAAAGAGTGACGGCACTGTAGGTTGGAGAAGTATCTTACTAGATTTAAAAAAAAGAAAACCAACAACTGGATTTAACACTTAATTAGAACACAGGACCTCTGGCAGCCCAGGTATCAGGTTGCCTTCTGGGACATCAGGGGGGAGATGTGTCTCACTTCTCAGATTGCTGCAGTTAAACCTTGTGTGCTTGAGGCATCACTGGAGCACATGCCCTTGCTTTGTTCACAGGGGTGGGTTCCTGTCCCCCCAGCAAAGGCAAAATGTAATTGCAACATGTGCAGTTTCTTTCATGTTCAATCTCACAGGTGCCTGTAGCAGTAGTGAATAAGAGACAGTGCTCAGGGTTTCAGCCTGTGCTGACAGCCCCAGTGCAGGCTGTGGTTGCTGGGCAGCCCTTGCTGTGGTTGCCAGTACAAGTTACCATCACCCTGAACCATCCCCACCAGCAAGGGAAGGCAGCACAGGATCCTGTTCACAGCCTTGGAGGGAGAGCTCTTTTCTGTGCCTGAGCAGAGGGTCTCAGCTGTGTCTGCACAAGGAGGTGGTGTAACACCGTGTGTGTTTTTAACAAGAGCAGCAGGCAATGTTGATGTTCTAGAGTGTAGTTAGGTTGAAGGGAAACAGTTAATGATAATTTCATAGAGTCACAGAATGGTTTGGGTTGGAAGGGACCTTACAGAACATCCAGTTGCACCTCCCTGCCATGGGCAGGGCCACCTTCCACTATCCCCGGTTGCTCCAAGCCCCGTCCAACCTGGCCTTGGACACTGCCAGGGCTGGGGCAGCCACAGCTTTTCTGGGCACCCTGTGCCAAGGGCTCACCACCCTCACAGGAAAGAATTTCATCCTTATATCTAATCTACAGATAGCAGAGAAAATAACGTGATCAGAAAATGGATTTAGAAGTTGTTGACCTGCACAGTTGCCTAGAAATGGTTTTTAGGCCAAGTGAAGTTGCCTGGAAGCCTTTGCAGGATTAAATCAGGCATATACTGTATTTGACTTTTGATATTTAGAACAAAACTTCTGGAAGCAGATGAGCCTTCCCATCACACCTGAAAGGCTGGTGATGTTTTGACACTTACTGCCTTGTAGCACCTTGTGAGGCCTCACTGAAGTGTGGAGGAGCAGCCTGGGGAGACTCTATGACCAGGTCCCACTGGGAAAAGGCTTTCTTTTAAAAGAGCTTGCAGAGATATCTGCTGTGTCTCCATCCTGCTGAGAGGCTGAAGGAAATACAGCAGGGTGAACATCTCTGCATAAAACAGGATTGAGTCGTATTAATGTCACCTGTTGGCAGTGCCAGCAACACTCGCTTTTGCCATGTTCTGGATCCATCTCTCCTCCATCCTGTGCCTTTGTCTGACCATCACAAAACAATTTGGTTTCTTTAGCTTGGTTTTAGAGCTACAACAAGAGCTTACTACAGCTCTTTGGAGTAATTTTCACCTCCATTCCAGCCAACTAGATTAGACTGCAGATAACACTAGGAGTGAGTAAGAGCTCCAGCTCCAAGGGAGCTGGAACGTAATTACAGTAGATGAAGGGTACTCTCCACAGCTCCTCCAAGAGTGCTGAGATTAGACTGTAATCATTGTTTGTAAGCAGACAGGAATGAGGGGTAATCAGCCAGGCAGCCTTTGCACGTTATTCCAGGAATTAATATTAGCTTCCTGAAGTAGCTCATCAATTCACACTTACATGAAACCGCAGAAATCAACAGGTCTTGTCTTCCCACCATGGAGCTGCCAAACGGGCTGGGCCCCGGGAGGCTCAGGTTTGGGGTTCTGTGGGTCAGGCAGGGTGGGCAGAGAGGCTGACATGGCTGTGCAAGAGGGAATTGGTGTTCCTGGGAAGGACTGAGGGTCTCAGCTCCATGGGGAGAGAGGCTGCAAAGAAATTGGGTAATGCAGCACCAGGAGAGCTCGAGAGCTGCAGCCTGGTGCTACTGCCCATGGAGAGACAGCCAGGTTCACCGTGCTGAGGAGGGGAAGGCATCGCTTTTTTCTTCAGTAATCTCCTTTAGCCTGCAGAGCTGTGGTGAGACAGAGGGAAGGACAGCACTGGGAAGGAGTGGGGAAGTTTGGGTTTGAAGAAAATCCTTGCAAGTGTGCTTGGTGCTGCTTGAATCCAGCCCTAATTATGAAGCCTGCGGGTCCCAGTGCGCACAGTGAGAACATCATGTACAGACGCAAAGTTAACACTAGGCAGCAAAAGTCTTGACATCCCTCTGATGTGAAACGAGAAGAGAAGGGAAAAAAGAGCTTGCAAATCCAGGCAGAAATCATTAGCAGAGTGAGTCCACAGACCATGAAGGGTCATTTGAGTTTCAAAAAAAACACATGTACTGCTTTCTCCAGAAGTTGCTACTGCAAACCAAGTGGTAGGACCATTTCAGTGTGAGTGTTAGCCTGCCCTGCTTCCCTCCCTTCAGCAGTTCTCACTGCCAAGCCCTTTGCTTCCACCAGTTTTGGAATAAATCACCAACCAACCAAATGATTATCTCTTGCGGTGCTTTACATACATTAGTTATGTGCTTGGGCTTTTTAATGATGCTGCTGCTCTGACAGCTCACTAAATATGACACAGCTTTATGGGTGGCATTGCTAATACTTTAGCAGCCAAAGGTTAGCTGCTATTATTAACCACATTAATACTGGCTCCTATAGGAAAAATAAGTGGAGATAGATGCTTTCTCCAGAAAGCTCACAGCCTGAAAGCCAAACCTGAATGAGTATCAAAGGAAGGAGTAGCCCACGAGCAAATGAACTGGTGGTGGCTGGCACAATGTCATGAGTTTACACTGGTGTCTGTTGGTTCATTTGGTTTGTTAATTGGAATAGAGGTAGGTCGAAGGGCACAGCAGGAACCTGGCAGCCAGCGAGGGGAAGAGGGACAGAGCCGGAGCGTCACCTGCCCGTCCTGATCCACTGCCAGAGTTCTGGAGCTCTCTCTGCAGGAGGACGTCTGGAAAATTTTGCAAGAAGAATGTGTTCATGTCTGCATGGATTGCTCCCAAAAGTCTCTTCCAGACTTTTTTTAGCATGGGGAAAAACATGGGGAGGGCACATGGGTGAAACTGTCTGGGCTTCAAATCTGCAAACCTCCCTTGGCAGAGCAAGGTGTGTGCGTGGCTGCCAAGGAGCACCTGCTTTAGGGAAGGGCCGTGCAATGGAAAGCTGTGGTGGCGAAGAGAAATCAGTGAGTTGGACACCTGGAAATGTGGGTGAGGAGAGAGAGGAGCCTCTGGAAGAGGATCTTGAAGTTATTGGGTAAAACAAGCTATGCTGAGGATGCACAGCCATGAATTCACATGACATGGGCATAATTATTGCAGCCCAGATCAGAGAGGAGGAGCTGTCTAAACTCATTTCTTTTTGCTGCATTTCTCATTTAGAGACGTTGTTTTATCTGATGATCTTTGCACAGCCAGGCTCGGGAATGAGAAGGGCCCTGTTTGCTGTGGTGGAGAGCGAGCAGAGCAGAGAGGTGGGGTTTGCTGATGAATATCAGCTTCTAGAAAGGAATTGTTTTTCTTGCTCCTGCTGCTGCCTTGCTGAGGGACTGGGGCATAGATCTCATTTTAGAAATCTCACGGTGTGACTGGTGTGTTTCTTAGAAAGGACAGCAGGGAGAATAAATCCATGGCATGAAGGGGGGTGATGTCCGTGGGTGACACTCTGGTTGTGCTTTTGTCCTGTGTTCGTCACCAGTCCCATCACACTGAGATGTTCTGCCTTGGCTACCTGGAGATCAGTGTCAGTGCCTCCTCTGATGGACTATTAATACTTCCCAAAGCCCTAGAAGCCTATCTAATAAAAGCCATGAGTGCCTTGGTGCCTTGCTGCATGACTGGAAGATTTATTGCTACAAGCAGCAGAAAAGCATCTGGGGAGGCAGAGGGGTTGGTTGCTTAAAGAAATTTTAATATCACAGGTCCCCACATTCCAGTTCATCTTTACCAAAGGAGTTATCAAGTTAGGAGGTCCAGTGGGAAGAGAGAGAACATGTTATCAACGCTGTTATAGTGAAGGCTGTGCCAGCACTTTTTCATGAAAACCTTCTGTTTTCAAATGGCTATAAATAGTTGGTTAAATGCACATAAATAGATCCTACCTGGGGGTAAATACTTGACTTTGAAGTGAGCAGACGGCTGCTTCTCACTTTTAACCTACATAAAATGAGGGACAGCAGTTGCCAAATATGAGTGTTGAAAATTGTAAATGCAATGTAAAAAATAACAATATGCTTTGAGATAATTTTATTTGCCATCTGGTTTTGAGCTGTCAGTTATACTTGCATCATGTTTTTTCTGCAACTGCAAAGTTTCTTTATTTTGAAACAAAACCAGAGATTGCCATCTAGTACCTTGACTTTAGGAAATTGAAATTGAAGAAAAGTTTTTAATCAAATCAAGTCTTGCAAAGCTTTTCAGAACGGGAAGAATGCTGGCAGTGGTAGGGCATTTAGGGAAGTTTATTAATCTCTTTTAGTTTTGTGTAAAAGCAGATTAACCAAACAGACATAATGAATGCATCAGTCATCTCCATGCATTCACAATGAATGTCTGCAGGTAGGCATTTGGAAATTAGAAAGCATTAAGTTAAAAACACGTATTTTCCCCCTATGGTTGTACCCTAAAGAATTAACTTTCCACACCCTTACAGGCATTTGCTACACTCTTACAGCCACATGTAGCCTAAATAATCTGTGGGTTTCTGATTAAAGCTTTTTTAATATTCATATTCCCTGGGGTTTAATATTTGATATTCTTGTCTCTGTTTTGTTTTTATGGGAAAAAAAGTTAAAAAAAAAAAAGGCAAAGAGAAGCTGACATGTACAAACTGCTGCCATTGTGAACTAGCATAAAGACCAAAGTTCCTTTTTTTTACTTCAGCTTGTGGACATGCAGTGGAAATAGGTTTGTGCAGTTTGTGGAGATGTGAAGCTGTATGAAATGAAGTTGGAATAAGATGGTTACCTTGCTGTATAAAAGTGTCAGGAGTGCAGGTCACATTCCCCACTAACCTGGGGACATGGTTTAGTGGTGGACTTGCCAGTGCTGGCTTAATCGTTGGGCTCAAATGATCCTGAAGGTCTTTTCCAACTAAAATGTGATTCTGTGGCTGAAGTGGGGTCCCACCACAGAAGGAGGCCAGGTCTTTCGAGCTGAACCTCTTTGAAATTGTTTCCCAAATAAGACAGGAGTTATTGTTCTTGAATGGCTGCAGGGCACTGCTGTGCAGACTGAAGGCAGATGGGAGAAAATTGCCATTTTTCATTGGGCTGAGTTATCCTGCTCCTCTGGTTTTATTTCAAGTAAACTTGGTAAAGAGGTTTTTTGGGGAGAGTTGAGCACATTCAACTGGGCTGGGCTGGCACAAGGGCAGCATCCACCTCCCAGCCTTCCACGGTGAGGATCCGAGCGCACTCAGCCGTGGCAGGCAGGGGGTTTGGAGGGACTTGCCAACCATGGGGGCTTAACAGCATTGTGCAAGGAGGCTGCAGGCCTTGGCTGCAACTGCTTTGGCAGGCTGCAGGTGTGCTGTGCCCTGGAATGGGGGTCTTTTCCCCCACAGCCCAGCAGAGGCAGATCCCACTGCCAGCTCTGCCAGGCAGCCGGAGCCCAGGCAGCCGATCTGTATGTGGAGCTCGTGCCCACGCAGTGCCTGCTTTGGGTTATTCATCTCCTGTAGCAGGCTCTGCTGCCTCCTCCCACCCCAAGATAATCGCTTTGCAAAGCTTCCAAGGTACACCAACTTTTTGTGGCAGCTAACAAGCTTAGCTGATGAGTTCTGCCATCATCCTTCTCCAGAGCTAATCAGCTTACCAGTGCTCCAGAGCTAATGGGCCTGTGGGTCACAGCAGCACCGTGAACTGCTCACACACGCATTTCCCACATCCATCTTTAATTGCATGGCTGCTGCTTTAATGGAGTTTCCTCCTGCATATGCTTCTCCTTTTTTTCCAATGGTTATCACTTGTTATTTTGCAGCCAATTCTTTTATTCCCTCTGATGCACAGTTCATTAAAGACTATTTTCATGCTATGGTTGAGATTTCAAATATCAGCTGCTTCCAAGTCATCCCACCCAGACTGGGTGGTGGCCAAAATTTATTTACAAACGGAAAATTGCACTTGGGATAGCACATCTCATGAGCACTGTGTGCTTTTTTACCAGTGCATCCCTGAAAAAAAATCCATTCCAGCAAAGAAAATAATTGAGTGATGTCAGCTCTCAAAAGTCAGGATTTCACAGAGTTGAGAGTGGAAGGGCTGAGAGCTGCTGCAGTGGAGGTTCTGCAGCCGAAGAGCGACGCTGCCAGCTTGTAGCCCCGTCATCTTCAAGTGCAGCAGCTGAGAGCTGCACCTGCGCCTGCATCCCTCCCCTCATTTGAAGTGGCTTCACAATCATTTTGCTAGAAAAGGTATTTTATCCTTTTCACTCACTACGTGAAAGCAAGTGGAGAAAAGCGACTGACAAAGAAATGCTGATGGGAACGTATCAAAAATGCCGACTCTGCAGTTGGCGGGCAACCCAACGATAAAAAGAAATCTTTTTCCCCTTGTATTTTTCAGCTTTTATAATGGCAGGGGACGGGAGCAGATAAGGAATCTGCCTGAAACTTTGTGTGAAGTTGCAGCATGTCTCTGGCTTGGCAATGTCTCAGGTTGGGACATGATGGGAAGGGTTTGATGCTGAAGTTGAGCGGTGAGCGCAGTTACACATTTCCAGCTGTGCTCCATCCCCACGTGCAGCAGCACTTCGTGCTTGGCAGCAGGGACAGGACACCCATCCTGCTCCTCACCTGTCCCTAAAGCAGAGCAGGGGCAGAGCAGGCAGGAGCTTTTCCGGGAAGAGTCACTCGGAAGGGTTTTGCCATCGGAGCTCCCAGCTGTGAGTGTGCCGCAGAAGCTCCTCGTGACTTAGGAAATATCATGAAATGCTGCTCAGTGACTGCATTGTTAATAACATGATTAAAAGGGGGCTCCTCTTGACCATATCCTGTTCTCAGGAGCAAAATGGAAATGCAGAAATACCATTTAGTAAGTGGGATGTTGTTGTCTGTTCTAATTTTCATTAAATTCTGTGCTTCTGCTCCCCTACAACTATGGTTGCACAGGTTAATTAACACATGTTGTATGAAAATTAAAGTCCTTACATTGTATTTTTTTTCAGCTGAGTTCTCTCCTGTTCTTCTCTTCAGAACAAAGAGCAGTGCTCTTTCTTCCCTTATTATAATCTTGGTATTTTATAGACCTCTTTTATGAGCCTCTTGTTTTTTGTCCCTTCATACAGTTTTCCCTGAATTTCTGAGGGATTTATAAAACCCTGTTTCTTTGTTTTGTCTAGTGCTTTTCAGTACTCTCCTGGGCCTATCTTAAAGAACGTGCACGATGTTTCAGATAAGTATAAGCCACCAATTAAAAAGTTGCATTTCTGTATAATCCAGACTGTTCCCTATTTTCTGTTCATTACTGTCCAGAACTTTATCCAAGTTTTGCCAACTCTTGGAAAAAGCACTGCCAAAACAGAGGCCTGGTTGTCCTCTGCCCTGAGCCACGTCAAATTATTTCTCTTCCCTTATTATACTACCACGGAGGATTTGCAGATTTTTAATCGTTTTTCCTTGCTCATTTTGCTGGCATGGGATTGTGGTTTGCCAGTCCAAATAGGTAAGCTCCTTCCCAAGCCTTTATTTAAAAACTAGGTCTGACAAGAGCCCAGTGTTCTGCCTTGCCCGAGAATTCTTTGGTTTCCAGGCAAATTCCACACACGTAGGAAGGAGTCCTTCATGATACCTGACAAAATTAATTGGGGAAAAAAGCACTTTGGGACACTTCCAGTCAATTCAGATGGAGTTTCTGTGGAACCTCAGTGAATATGTTTGAGGAGAGGAGATACAAAGTCATGTTGCCCTTAGGACACTGTCCCAGACCATAGGACCCAGAGTCTGATGTTTCTTTTCTGTCTTGAAAATCTGACCAACTTCTGCTTCCCTATAGGAATGTGCCAGAACTGGGGTGATCCAGCTGGGAAATACTGGGAACAGCTGTTCCTCCTGCTTGCTCTGAGGTCTGGAAATCCTGATTCCTTCTGAGTGGAGACTGAGAGAGGAGTCCTGACCACCCTGTTGGAGGAGATACAAAGGGCTTGCTTTCCTTTTGTCGTATGCGTAATAACTGTTGTGTAAAACGCATCATATTACATAAAAACAAATATAAATTTGTATCAAACGCCTCACTGAGAGCAACAAAAGTTGAGCAGCTCTTCAGAAGGGTTTAGTTCAGAGGCAGGTTAGCCTGGCTGCCAAAGGGGGATGGCACCACACGGCATCCGTGGTGGAGTCTGTCTGTTCTGCACAGAGATAGCGAGGAGGAAGTGGGCTGGCTCTCAGCCACAGCAACAGATTGCTCCTCTTGTGCAGACTGAAGTCATGTCTGAAATAAATACATGCACTCACTGCCGTGCATCCTGCACGGAGCACTGGAGGAGCTGAGCAGAAATGAGTGGTTCTGGCTGGAAATTTCTTATGTTGTCACATAGAGGTAGATTTACAGACCTGGGGCAAATACTCTCCTTCCTTTAGAGCACTGTTAGTGACTACAGCCTTTCGTGTAGCTTTGGTGTGACTATACAACACCATCAAGGGAGCATGTTTTAATAAATCCAGTCCTTATTTGGGATCCTTCTGGACTTACAATACATCCATTGACTCATATTTCATGTCTTGCCATACCTGAAGGTGTGTCAGATGTTCGCAGGTGGTGAGAAAGAACGAAGCCCAGTTTCTGTTCTGGCTGTGTACTTTTCTCTCTGATTCAGCCCTGAGCTCTTTGCTTGGAGTTTCACACCTCCCCCATGACAGGTTCCACCTCCCAGGCCTGGTATTGATGGTGAGGAGCACACCTGGAGATGTTTGCCAGGCTCGACGTGGAGGGTCCCTGGTGCTGATGTTCCTTTCTCTATAAAGCCAGACTATTCCTTATGTCAGGCTGGGGCTGGTGGTGCCTTGCATAGTGTGTGACTGTAATTAAGAAGATCAACTGTGCCAGTTTTCTGACTCCCCTCTGCTCGTGTGAGGAACAATAGCGCTAAATGATGATTGTAATTCATTACAAATGCACCCTAATTAAATTACCCATCAGTGGCTGCAAGATTAATGATACCAACCCGAGTTAAAACTTGATTAAAGTTAGGCTTGTCACATTTTTCAGTTATTACATGGGAGTCCACAGGAGGAAGAGATGGGGCAGAGTGGAAGGTGTGATTGGATGATGCTGTGGAACACAGCTGGAGCAGCCAAAGGCTGTGGCTAATGGTGCTCCTTTGCACTTTGCTGGGGGACAAACCCTCTGGAAGCTTTTCTCAGGTCTGTCAGGAGGGCTGTGGGGTTGTACCTTTGTCAGGGACTGTTGTTAATCTCTTTGTAGGACAGGCAGGAGGGTCCTGTAGAGAGTCTGGCACAACAAGGAACTGAGCCTAGATCTCCTAAACTTGGGCTTAACTCTCTGAGTTTAGCTTGCTGAGTTGTCTTGCCTTTCTTCTTTTTTGTTTTTGTATTTCTGCATGCTGAATATCATCCAGTCTTTCTTGAAAATACCTGTAAAAGTAGCAGGGAAACACCATGGATGACATAAGGAATAGCATCAAATACACAGAGCATCAGCCTTTCTCCCCTTCCTTAGAGAAGTTTTACATTGCAAATGGTTCTCAACAGCAAATATTTACAAGGGGAAGACAACAACACAACTTGGCCAAAAGTGCAGAATGCAGGACATTTTATAAAAAGACACAAAACAAGGCACCTGATCATGCAGCATTGGGAATTTTGCTGCCTCTGTACTGCTGGAGAAGCCTCTGGAGGTGTTCCCAGGCTCAGGTGAGGGAGAGGACCAATGTGTGGAATGTGTTGAGGTGGATGAGAAGGAAAAAAAAGATGTCTCTGCATAAGGACTGTCTCTCTGAACACCCTAGCACAGATTGGCTGTGCTTGGCATTGGTTCTGTCATTAGCTGGCAAATAAGCAAGGAGGAATCTTTTCAAAGTAATTTCATTTTCCAATATTGTACATCCTGTCCTTAAATGCCTTTGCTGATTGGATTGATGGTGCCAGTCCAGAAATGGACATTGTTTACCAGTCAGGGCTGGACTCTTAATAGATCTTCTCAAACTCTTTGAGAAGCAGCTCTTGGATGCTCCAAGCAGAAATAAATGGAGCAGTGTGGTCAATGTGCCCATTATTATATCAGTGGAATGGACCTCATTAGAACATTGTACACAACTGTTTAGGGCTGGAGCAGCAGAAGCAAGTGGAGTTCCTGGAAATGAGAATAAACCAGGGCTTGAATGAGAAAGTTGCATGAGTCAGAGAGGAGGCAGCTTTATTTTTGCATGGTGCTCTGTTGATTTGTTCCCTTTGCTGGATGCTGGGACAGCCTGGGGCTTGTCAAACGCAGGAGGATGAGGAAGAGGTGCTGGAACAGCAGATGCTGTGGGGTGAGACAGCCCATCCTCTGCCATCCCATGGACGCTCCAGCACTGTCGTGGCAGGCAGATGGCACTTACCAGCTGTGCAAGCCTAATTAATTCACATCAAAGTTACTGGAAGACCTTTCTCTGGGGAATGGATGGTTACCAAGAGGTTTGAACCCTGCTTGGAGATGCTAATATTGCATGTCGTCATCTCTGGCTTTGGATGACCTTGCTTCTGTTGATAAAATGAGGCATTTTCCAGGTCTTTTGCATGTTCTCTTCAGCAGTGCTGTTGCTCATAATATTGAAATGATTTCCCTTGAGCAGGACAGGGATGAATAACCTCAAAGACTTTTCCTCCCTAAAATCATCTGTAAAAGCCATCTCTCACTACACCAGATTTGTAAGTGCAAGTTTTAGAGGCAAATTTTTGTCTTTAATATAAGGATGGTGAGGCCCTGGCACAGGGGGCCCAGAGAAGCTGTGGCTGCCTCATCCCTCGAAGTGTCCAAGGTCAGGTTGGATGGGGCTTGGAGCAGCCTGGGATAGGGGAAGGTGTCCCTGCCAATGGCAAGGAAATTGAAACTAAATAGTCTTTAAGATCCTGTACCATGGGCATCAGTGGATACAAGAGGGAGCAGACTGGGGATTGCTGTTCTCCAGATTTCCAGATCTTGCACGCATTAGTGCAGAGATGGCAGCCAGATGTTGGCTGTTGGAGCAGTGGGTGCCTCTGTCACAGACCCAACGTGGTCTATGACTTCTGGGAAGGTGAAGGCATCACCTGCAGCTCTTGGCCTCCTGGTTACATCTCATCTTCTGTTGGAGAGTTCAGAGCTGCTTCCACAGCCCATCAGCATGTGAATAAATACCTGTCCAAGGAGAGCTGCCAGCTGGCTCAGCCATCAGAGGGGCCTCCCCCACAAATTTTGGGTAATGCAGCAGATTTAGCAGCTAATATCAGAGTTTTGTGGCCTACTTTTTTCTCTCTGGAGGGTTTTCTGACCTGGCTATGTAGCCTTGAAGCTACATATTGCTCTGGTTGTTATTGCCTTACAAAGCTAAATGGGTTTTTTCTCTTTTTTTTTTTTCCTTTTAAAACTTAATGTGTTTTTTTTTTTTTTTTTTTTTTTTTTTTTTTTTTTTTCCTTTTTTTTCTTTTTTTTTTTTTTTTTTTTTTTTCTTTTTTTTCCCGAGTGTTTGGACTTGTTTTTATTTAGGACACAACCCTTTTTGTCTTTCTGGTATTGCCTTTCCCAACCATCTTCTACAGACAAGGTTGTTGGGATTCAGAGAAATAGCTGACTCACATGGGCAGATGTTGAGATTTTCCTTTGTAATTGAGCCTATGAAAGGGGAATTTTCCTTCAGGCATCTGCTGGCTCTGACAGGTGCCAGGGAGTGGTGGTGGGAAGGAGACACCCTTCAACTGAGGAGATGGGGTGAAACTGGGCAGCTTCAATGGTGCTGTAGATCACTGGTTTAGATCCAGTCCATGCAGATGGAGATGAGAAGTCATTACATGCTGCCCTCTTGGTCAGTGACCTGTGTGAAATGAGTTTGGGTTTAGTCCAGTCCTCTGCGGATAAGCTGTTTGCAGAAAGCAATCAACCTATCTGGCATGGACAGGCACCCCAACCAGCCACCTCAGCATGGGCCAAGGATGCAAATGTGTCCTGCAGGCCAGGATGCTGTTACACCAAGTCTGGCTTAGGGCTTTTGCTGTAATCTCTACCTTGATGCATCTTGCACCTTCTCCATTATGGATGTCCACCTTATCAGCTCCCAAGCTTCTGGCTTGTGCTTTGATGCACCCACAAATTAGAAGGGACAAAAGCTGAAGGGTTTTGAGTCCTTGGTGTCATGCTGAGCTTGCCTTTGTGGTGAAATGAAGTGCATGTTAACAGGGATTGTGTCTCTTGAGGTCATTCCCCCTTCCTGCCCCAGGGCTGCCTCCTTGTACCCCACCAGAATGGCTCTGGGCCCAGCTCAGACCTTTTTCAAGGGCAGAAGAAGCTGAGGCAGGGCAGAAGCTCCGTTTCCTGGAGCTCTCTCCTTGACCTCTGCTCAGCCAGGGCTCCAGACCCTCATGAAGTGCTTCTATCAAACCCTGCAGCCATGAGAGCAGGAGAAGTCTGGTGTCCTCTAAGAGCTGAAAAATACCTTGTGAGGATCAAATCTCTGCAGCATGGAGACGTTTCTTTTAGAAGAAAAAGCTCTCTGATTCAAAAGATGCATATTCCAGGCTGATCAGTGATCTGAGGTAGCAGCAGCACATGGCACTGCCTTGCTGTTTCCAGAGACAGATCCCTCCAGGACAGAGCTAAAGAGCAGAGTTGGAGGAACTGAGGAGTGGGTGAGTGTGTGGATGCTGCTCCCTCCTCACTGTCCATGCCTGTAGTCCTGCCAGCTCATGGGCAGTGTCCTGGTTCTGTAGCCTGTGATCAGTGGTCAGCAGATGGGCCCCAAGTTCAGCCTGATTAGTGCTGCTCAATCAACAAGGCCAAAAGCAAAGTTGCTCCCTGTCTCATCCCATATGGTGGCTCCTGCTGTCACTGTTCTTGTGGGAAACGCTCTGAGCAGCCTCCTGGTCTCGAGTCCAGCCCCTGTTTTCCCCTCACCAAACAGGAGAGAGCACTGGAAACACCAGAGTTTCTGTCAAGCATGGTTGCACCCGAGCGGTGACGTTTGTCTCGCAGTGCTGCTGATAGCTGGGAGCTGGCACTGCTTCGTCCCAGTGGATGCTCCCCTGTCACTTGGCAGGGACAGGCTCCCAGTGGGAACTGCTCCAACACCCTGCAGATGTCCGGGGCCTGTGCCCTGCCTCAGATCTGTGAGCATAAAGGTGAAACAGATGGATGAAAATTAATTCTGAACAGATTCCTGAGCTGTCATTCAGTGGCTGAGGAAGGACTGGAGAGACTAAACTGAGGCAATTTGGGTAGCTCCAACTTATTCTTCATGTGTTCTGTTGGAAACTGTCACTTGGAATTAATCCTTTCTATAGATTCTTAAAATTTTTTCAACAACAGCAACAAGCTGAGGAGCTTGCTTTGTAAAAGTGTAGGTGGAGGGTACCAACAACACAACTGGCTCCCAGGGAAGTTCAGAAGAGTGCCTGGAGTTGGTCTGTCCCTTCCTGTGGAGATGTGGGGAGAGGGAATGCAAAATTGAAGGGCTCTAGATTCAGGACTTGTGTAATGACCGGCTGTGATCCAAAGGGGTAATGCACACAAAGCTTCTAGACATCATCCCTTTAACATCTTTTATCCCGAGAATGGCCTAAACAGCTTCCTGGTATAGCCAGCCCTCAGAGCCTGTGCCAGCCTCACAATCCTCATCATTCAGGGTTGTTCTCTCCAGTTCCCCACACTGGATATCTCCTCATGACCTCCTATTTTGTTCTTGGCATGCTGAAATGGAGAAGATCTTCTTGTGATGCTCAAGTGCTCCAATTAGTCACCTGTGGCAGTTTGTGCCTCTTATTAGTTTGGAAATTCAGAGAAATGCCACGGGGTTGGCACAATCTGTTGAGGTGGAGCCTGTCTGAGTCTGCTGAAGAGGAGCTGGCTCAACCATAGCTGGTTTTGTTTGTCTTCACAGTTGTTACCACACGTTTTCTGTGATCACATAACTGAGATCTGAGTAGATCCAATTTCATTTTTTCCCTCCTCCTATGATTCTGGGCTTATTAGCCCTGACAGTTATTTATTTGTCCTTAGTTGTAGGTTGAGGCAGCTTTATGGATAATGTGGGAAGGATGTCTTTTCTAATTAGACCACAGTCTGTTGTCTGTCTGCCTCATGGGCAGGACACAGCATGCTGTTTTGCCGAGTTTATAATAGCAGGAAGCCCTGGATGCGGGAGGTCATGTTGGGCTTTTTTTCACAGAGGTTTTAGAGCAACAACTCACAACATCAGTGTTCCCAAGACTAAGCAGGAAACAAAACCTATGGAATATATTCTCCTCTCACTTCCCACAGTGAACTATTTAAATTACGTTGGGGCATGATGAGGTACAATAGGAACTGAGAGCAGCACACCATGCCCAGCCAGACCACAAGCTGGGTTTGCAGGAACTTATTCCAACTTATTTCCTGTGTCTCCTAGCAAGGTGCCAGCACACATGTTGCATTCCAAGTCTGGCAGGAGTTGTTCTCAGAAGTATTGCAGCAACTAATGAGGAACATTGGCTTCATGGAAGCTCACACCTTTTCTTTTCCCAGCATGATCACCTGTAGAATGTGTATTATGTCACCATTATGAGATCGGTAGCTTTATATAGTGTCCTATCTTGTATAAAAAGTCAAAGCTGCTGTGTCTTCCTCTTTGAATTCAGTGGCCCATAGCAGGGGGGTTGGAACTAGATGATCTGTAGGGTTCCTTCCAACCCAAACCATTCTGGGACTCTATGAATAATTTCCTTGCATCTTTCTTGACAGCAGCAGACAAACTTGCAGAGCAGCTCCTGGTTCTTTGCAGGCAGTGAGGAAGTGAAGTTTGTTCTGATGCCACTGGGGAAGCTGGGATGGAGGGACAGCTATCAGGAGCATATCACCAGTCTTCCTCCTCCAAGTCTGACTGAGGGCAGAGTGCTCAGCAAAGCACTGATCCACACCTTTTTCATTTGCCCCTGATTTCAGCAAAGGGGACAGTAACAAGTTGTGTTCATTACCAAACCTTGCAATTCAAGAAAACTCTTAAAAATAGCAACTTTCCTTATTCTTCAGCTGCTGGCTCACTGCCCAGGCAAAATAGTGGGTTGAGAATATGAGGCAACAACTTTTCTTTTTCCAGTAATAGTGCTTTCAAACTATATGTCTGTTTAGGAACATTAATCATTGTAACTACGGGGTAAAAATCTTCTGCCTGTCTTTAATCTTACCTGTGCAATGAGATGGCAACACTGAGCTCTTGCTTTCTGTGGATGATTAAGAAGGGCCAAGCTTCAGATAGTTGACTATATCTTTTTCTCAATTTGCTTTTCTGTCAGCTTAAATTAGAGATAGTCTTAGCCATTCTATTGCAAACTCTCCTTGACTTGTGAGCCTCTCTGCTGTTGCAAACTGTGCAGGGCTGGTCTGGGTTAGCCCTGCTTTGGAAAACCTGCAGTAAAGGTTTGTCAGAAGGTTTTGCAGTAAAAAACACCCTCCATGGGCACAGTGTGCAGTCAAGAGATGTTGCATTGCCTAAGGGTCTGCCCTGCAGAAGAGATACAGAACTGCTCGTAGGTCTTGATTTCTTGTGGCACTTTTATGAGATTAAGAGTAGTTCTTGACAAATATTGATGTATTTGCAGTGTAATTTCAAAGCTTGGTTGGTATATATATCTCCTTTCCAGCCTGTGCTAACATTGGTAGGTGGTGTTAAAGAGGTGCTGCATGATTAGTAGCATTAAGTGATACTTCAAAGTGTTTTCCAGACAATAACTAACTAATCCACTTTGGTGCCTGTGAGGGGGAAGAGATCCCAAGGTATTATTATTTGTAGCATTTCCTGTTTGCAAATCCTTACAGAATCTCCGAGAGGCAAAGGAAATTCCATACACACGATAAATAAATGATATAAAATGGTACAAGATGACAGCCAACCTTCCCACATGGCTTGGATGCCTCTTGCATGCATTGCCTCCTGTGAGGCAGATGTTCTCATTAGAGGAGAGGAGGGTGGGCATGCAGGGGTGGAGGCTCCTCCTGCTGTGCAGGAGGCAGCTCCTGGGCCGTTCTTTGGCCAGACGGTGGAAGGGCACAGCACTCACTGCATCACCTGGGGCACTGAGCAGCACCTGGTCCTGACTTCACAAAGAGGGTTGCATGGATGGCTGGGCAAACACAAACGGTTCTGACTCGTGCAGTGACTTGCTCCTGCAGGAACATTCACACAGACTGGATACCCAGGAGATTAACTCCTGGGACATGGGTTGTGTTTGTGTTGTTCCTGGGTGCAGCTGGGGACATGCCCAAATTCCTAGTGAAGGGACAGTAGGGCTGAGCAGCATGTGTTGTCTTCATTAAACTCTGACCGTTCCTTTTGTCCATTTTTGCAGTATCTGCTTCTATATCCCTTCCCTTTGAAAGCTAGTATGGGTGAGAGTTTCTGAGGAGCAGGAGTAGGTGTCAGCCCTTATGGTAGGATGGCTGCTCTGTATCTCACCATCTTCTCATAGACCTTCCTTTGGCTTTCCTTTCTTGCTTTGTTATTAGCAAAGGAATTAAACACAGCAGGCTACTGTCCTTTATTGCTGGCTCCAACCTGCAGGTGCTGTACAGAAACACCACAAGCACTCTGTCCCTCTCCCATCTCCTCCAAAGAGCTTTTAGCTGTCAGTAAGCTTGGGATAAAACCTCAAGCATAACTGACAGCCACCAAGCCAGTGCACAAAGCCAGAGGTTGGGCAGTAAACCCACTGATTAAAGAAAATGGATTTCAGAGAAGTAGAGAGGAAGGCAGAGTGAGCACACAGAGGAGGAAGAGAACTGAAAGCCCATGGCAGGAGCTGGGCAGAATAGCCAGGGTGAATAAACAACCAGCCGGCATGTTCCACCAGCATGGCTGATTTGCTCCTCTCTTCCAAACGGCTCAGCTGAAACCCGCAATTTGAAAATAAACTTTCCCTTTGTTTTTTGAACAGTTCAGTGCCTAGGAGAGCATCAAACAGCTCGGGTTTCAAATCAAAATGAGATTGTGGTGGTTGTGTTGTCATTGTACCTGTTCCGCTGCTCTGGTCTTTGGGAGGAGGAGGCGTCTTTGGGGAGCGGGCCCAGCCAGGCTCGTTGCTATGGCAAAGTCTCTGCTGATGCCTGCTCTCTGCCTGTAATTGCTATTCAGCAGCTGTTTCCAGTGGTCGTCTGGAGGAACTTGCACGAGTTATGGACATGAAAATCCCTCCCTGTATGTTGGCCTTTGCTGGAACTGAGCTTTGACAAGAGAGATGCATTAGCTTCCAAACTCACAAGTAATTAGGTTGGTTTGAGTGTAGTTTGCTGAAAGTTAAGGCTTTGGGGCTGGGAAAGGAGAGTGGAGGAGGGGGAAGTGGCAACTTTAAAATCAATATTGCAAATGCAATGCAAAAGAGTGTAATTAGCATGTTTTGCAGGGCCTATTAATTCCTCTGAAATGCTGTTTATTAGGCAGAAGAACTTTGGGAGCCCATCAGTGGATTAAGCAGGTTCTGTAATGAAATGTAAATGGTGTAATTGGGCTTGTTCTGAAAGTATTTATTCTTCACCTGTGACCCGCTTGATTGCGGTTTGACAACACGAAGGAGTGTGCATCTCTTCGTTAATGACAGCTAATTCCCTGGAGCTAATGGAGTGGGACGCCCAGGCGCATGGCGCCAGGAACGGCGGGTCACGCCAGGAGCTCCCCAGTGATTGGCACCAATCCGAGCACAATGGAACTTTAATTACAGTAATTCCAAATCTAAAGCAAGCATTTAGCTGCTGGAGAGAGGCTCTTAATTTTGCAAATAGGTGCCATATAATGGGCTGACCTTTTATTAGGCAAATATTGGGATGGGTGGGATGCTGTCCTCCAAGTTACAGGTAACGTTGTTGGCTCCCATTAGCTCAGTGAAAATCACAGAGATGTGTTCTCCCTGCCAGGTTAACCACACGGATTTCCTTCAACAAGCAACATTGTGGAGCCGGGGGAAATGTGGTGCTCTATGTTATTTAAATGCAGTCTTTCCATCAAGGCATGAAAATCTTCTGCTGCTCTTCTGCCTTCTGTGTGTGTTTTTGTCGGTGTAGGCAACCGGGATTTCTGTTGTTTTCCCTTTTTACAAATCCTCTTTACCCAAACTGTGCAGTGCTAAATATCTCCAGGCACACAGGAAAGGTCATGCAGCTCTCTTGGAGAGCTGAACACTCAGTTTTGCCTGGCATTGTGGTGTCCTCAATTAAATACTACCATCGGTGCTGGTTTGCTCCCTCTTCTGTAGGGTTGAAAGGTGTATGCCCAGCCACAGGTTCCCTTCTCTCATGCTGGACAAGGCCTTTCAAAGCAGACAGTTCCTGTTTTGTGGGAGCAGAGAGTGCTGTGCTGGTAGAGAGGACTAGCAATCCCCCAGCTCTTCCCAAATCCATTAAGGCCTGCAGCCTCGAACCTTGCCTTCTGTTAGCTCAGTCTCTCTCTTAAGAAATGGACTTGTTAGAGTTGAAATGAACCCAGGCAGGGAAGCTTTTATCCAGGAAATGTCCAGGTCTGTGTGCATGGATTTGGAGTAGGTCCCCAGGGGAGTGCTGTAGGCTGTTGTATTTAATGTTTGGAACAGAAGCAATACAATTTCTGCAAGCAATGTCTCTCTTTTCTATTTCGTTATTCTTCCTCTCTGCCTCTTTCCATCTGCAAGCTGAGAGGCAGAGAGGTGGCAGTGACAGCGTGGTCACAGATCTCTTTACATCGTTGATCTTGGGCTTGTCCCCAGAGTCAGGACAGGCTGAGGAGGGGAGGGTGGGAGGCAGCTCTACACAGGGTGAAGGACTGCACAGTCAGTAGACATTTGGCAACCTGAACAAATGAAGGAATGAGCACCACTGGGAGAGGGACTGGCGATGATGGGGTGTTGATGCTCCTGTAGAGCAGCAGCCAGTGTGAGGCAGTTGCCTGAAACCCACTCAGCAGTGATGAGAGCAGTGGCAAAGAGGAGGGAGCATCCTCACAATGCCAGGCACGTGCTCCTTCCCAGCAGATGGCTTTCCATGCACCATTCTTAATGCCAGCAGAAGTAACACCTTCTCTGGATGAGCTCATGCTCCTGCTCATGTACAGCAGCCTCTCCTTGTGCTGGATTTGTGCGTTGTGGAGTCAGTGCACTGGCACACATCCAGAGCAGAGGCAGAGCAGCCTCTGGCTCCAGTGTGGCTGCACTGAGCAGCTTCTCCTGATGTCAAAAGCATCCCATTCCCCCCAGCTTCTCATCTGGAAGATGCATCTGTGAGGGGAATTCTGCTGGGAGGTGATATATGGGAGGAGCAAGTCAACGTTGCGAAGAGGACATTTCCTTGGCAAAAAAAGCAATAGTAATTCTGATCATTGTCAAGTCAAAAACCTTCAGGTTTACCTACCTCTATTTCCTAGCCTTTGCTAACATGCCACGTCACATCCTAATGATGTTTCCTCTTGCTCCTTACCTTAAATCTTTGTACATTGTCTGTTTATCTACAGATTGAAGACAGTCACCTCATGTTAAATAGAGAAAAATACTCAGGAATTTCTTCTGAAGCACTTTTCAGCACATTGATGTAAAAGTCTTGAGTCAGACTAAGTCCCTCTTTTCATGGAGTCCGAAAGCATGGATTGCTCTCTGGGGAAGGCTGTGCTAGATCAGTAGTTCTCTTGTTGGTCTTCCCTGATATTTTATCTTTGAGATATGGGAAAGAGAAAGATAACATGGCTCCACAGAAGCTGGATAAGAGCTGACAAATGTTTGTATCAACCAGTCCAAGATGAAGTGCAGGAGCAGGATGGGCTTTGCATGGGGAGCCTTGGATCCAGAGGAAGTTTGGACACTGTTAATATGGCCAAGTGCCTCAAGGAGAGGATGGAAGAGACTTCAGCCTCCTTATCCTTCCCATCTCTCCACCTATTTGTTCTCTTCGGAGTCCATACAGCCACTTGTTCCTTTTACCCTTCAATTCCCCATTTTGCATCCAAATAAAGGAGCCATCCCATTGCATGTGTTCCATGCATATAGAAAGCTGTATAAAATAGCTTTGTGAGCGTGAGTAGTGAGGAGCAATTGAGTACTTTATCTCTTCAAGCCCATTCTTTTCCATTCAGCCCCATTCATCTTCTTTTAGGGTTTTCCTCTTTATCAGCCTGAAGCCTTTTCAAGGAATGGACTCTGCCTCTGTCATGTTGTCACAAAGACCTGTTGCGTTCCGGGCACTACATAAATAATACATATTGGGTACTAAATAAATAATAAAAACTGCCTGTACTGAAAAGCCATCCTCCAGATTAATGCTGCTGCTGCTATAAACAAACCAGGCTTTGAGCTGGGGAGAGCAGCAGGTTCCTCGGGTGGTCTGAGCACGGGATGAGTGGCAGCTCCCTGTCATTAATACAGGACTTTGATCTCTGAGATAAGAGGTTATTCCCCCGTGGCCCTTTGGTGTGAGGAACCAGTGATAGACTGACAGCAGTAAAACATGGCCATTTGAGAGGCTCCTCCAGCATTTTACTGAGATTAGATCTCCGGAAGGGGCTGTTAGAGAGGAAGAAATTATGGAACGGCCGGTTATGTGACCACTGTGACTCATTAATATATCAAAATTTATGTCCAAAGTACCCTCACAACTGGTCCAAACCAACTCTTAGGAGGTGGTTTCTCTCTTTTCCCTGTGCTGCTATTGCCTAAAGGCCTCAGTGGGAGATGTGCTGATACTTATAACAGCCTCCTGCATTTACTCTAGATCCAGGAGTTTTTGACACAGTGAAGCCTGGGCTGTGCCACCAGCACAGATTTTAAGTTTGTTCTGCACCTGGGACAGTCTCTATCTCTTCAGCTGCCTTTCCAAGTGCCACAACAGCCAGTTACAAACTGTGGTGACACAGACACGTGTACCTGAGAGCCTCCTGCCTCGCTGGGGCTGGGCTTAGGGTGTCTTCTCAGATTGCCTTTGTGAAATTCCAAGAGCAGCAAGACAATTGCTGGGAGATGATGATGGGGGAACTAATTTCATTGAATTTTAACCCCTGTACTAGTAAATCACAGCCTCAACTGATGGGAAGAGTTGTCTTTTGCCAGTGGGCAGAAGACCAGTAGACAGCATTCACTGCTAGAAAACAAGTCAATTGAGACCTGACTTTTTCACCCAGAGGTCCCCAAGTCAGACTTTGTCACCCAGAGTTCTGGCAAGAAGTGACAGAAAATCATTGACACTGAGCAGTAGTTTTTCTCAACAGGAAGGGTTTTATCCCTTTATCTAGCTCCTATTAAAGAGGAGATACATGAACAACACAGAAAACATCCCAGCTTTGCATCCTGCTGCCAGCAGCTCAGGATCCACGGTGCTAATCTTTGCTCTGAGGAGGAGAGGGCTTAAGTCATGCCTGTCTCAGGGACTCTGGTCACCCCCCATGGTAAGGCTGAGCCCAGCTCTCCTGTCTCACCACCCTTCTCCTGGGATGGTTCCTTTCATTCCTGCTGCTTGCCATTAGTTCCTTCCCACCTCGCTGGATTAACTTCTGATTAAACCACTTGAGTAGATCAGGAGGAAGCAGTGTGTTGGGGTTGGTACTGCTTGTAGGGAGAGAAAACCAGGACAGTACCCTCGGATCCTGCCCCAAAGATGAGCTGAGCAGTGTTTGAATCCCACTGTTTCCTGACTATTGCCTTGGGGTATTGTTTTGCAGGAGAAGGTGCTAAAGACAGGAGAAAATAAAGAGCAGGAATTATGTTTTTTGCACTCATCCTCTCTTGTCTGTTGACAATTTTTCCTCAATTTTCCCTCTGCTTTTCTTTACACTAAGGTGACCCCAACTTTTTTCCCCAAGTCTCCCTTGTTCCCACAAATCAGACTGGGATAACGGGAATAGTGTGAGCTCTTTCCAACTCTTAATTGCTTCATTGCTGTCTTCTCCTTTTGTGTAGCAAGGTGGCTGCTCCTTCTCTCCACTTAGACCTCATTCATGGGGGCACAATGCCATTTAAATGTCCCAACACTTCTTGGTTTGTAGTTCCAGTTTTAGATTTGTTACTGGATTTCCATCTCTGCTTGCCCCTGGATATCCACCACGGTGCTCCCTGTTGTCCCCCCAGATCTCCTCCATGGCACTGTGCTCCCTCACCGCTGGCACGCTGCTGTTTGGCACTAGCACGAGCATAATGAAACCCCCATCACCACTCAATTTAAAGCAAATCAAAATGCATCTGCAGCAGCACTCTGGTTCTCAGAGAGGAGGCAATCAATGATGAATGAAGGCAGCCAGTGGTTAGCATAAGTCAGAATGAGATACTTCTTGAGGAGGAATATTTCTGTGACTGTGAAGCAGCACGGGGATGGAGGAATCAGTCTTGAGGCAACAGCACAGCTGTTCCCATCTTCCTTTCCCAGCAAGTGAGTCACAGAAAGACGATGTTGTTTGGAGATCCTACTCCTAGCAAAGCAGTTTTGCCCTGGAGTGTTGGTGCTTACAGCGCTGCTTGGAGGGTAGCAAGAAGCACAGCAGGACTGAGCAGTTGGACAAGAGTCTTGCAAAGGCCTGGAAAGGAGAAGAGGGTGTGGTGTGTCTGGGTTTGGAGTATTCCACACAGGAGATGTGCTCTTGTAAGCTCCCACTGCTGGGAACAAAAAAAGCTTCATTGAGGGAGCAGAAAAACAGCTCCTGTTCAGAGCAGGATTTGACAAGAGGGATTGTATGGATGCAGAGGAGAGCACCAGCCCTGGGAGTCCTCCCACAGAGAAGATGTGAAGCAAAAGGAGGAAGGGAAGGGAGAAAGCACTCTTTGAGGCAGTTTGGCAAAGAAGACAGTGAAGAGAAGACAACGTGTGAGAGAAGTAGGAGGAGAGGGGAGAAGTAGTCCAAGAGTTCCCATTGGCATTAGGGGAAGAGATGACTGTGTAGGTCGTTTGCCACACAGGCAGGAGAGAGCAAAGCAGCCTTGGGAAGAGAGAAAAGCTGGTAAAGGGCCTTCAAAGATGACGGGGGCTGACTTAGCAAGCAGCCTCTTGACAAAAAAAGCAGAGTGCTTCCTTTGGGTCTTCCAGCAGAATCTCCTGGAATCTCAGTCTTTGCTTCCCTCCTTTTCTGTCTCCTTTGCGATGGAGTCAGTGATCTTCAATATGTGCAAATTCAGCTTGAAATCAGCTTCCAGCAGCACCTCCTGCATCAACCCATAGCAGGACAAGAGGAGGCAGGAAAGGTGACATAAAGATGGGATGGACAGCATAAGGCATGTAGCACATGGACCTCGATTTTATCATGACATTATCTTAACCTGTTTTCTCTAAAAATAGAGGAAATCCTTGGTGGCCAGTCTCTATTTCTTCTGCCTCACCTCAAGATCTAAAAGCAGTGAGAGGCTGGAGAATTTCCTTCTAATTAACTTAACAAAGGCTAGGTTAATAAGCAGCTTGATCATAGTCTGAGTTCTTATATGGGAAGGAGATTGTGGCTAGTGAGGAGCTCTTTAATCTATCGGACAAAAACATAACAAGATCAAATGCTGGAAGTAGAAACCAGAAAAGATTAGAAATAAGGAAATGCTTTTGTTACGACAGGGGTAATTAGCCATTGGAACTATTTATCTCAGTACGTAGGGGATTTGCCATCACTTTGAAGTGTCTAAATGAAGATGGGATATTCTCGTACAAGAAATGTTCTAAGTCAGCTGGTAATTATGAGCCTGATGCAGGAACTGCTTTGCTTAATTCACCAGCTTGTGCCTTTCATCAGTTTTTAGATTGGCTGATTCTTGTGGTTCTTTTGAGTTCCACAATTTGGGAACCTATGAGAAATCAGGGATAGTGCTGATGAGCAGAGCACCTGAGAGTACAAATACTGGTACTGGGAAGAAGCAGAGTAGTGAAAAAGGCTCTTTTGAAGCAGGAAAGAGAAATCTGTGGCAACATTTACTAACAACTCGGTAATTCTGCTGGAAAGAAAATGGCTTTCCTGTGTTTCAGCAGGGATCAGGCTGCAAACTCACCTTAGGCTGGTTTTTCCAGAGGCAGCTGGAGATGTTGTCACCTCATCAGACTCATCATGCCACGTGGGTTCTGTCACAGGACTGACAGTGCAGTGGCTTTCTTTGTCCCAGCTCATAGCATCTGTCTTTCAAGCAATTCCCAAACATAATTTATCCACTCCCTGGCATACCTTTCTGGCTTCTCATTATCCTTGCTCATTTGATGAGGAAGGACAGTTGGGGTGGGGTGGAGATTTCATTCAGACAATTAGGGAAAAGAGCTGTCAGAGCTGGGATTAATACTCGGGGCTCCAGAGCCACCATCTCATTTTAAAATTACTAATGGAGTGATAGGAAACGTATGTGTGTTCTTGGCCTGAGTTTTTTTGATCATCCTTTCTTAAATAAGAATAATAAAAGAGGGAAGGGGCTGGAGGAATGCTGCAGTACAGAGTGGGCTCCATTGGGACTGGATAGAGAGTGCCAAAGGCTTCAGTGCTCATTTGTGTCTCTGGCAGCCCGACCCTGTCGTGAGGATAACCAAGTTGAAAATTAAATCAAATTTCAAATGTTAAACCAGCCACTTAAAGACATAATCACATCAAAACATGCATTTTAAAAAAGTTTTTGTTTACTCTGTCGTAATTAATTTATTTAGCAAGGAAACTTTAGTTGGTACAAAATACTTGTTAAATTGGTCATGAGCACTGAGGGAGCAAATATGCAGCGACACAGAGGCATAGCAGGGCAACAGTTACCCAAAAACTCACCTGAAAATCCCCGAAGAACTGACTGAATAAGTTCTGTGGGGAAGACCTTTTCCTACCATGAACCAAACATGATGTATCTATTTTTCTGACTGCATGACTGGAGGCATGATGGCTGTTTCTGGCCTGTCCATTAACCTTAAAAGTGTCTTTGATCAAATAACTTACCATCTCTTGCCTTTGATTTCCCTTGATGTCTCCCTTCAGAGGACTGAATAGCTGGCGAGTTGAATGCTGGGCTCCTTGGAAGTTATCCCTTACCTGTGTGTTTGTAGCATCAGTTGATAGCATGTGAATTATGTTCTCTTGTTTCCTGCAGCTCAGCATCCCTGAATTTCAGGCTCCTTCCTGTATCTTTAGGCAGGCTGCTGTTTATTTCATCTGTAGCCTGTTGCATAGGCTGGTACATCTCGGAAGAAATTTTTTTTCTATCTTGACATTCCTCATGAAATGTTGTTGTTTGAACACCTTTCAGTAGTGAGAGTAGGTGCATTTCAGGTGTGTCTTTCCTTTCACATTCTACCATATGAGCTGAGGGTTGCAAGGTTCAGTGTATCAGGATGTTCCTGAAACCTTCTTGCTTCCTACTTGTTTCGACCTCTTAGTGTGGCTTTGGTTGTTCTGCTGGTCTTTAGACTCCGTTCAAGGAATGACAAGTGCAGATTTCTAATACTACAGCAGTGAGGAAGGAGTGACTGCTGAAGGAACCACTCAAAACCCATGAATTTTACAGTATAGGAGGACCTGGAGAGGAGGGTGGGCACCAGTGGATCAAACAGCTGCTAGAGGAGAGGCAGAGCCAGGGTCCCCAAGCCCCGGGTGGGTGACCTGCTTTGCTTTGGCTGTGGTTTATAGACCTCCTGGGTGGCAGTGGCCAGGGGACAGTGGCACTCTTCTGTATGGAGCCAGAGGTGACCCAGTGATGCTCACCTGGAGAACCACTTGCTCACACTTTGTCATTCACAGGGTAGCTGGATCCAGAGATTTTCAACAGAATTTGGTTGGAAACTGCTGAGGTGAAGCCTTAAGCGATAGTTTGCTTTTCATCATCCAGCAGTGGTTAATTTGTGAGGAAAGGAGGAAATTTGACATTCAAAGGCTTCAATTCCTGATGCTTTTTCCATCCCCCAGTCTCCTTTCTACTCAGGAGTAGACAGAGACTGCAAGCAGTCGCTGCAAGTTTGCAGTCGCCCCAACTTTTCATAATTAATTAATCCCATCTTTATTCACACAGCACTCCCTGCCTCAGACCGTGGGTAATAAACACCGATCAAGCAAGCAGAGATGATAAATTATCTATTTAATAATTAACAAATTAGTCGTAACAGATGGAACCAAAACAAATTTGTCTGTATGTGCACACAGCACACGGTTTGCCTTCCGCTGTTTGTCACACTGGGACGTGACCCAGAGATTTTGGCATTTCTCCACTGATAGCCACCCTCATGTGCCACTTGGGCTGGTCATGAGTTTATCTCTGGGTCTGCTGTGACTTTCTACATGTGACATTCTCCATGTGTCAGCAGTGGATGAATGAGGCAAAGCATGATGTCACAGAGGAAGAGCACAATGGAGAAGAGAGGAGGATTTCAGCATTTTAGTATTAGTTAAGATGCAGGAGCATCCCTGCAGAAGTATCAGCTGTCCATTTTGATCTGTTATGTTGAATTAATAGAGATTATAGTCCCTGTAATTCTTTCTCTTATTATCTAGCAGAGAATAAAAACTCAATGCACTGCTGAGTTAAATAAACATGAGGCACTACAGTCATATGAACATAGTATCCTGTGAGCTAACTGTGCATATATTATTCATTTCCAGTTATTATTCATGACCTTTTCCTCACACCGTCATGGCTCCATCACTTGTGAATTTATAACTTCATTAATAATGAGTGTCAATTAATAATGTATTTTCATTATATCCATTGGGTGTATTTACAGCATTCATAATGCATTCAAATAACTGATTTGAGGTGTAAAAATAAAACCACAGCTCTTCCATGGGCTCTCACCTTTTTGATTTTGAAGAGTCACTATTTCTGTGGATAATCCTTCCTGCTCCCATTGCTGTGTGGCCATGCTGTGCAATAGCCTGCCATCTGCCACCATCACACTTAAAAGGGCTTGAATCAAAGCAGGAAACATCATTATTGTGTGAGATTAGAAGAAGATGATCCACAAATTCGTCATTATTGAAAGCGACGCTGGAATGGTGAGAGCATGGGAAAGGTTTGAAGTTCAGCTGTTTCCTTCTCCTCTCCCCCACCAGTTGCATTTGGTTGAAACTGAGGAGCCCATTCAGGTGGAAAGAAGCACCTTGGATTCAGCCAGGCTCCAGGAAGCTCTGTGATGGTCCTGGGAGCACGGAGATTTGCTGGGGGTGGTGCTGGGATGTGTACCTAGCACAAACACACCGTAGCAGGTCACACTGTTGTGCTTTATTTTAATTGAAAGACGCCTACCTCATTTCCTTCCTCATCTGCAGCAGTTTAATCCTCAGGTTTTTTAGAACCTGAAAGTTTTTGCAAGCTCTCCTTTCCCGTTTTCATTTTTTTTCTCACAAAGAAAACTCTAAAATGCTTTGGTTTCTCACAGACATCTCTTCCCTGTCTCTGCCTAGGTGTGCAGATCATTAGCTGCCTTTGGACAACACAGTCTAAACACTGGAGACTCAGGGACAGATAAGCAGTTAACATAACTAATCCTCTTTCAGTCCCACTTCTTTCCTCTTCGAGAATGCTGATAATTTCTTATTTTATTTTGTCAGCAGTACTTTGAATTGCATTTCTGGGGTTCTCTTTCAGTATTCATAGCCCCATGGTAACACTCGACCAGTAAATAAAATTCACCTTTTATCTGTTCCCCATTATAGGCATAGGCTGTGTGCTTTTTAACAGCTCCAGGAATACTGAGTGCAGTGAAGGTACCACCTTCAAAGCACATACTTAATATTCAGACAGGACAGGAAAAGCTGCCTCTAGCCCCATGGAATTAGAAGCACTTACTAGAAGAGTCAGTTGGATATCAGTAAGAATTTGTGTTATTTTCTCTTCTAACTAATAGGATTTTTGAGTAAAGCTGAAGCTGATACGTCTGGCTGAGTCCCTGCCCTTTGTGAGAGTTGCAGCTTCACCAAATGACAAAGGGCTGAGCAATGTGAATTCTGGGTATCCTGTGTGCTTGGTGGAACCAGCTGCAAGGAGGTGTAAAGAGGGAGGCAGGAGAAGAAAGCCATGAGCAAGGGACAGTAAGTGAGCTCTTTTGTATTGGTTTTAATCAAAACATAATGAGGAGAGCTAAAGCATAAAGCAAAGGAGGGATTTTGCTTGTGTCAGCCTAGAGGAGGGAGCCGTTAATTTCACTCTATCATTTTGAATTGCTTTCTAGAGCACTTACTAATCCATCTTCTCCAGCCAAACACTTCTCTCTGCCTATCATCATTCATTCTTTTGGATTTAAATTATGAGTCTGTATTAATTTAAATATCTCCTTTTACTTCTTGTTTTAGTGTTTGCCTATTGAACCCATTGCTGGCCCCCAGAACAAGTTTCATGCTCCACTTAAGCAGCCCAAGTTAGCTGGGAGCCTGTGCAGACACTTTTTCCTTTGGACAGCATTGTCAGAACAAGCCAACCAGTGACTGATGTGATCTGGAGTCAGCGAGGGTGTACAGTGGATAAATGTGCCTGACGCTTTGTGATAGAGCTGGTAATTACATTTCACAGTGAGTGGTATTAATAGTGAAAGGAGGCTCTGGCAATGCTGCATGAGAACTGGTAACAAGAGAGGCTGTAGGGAGAAGAGGGAGCCATTTATTAACCTGACGAATTACGGAAAAGTGGACTTTTCCTCAGAATGCAGAGGAACTTTCCTAGACACGATGCTTTGAGATAACTCAGGGCCTTTGGTGACACCGATGCTACTGAAATCTCTTTTCTTTCTTTTTACCTCATCTCAGACTCCTGAGACTGCCATCTCCCTGCTCTTACTCAAATACTATGTCACTTGGATTTACGCTGCATAGAGATGCTGCTTGGCTAGGAATTCACAGATCTTGAAGTCTGAAGTTCAAAAGTTTTAGAAGATTTTTGAACCCATAGAAGAAAAGGTGATGAAGTCTGAAGAGAGTCAGCTGTTGGTGTCAGATGATTATGAGGCATGTGGGATGAACGTCCTGCGAAACAGGATTCTCCATCTGGTGGTCTTGGGGAAAGATCTCTGCCTGTGAAGGAGAATGCCCATGCTCGAGACCAAGAAGCAACAGAAGCTGTTGTACCTCAGTCTTCCCTGAGCAATTTCTTGCAGTTACATTTTCCATATAAAGTGTCTTTGAGGGAGAAAAGTAGTCTCTCCCAAACATTCAATTTATGAAAGGTCTTTTCCTATGGATCCTTCTGCTCCTCCCTACTCGCACCACACATTCCAGCCACTCTCCTGATTTTCCTAAGGTTTGTCAGCACTTGCCACGTGCCCAGTGCTGTTTCCAGGCTGTTCCCTTCCAGCCCAGCAGCCGTGTGAGAGGGATGGTGCCAGCCCAGCCAGTCCATTAGTGCTCAGAAGGGATCTGCTGTGCCTTCCAGGGAAGGTGTAGCCGCCGGCACAGCCGGTGCACGAGGCTCTGCCTGCCGGGTTGTGCAGCTCTCTCCTGGGGTTCTTAAAAGGAAAAACGTGCCAGCTCTGGGAAGGAGGACAGCACAGCGATGGAAGCAAGGCTGAGCTGGAGAGAATTGCCAGGATCTTAAGGTATTAGAAGTGCTCCAGAACCAGAATGATTTAACGGTGTGATTACTTCTTAATGCAACACGCAGAAGGTTTTTTATTAGATTTCCCCCTGCCCCATTCATTCCTTCTAAGTGCTGTGGAAACAGGCAGCTTTTGAAATAAACACCTGGGGCTGTTACACTATATCACTCAGTTTAACTAACTTTTAAATCATATTATGTCACCTGGATAACTTTCTAAATTCTACAAGCCCATGAGACAGCAATAGCTGCAGATCTATTCCATTCCCACCTTTGATAAAATCACCTTCTGGAGGCTGCAGGGTTCCCCTCTGCCCTTTCCTCCCTTACAGATGTCCTCTCCTTCAAAGAGCATAGGCTGGAGCCAAGTGACTTGTAGCTTAAGGGCTCGAAAATACGTGCTGTTGAGTTAATGTTGGGTGGTATCTTCGTGAGTTTGGGTCAGTGAAGCAGCTCTCTGGTGTCCAGAATAACTTTACACTGATGGTTTCACAGGCTCTGTATCCACACAGCAGTTCATGTTCTTGGTAATGAGATGCTCTTACCCAGCAAGTGACAGACAGAGGAAAGCGTTAGGAAGAGACAAAATGTGTCCCATGGTGCTTAAAGCTGCTTGACAGGGAAGTCTTTATTACTAATTTTTGCTCTTCTCTGATACAAGTTGCCTTTGTACTGGCGATTCTCCTGCACTAAGAAAGTGCCAGCTGTGCATTTTCCCAATGTCAGACCCAGTAAATGCTTATGCATCCATCCATCCATCCATCCATCCATCCATCCATCCATCCATCCATCATTTTGTAGACATTTAGAGCAGAATGACAGGGGAAAGAGGTAAAACACAGGATTGTTTGGTCCCTTCCTCAGCCCAAGGGAGGGAGCAATCCATGGAGTCTGTGTTTCACAGCCAGGCTGTTTGCACTGAGCTTAGCCCATCCTGTGCATAGGAAGCTGAATCTCAGAGGAGTCTATACATTAACTGTTAAGGCAAATCCTTTAGGACGTTCATTATTCCAGGAGAAAAAACCCAAACCAAATAATTAAGTTTTTAGTGCTGATGGAGAAGAGGAACATAGAATGATTAGGAAACAAAAAAATGAAGGTGCTGGGATTTTCTGAGCACTTCCAAGTTCAAACTACCCCAAAAGCACTACGTAGAGTCGACATTTAAGGAGATGGTTGAGAGATGCCTTTGAGAGGTATAAGCAAGAGAGCCAAGAGATAAAACAGATGAGGTGAGAAGTAAACCTGGCAATTATTGACATAGAAATTACGATGGCTGAGTGTGAGAAAGGGGGAAATCACTGAAAGAAGAGAAGACCAAGGACTGCCCTCAGCATAGATGTGACCAAGAGGGTTTGTAGAGCAAGAAACAGAGAGGTCAGCACTGAGTTAAAGGAGTGCATGGACATAACAAATGAGAGGAGAGCAATGGGAAGCTTTAAGGGTTAATAGACCAGATAGGAGTATGAAAAGACCTGCTGGTGAGAAATGGAAGGGTTGGAAAAGGCCACTAGAAAGGTCTCTCTCTCTCAGGTGACCCCTGAGGTGGAGGTGGAATTGATTGGCTGTGCAACAATGTCACTGCATCTGCTTCATCTTTATTTAAAGTTCCTCCTTTTGTGTGTGAGCTCTCTGCACGCCCTCGGCAGTGTGAGTGAGCTGGGCTGCCGTCAGCTCTGTACCTTCCTGCTGTGCTCCTGCCCCTCCTTTGATGGTACGTCCCGGATATTTCCCTCCAGCTCATCTGATTTGCAGAAACCCCAGTGATTCTTAAGCTTTTTTTTGCGTTGGGTTTTTTTTTTTTTCTTCCTGTGCTCTGCTCTGAATGCATTAAAAATGGGAAGGCTACATAAATGCAAGTCAAACCAAAGATTGCCGAGACTATTAGTGTGTAATGCCAACTTCAGCCTTGCAGGAGCATGTGGGATGGTCATCACAAGGCCCTTGGCAGCTCAAGTGATGATGAATTTGCGGGATGCCATTAAGCTGCCAGGATTTCTCTCTGCCAGTCAATGTGCAAGTTGAAGAGCTCTACCATTTCCATAAAATAGGGAAGGAGGTGGGTTGGGGCATGGCAAACACTTGGAGTGAGCTGTGCTGCAGTGATGCACAGGCAGCTCTGAGCGAGGGACAAGCAGTTAAGTTCGAATGCTGTATTTTGATCTCTTTCCTCTGCAGCTTTTCTGACCAAGTTTTCCATTTTATTTCTGTGAAATGGGCGTGAGCTGAAGTGGCCGTTTCATATTGCTGTGTCGCTGAGAGTCGCCTGACATTGGGGCTTTGTTTCCTCCCAGGGAAGGTCAAACGTGGTGCTGGGGGAGCAGCCAGCAGGAGCTCCCAGGAAATAATCAATAGAGGGAAGGTGGGGGATGAGCAAGCAGGGCTGAGAGATAGCATCTAACCCATGTTTAATAAGAAGAGGAGAGAGAGGTGCAGAGACAGGAAACGGGGGAATGTATTAGGAAAGCCAAGACCCGGCGAGAAACTGCATGATAATGAGGCACAGGTGATAGCAAAATGATAAGTCAGCAGAGCTGGACGGGGTGGTAATGTCCAGCTTTTCAATTCCAGGCAGGTACTGCTGCGTTTGCAGGAGCTGTGGCTCCTCAGGAGCGGCAGACGTGCGCCTGTGAATGTGAAACTGGGCAGGCGGGAGCTGGGGACCGGCCTGCACATGCGCCTGTTCCCAGAGCTCAGAGCTCAGGGGTGCAGGGAGGGAGCAGGATGCAGGGCCCTGAGCAAGAGGGAGAGAGGGAAGGGAGCATTTGCTCCTTTGGTTCCATCAGGCAGATGGACCAGGGGCCCGTGGAGCAGGGCTGTTGCCCCTGGCGCGGGATTGTGCCGTATGATGGTGATGCACTGGCAACTCAGAGGTCCTGATGCAGCTGACCTTCGTTTTCAAGGACACGGCTGGTGGTGTCACAAGTACTCTGCAGGCTGGTTATGAATGGGCCTGTTTTAGACCTGTGCATGCAGCCAAAAATTAATAGCCTCCAAGAAAGCTGAGTGGGATAAGTGCACCTACTGTAAGGCCACTGGAGCAAGGAAGGGACAGGGAAGTCAGTATATTTTTATTTCACATTCAGGAGTGCCCAGCCCCTGAAGCCATAATCTGCTGACAAATCTGTAATCTGCTGATAAAGGCCTAGTTTAGTTCCAGGTTTCCTATAAATACCAGTGGCACAAAACACTATTTCACTGGGAACTGTGTCTCTGCCCTTAACTTGTCCCAGCAGGAAACCATTGGAAAGGCAGAGAATGAATCCATCTCTGTGTTTGCCGGTTGTGTGAACTCCACACAGTGCAGTGGGAACCCTGTGTGTGATTGTGTTCACCCACATGCCAGAGTCACACCCATCTGAGGGTAAATACATTGAAACACCTGGTTTTGCCAGAGATAGCTGGAACATGCCTGAGCATTCATGGGAGTGTAGGAATGACTGTTGTGTCTGTTGAGAGATACAGTGGCTCTACCTGATTGTTTTCCCCAGGGCCTCATGCTAATACCCTGACTGCTTCAGCCATGGCATTCAGATGCCACTTTAAAAAGAAAAATTGCTCTTCTTGACGTATTTTGCTTCATCTATGCCTCCAGCTTTGCCCCCCAAATAACTTTGACTGTGTAAGTCTCAAGAGAGACAATCTTACTGTTTCAGACTGATTTTAAATCTTCCCTTTAGTGTCAAGTGGTCAGGAAACAAATATTCATCCTATTGGGAAAAGATGCATTCCTTCCCAGAGGCCACAGAACTTGCATCTAGCCTAGAAAGTCCTCAACTTAATGCACTGAAGTTTAGTGACATGTTTATCTATACAAACACTATTTGCTGATGGTTTCTGGACTTAGCAAGGGAAACTTGATATGGCAAACATATATATATATATGTGTATTTTATATATTTCCATGTATATATGTATGTGGAATACAAATTGTCCACCCAGTAAATCCCTACCCAGTAAATCCTCCCAGTACAGAGCTGAGACATTGCCAGGCAAGGGGGCAGGCAATGCTGCCATGACTCTCATTTTTTGGTACTTCATTATCACGTTTAACATAGCTACATGTGTGAGTTCAGGAACAATTTCTTAGTCCAAGGTTTTTTGACTGTCTCTTTGTGCTGGAAGGCAGCATCTCTCAAAGTGTCTTTCTCTTTTTTTTTTTTTTTTTCATAACAAGCTGTTTAATATTAATGCTGATTACCCAAATGCTCATTTCAGGGAGAGCAACAGCAACTTTCAGAGCTTTGGGGACTTAATTTTCTTCTGGATTTATGGGCAGCCACCCAGATCTCTCCAGCATGGTTTCTTTTCTCCATCGTCTGTATTTTTGCAGACAACACTCTAAAGATATTCGAGTACAAGTTATTTCACACCGATCCTTGGCTTTCCTCATGTTTTATGTTTCCTTGTTAAGTATAACAGTGTGTTTATGATATTTTTAACATTTTTACAGAAGATCAAGCCAGTCAGGATACAGCTGCAATACCCTGGAAAGACAGATGTGTTTGGCATACTTGACTGTGAACTGTCAGCATCTAGGGGGTGATAGTGGATAAGGTAAGGAAGAGTTGCCTGAAGAACATTTAGAAAGACAAAATGAGAGAAAGCTCTGTTCTTCCAAGGCATCACCTGAGGAGGATCTACTGCAAATTACCAGCAGGCAGTATTTTACCAGTTCTGAACGATAAATGACTTTTGTTTAAGTTTGAAACCACATGTGGAAGTCACTGTGCTAAAGTCCCTCCACCCTTTAGTGCAGGCGTTCCCCTGGTACTGCGAGCTCTGTGCAAAAATTGAGTCTGCATTTACAGCGAGTGTCATTGTGTCTCGTTAAACCATCAGTGCTTCGAGAAAGTGCTAAACCCTGATGGGTTTTCCACAAGCATCTGCCTGGGAAGAAGGAGAGGTGTCACAAAGTGACATGTCAACAGCAGCCATGTAGTTTGTGCTCCTCACACTGCGCATTATTTCTTACCCGTACATACTCTCCTCCTGCAGGATGAGAAACGTATGAATCAGTCAAACTGCCTGCTCCGTGTCCTGTAAATTAGAGAAAGATGCAGCTGGTTTGTCTTTTCATTTTCTGTGCTCTTTAATTGCCTCTTCATTATGTCATCCAGCATCCCTTTCTCCAGCCTCTTTCATATCCATCTTTGAGAATGATGAGCAGTCGAGTGTGACATGCCCCGAAGGTGACTGTCAAAACATGCTGAATTATGCAGTGGTCCAGTATTCCTTTTCTTCTCTCTCTTTTTCCTTCAAGTATTGCTGGAAGAAGAGTTGCAGTGATCGATTGGGAGATCAGGAGTTCCTTTCAGATTGAGTGGAACACTTTGGATTTTCCATGATTTAAAAGGGAAACCTTGGCAAGTCTTTCAGTGTGTCGAGGCTTTCCATAGTGTTGGTATGGAGCATTGTGGAGTCTCCTTCTCTGGAGACATTTGAAAGCTGTCTGGATACACAATCCAGAGTATGGTGCTCTTGGGAACCTGCTTGAGCAGGGAGGTTGGACCAGGTGACCCACTGTGGTCCTTTCCAACCTTACCCATTCAGTGACATAATCCTGGGGTTTTGTGGATCACTCCACACATCCAACCGTGAGCTCCTGCTTGTTCCCTGCTTTGTGTTCCCAAGTCTTTTTAGTTTCAAATGACTGATTTAATCCTGGCTTTCTGATGGCCAGATACTTCTGTGTAATGACACCTTCCCAGGGATTAATCTGGTTTTTTCCTCCTTAATTTAAGGAGGAAATGTCTGGGAATGTGTCTGGGACTAGCGTGCTTGTTTGTGCAGTCCCCATCTCTCCCTGTCTATCACCACCACAAAGCTATGCTTAAAGAAACCGTTTCCCCCTTAAGGCAAAGCAGGAGGAGATGCATGTAGGCTGTGCTGACATTATCTTTGATAGCTGTGCTGGCGCTTGGCGGCAGCTCCCAGGGCCAGGTGGCTCCATGCAGCTGTCCCCATCCCCAGTGGAAGCAGCGCTCCACGGAGCCAACATTCCCATATGGCTGAGCAGCCCTGCCTGGGGACCCCGTGATGTGGGGCGGGCTGGGGACAAGGATGAGAGCCACCTTTCCAGCCACACGGGGAGGAAAATAGGCAGTGCAGGGGGACCCCGAGCCAGCGGTGTCCCCAGGCTGGGAACTGAGGCTCGGTTGGGTCCCTCCAGCCAGCCCTGACGGCCAGGCTGTGCTGCTCGGGGAGGAGGAGATTCTCCAGGGACGTGCCTTTTAAAGCACAGTGCAGTCACAAAATTTAATTGACACATTCCAGAGTCTTAAACTTGAAGTGCAGCCACGGGAAGAGGGAATGCCTTTTAGGCTTCTTTAAAGGATCCCGGATTTTATGTAATAATAACAACAACAACAGCAGCAATAATAATAATAACAACAACTACTTAGCTAGGACCTACACAAAATCATTGATGTTTGCCTTTGCCATCAGCTTAATGTGCATTTTGCTGATGCACAACTCCTGGTTGATACTGTTGCATAAATAAAATAAGCCCTGTTAATTTTAAACTACTTGAGAAACATATACATGCAGAAATGTAAAGCTTACAGAAAAAGGGCAAAATCAGCAGGAAAAGAGAGGGATTATTTTCAACAGTGCCCTTTTAATTAGAACAATAATTAATTCTTTTCCCTGACATGCACATACAGATTACTCTTTTTAAATATTCTTGCTTGAAATAAAATGACTTAAAGCTACATAGCGGAAGAACAGATCATAAATCTAAAGGAGAAAAATCAGGATTCTGTGTATTTTGAGCACTCCTTTGGAATCCAAGATGTTCACTGGAATGCATGCCATAAAATCTAATGGCAAGGTGAGCAAAATACTCCTCGAGACCCAAGTGCTGAGAACAGGCAGAGGCTTCATGCAGGCACCGGGGCCAATGAAGTGGAAAATTGAGTTAATATTTTGCACATACACAAATCAAACCAACTGTGCTCCTTTCCAGGGGACAAAATGTTTCCTACTGTTGGTCTAGATGCACTACATTGCCATAACTTTTTCTGGCCTTATGGACTTTGAAGGTTGCTCAGGGAGGAATCTTGCTTGGCAAGTGGATGTGGAAGCAAGAGATGAGTTTAGGAAGGGTGGAAGAAAGGCAGAAGCAGGCAGAGGTGGGAAGAGGAGAAGGTGGAAAGCCAGTGATGGTGCAGCACTAGAACTGGGTTGGACACAGGACCAGCTCTCCTCCACAGGGCAGTGGTCACTGCCCCAAGGCTGCCAGAGTTCAAGAGTTTGGACGTTGCTCTCAGGTGGAATTCTTGGGGTGGTTCTGTGCAGGGCCAGGAGCTGGACTCAGTGATCCCTGTGGGTCCATTCCAATTCAGGATATTCTGTGATTCCTCAGCCGAGGGAGGTGCCAGCAAGCCTCTGGGGGCCTGTTTCTTTTGGTGGGGGCTGTGGAATGTGGATGGTTTCACTGGGGGGACGTGGACTTGTTGTGAGGGTCTGCACTTTGATTGTGATGATGGAAAAATGACAGAGAAAGGTGGAGAAAAAAGAGGGCAACACATCAAAGGCTGGTGGAGAGACCAAAGGTGAAGAGAGGGGAGAAAAGAGAGGTGTTTCTGGAGGAATGCAGGCATCCATTGCTTATACCATCTTTTATGATATCATCACACAATTCCCTTTACAACTCCCTCAGCCGTGCCAGGGGAAGCTGCAGTGTGGCAGCCAAACCCCAGCTTGCAGCCATTTGCTCACAACCAACAGCTCTGTGAGGCAGCACCAGTGCCTGGAGCTGGGTCACTCAGCACCCTGGAAAGCCTCTGAAAAGCACTGGGCACAGCAGGAAGCATCTCACTGCTTCCCTGTAATTAGACTTGTGAAAATGCCTCCATGGAGAGGAAAAGCCTGAAGAGCTTGCTCCTGGGTGGGAGATTTCTAATCCTGCAGGCAGGTAGTGCCAGCCCTGCTCGGGATTGCATTGCTGAGTTGTGCTACCCAGCCAGGGTTTAATTTCTTATGGCGGTGATTAAGACTACTCATTTAGGGACATAAAAGGAGTTGGCCCTCTAATTGCATGTACAGATGTTTGCAGACATAAAGCAAAATGATGCAGGGAGGCTATAGCATCCTGCTCGCTGTTCTGCACAGGGAGACCGGTGCCAAAATGAGGAGTTAGAAGGACAGCATGAAAAATAAACGTAAGAAGCTTTTGTTGACCTGTAAAGGAGATCATGCTGGATTGGTCATCAAAGGAGAGGTGGAAAGAGAATGTGTGTGTGAGAGAATGGGGTTCATGTTGTCCATGCTGGGTTATTTTGCTGTACCCAGGGCAGGCTTCGGGCCACGGAGCCACGATCAGCAGTGCCCCACCAAGACCTCACCAGCCCCATCTCCAGCGGTGCTAATTAAGAGAAAAGAGTTCCTTCTATTTCCTTTTTGACAAACTGATTTCCACACATCACTTCATTTGGTTACTTTTCTCCAGAGACTGGCAAGCCAGGGAAATGCTGTTCCCTTTGTCGTTGCTGTTAATTAAGGCAGGGCTGAGGCACCTTGGTGGAGCTCAGGTACCTCTCAATTTGCAGAGGGCTTGCAGCACTGAAATGAGCTACAGGGCTGGAGACATGTTTCACCAGGAGCCCCAGAGGCCCACAAAACCCTTGATTACAGGAGGGAAGTCTGGTTCATCCAAACTCTGGAGGTACAAAGGAGTTGTAATCTTGTATTTCCACCTGCTAGAGTGGTCTAAAAATGACCTTTTTTCTCTTCTAGTGAACCTCAAGTCTTGTCTTGTTCAGCTGAATGCAAAGAGGGCATGGTGTAGTGGGGGAGCTCCACACCAAGTCTGCTCTTGTGCCTTGGGCACGTGCTGCTGCTGCCTCCTGCCTCTCCTGGTTTTCATGAAGTCCCACATGGCTGGAGAACCTGTTGAAGGCATCTGCAATCCTCCTCTCTGAAAGGGCCTCGTCTCCTTTGGAGAAAAGTTAGGGGTTTGCTCTTACCCTCCTGTGTCTAGGTGACCTCTCAGCCTACTCTTTGGTGGATTCAAAGGAACATTTTCTTTCCCTACCCATTTTCTCTGCAGCTTGGATTCATGATCCACGGAGGAGAGATGTGGGCATATACCAAATTTCCTTGGATGGTTGGGATTTGCCTTCCATGTGTATCCAGACAGGTGTAGCCCATCCTCATTCAGTGCCACATTTCAGCTCTAAGTGCCAGTGCTTCTCCAGCTACCAGTAGCTGCAGTTTTCTGTGGTGAGACTCACCCCTGCCTAAGCACCTTTCTTCTTCTAACAGTTCCAGTTTCATTTCTTGCTTGCCCTTGATCAGCACTTGGCACTGACTTTGGTCTAGAGAGGTTGTATAAGTAAAGGCAGTCACAGCACGTGTCACTTGGGGAGATAAATGGTTGAATGTCTCAAGTTCAGCTCATAGCACTGATTTCTTGGGTCTTTTCTTTGTTTGTTTCAGGGCACGTCCAAGTTTTGAGGACAGCTAAAGGTGATGGAGATGACCCCTTAATTGAAAGGGGTCAGAGTGCTGCATATTTCTCTTGCATTAACATTCTGTGCATATTCCTTTTTAAATCCAAAGGTTCTGTCCACTGTTCCTTGCTGGCCTTCAGAAAGTGAACTCCTGGTAAAGGGCTTAAAGACAATATTAAAAGGGGAGAGAAAAAACTGAAAAGGGGATTACAAATCCAATAAAAATTGCTCTCAAGAGTAGACAGTATCTGCTGGACAGGAAATATATTTGAGTTTCTGACTTGCCGCACCTCAGCCACAGAAAGTCCTGATCAGAGGGTGAGCCTGGTGCTCAGTTAATCATCAAAGACAAGCAGAGGACACTCAGATTGCACAGGGATCAAGTCTGAGGCCACCTCATGCATATTGCAGTGGCTGTGGCTGTGGCTGTGCGGGTGCTGGAGCGCTGATGGAGCAGCAGCCGCTGCGGAAGAATGTGCTGCTGCCTCTTGGTGTGTGCAGGCTGTGCTGGTGGGGAGGGATTGCAGGGTTCTGGAAGGTGACAACCAGCCCACTGGACACTTAGTTCACCGGCTGCTTGGGGTACGTGGTCATCACATGGAGATCTTTGGTGGTCTGGGATTTGAGGAGCTCTGAAAATGGGCAGTTCTGTGCTTTTGCCCAGTGCGTTGGTCTCAGATTTCTTCTGGAGTGGGGCCAAGTTGTTTGGGCATTCAGGTGTCAACAGCAGATGCTACTTCTAAGTCCCTCCGCTTTGTGAAGGATTGTTGGCCGTTGCACTCATCCTGTGCATCCTATCAGTTATCACGTGGGTAATCGAAGATTTTTCATCAGTATCTGCCTGTTCTGGATCTGACCACAGAGGTGAAAGTGCTTTCAATCCCACCAGCAGACAGTGGAGGAGGCAGCAGCTCCAATTTCTGCCTGTGCTCCATTCCCTGAACACTTTTGTGTAACAGGCTGAAGATTTTCAGGTTGGGCCCGTTCTTTCAGTGGATGCTCTTTGTGCCAGTGCCTTTCATCCGAGCAGGGGTGGGACAGGCAGGATGCTGGCACAACCCCCTCTCTGTGCAGGGTGTGTGAAGTGCCTCGTGGAGACTTTGTTGGAGTCTTTCTAAGAGCATCTGCCTCCAGTTGGGGTAATCAGTACTCTCACGCTGTAGTAGTGAGTATCTCGATGATGGAATATGAAAGTGAGCAAAATGTCAGTTCAGCACTGTGTGGAGGCCTCACTGTCACACAGGCTGCTTCTGAAATTGCTGGCGTTTTTTTCAGTTAATTGCCTTTTTAATCATAGTGAAATTGCTCCTATTTGCATGAATATTCCAACAGCAGGATCAGTTTGCTCTTGTCACAGATACTCACTACATATCACATTCAGTTTTGCTTAATATGGCTCATATTTAGAGGATCAAACTTTTTCCCCTCTGTTTTATTCTTTTGTTTCCCTCTGGCTGCCACAGGATAGGCAAATATTTTTGTTTATTTCAAAAGATGTCTTGAAATAAATAAAGTGTCTGGAGAAGAGAAGGCTCTAGGGAGACCTTGTAGCAGACTTCCAGTACCTACCAGGGAATTACAGGAGAGCAGGAGAGGGACGTACAAGGACATGGGGTGATAGGACAAGGGGGAATGGCTTCAAACTGACAGAGGACAGGGTTAGATTAGATATAAGGAAGAAATTCTTCCCAGTGAGGGTGGTGAGGCCCTGGCACAGGTTGCCCAGAGAAGCTGTGGCTGCCCCATCCCTGGATGTGTCCAAGGCCGGGTTGGACAGGGCTTGGAGCAACCTGGGATAGTGGAAGGTGTCCCTGCCCGTGGAACTGGACGATCTTTAAGGTCCCTTCCAACCCAAGACATTCTATGTTTTTGTCATTGTGTGTTCTCCTCTGCCCCTTACCTGCTGCCCAGCTCCCTGGAGGCTCCGTCAGAATCAGAAAACAAAATTCCTGGGAGTGATTCTTGGAGTGGTGCTGCTGTTCACCCTGCCAGCATCAGTATCAAGTGCTCCTGATGTAGTGTAAAATGTAAAACCACTTGCACCTGAATGGTCCCTGTCACTGCCAGCCCCCCTCAGGACTGGTGTAACTGCTGGGCATGGGGGTCTCTGCCCTAGGTCAGGTGGCTTGTACAAACCACCCAACAATTCAGTGTTCAGGCTGTTCACAGGACAAGAGGCCACAGATGGGACAGGCAGCTAAGGGACTGCATGGAGCAGGGAGGCAGTGACCTCAGCAGCCTGACCAAGGTGGTAGCCCAGGTACAGACCTTGCTTGGGTGGCTGTTCTGGTGCAGCAAGGGCTGGCATGGCCAGCAATGCCTGTTGCCCTGAGCTCTCCCCGCCAGAGCAGAAGGGAGAGCAGAGCTCCAACCTTCATTGGAGACCTGGCTGCATCACTACCCTTGGCTCCTCAGCAGAAGGAGGATCTGCATCCTCCAGGAGGTGTTTGAAGCAACCTGTGATGTTGGAGAAACACATGTTGGTGAAGATGTCACACCTCCCTTAGATGGGTGTGCTCAGGTGTTGGTAGGGGGCAGTGAAAACATTGCTCAGAGTTAGCAGCACACGAAGATGGACCCATCCACTTCCAAGGCAGTAAAGCAGTAGGAAACAGGCTGGGCAATCAGTCATCTCCAACTGTCAACTTCTAAGCAGAAAACATTGATTTTAATGGTAATTTCTGCATAAAAATTAATGGCACTATAAAATCTTAATTTGGAGTTTCAGAACAAATAATGTAATAGTAAAAGGCAGCATCCTGGAGTAATTTGAAAATGAATTAGGCCAGTGGAATGAAACTCTTCCCTCCGAGACGCCTTTAATTGATCATCTCCGTAACAGCTAGTTTACAAACATATCATGAGAGCACTTGCTGCCCTGGCACCTTGCAGGCAGCACATCCAGCATCAGTGTGGAAGCAGTACATCCCTCCGTGTTCCCAGGCCTAGTGAGGATATGATGGGGAGGAAATAAATCAAGCGCAGTCATGTGGTCGGTACAACATGAGTCTTTGAGGTTTGAACAGAGGGAAAACACTCTCCCACAAGTAGCAGAAACCACAGATCTAAAATTAGCCAAGCCCTTCAGATTGGCAATAGGCAAGTGGTGGATCCCTGTGGATGCTCTGTGCTGACAGCACTATTAATACATCAGCCAAGGGCTTGGGTGAGGGTGGGGAGAGCTGTGTGTGCATTGGGAGTAATAAGTTTTCAACATCTGGTCTCGTTCACTGGAGCAACACCAGGGGCTGAGCTGTGATACAGGGCAGGAATGCTAGAGACTTTCTCTGAAATGTGAAAAAAAATCTGCTGCTTCTTACTTAATTACAGTCCTGCCAGTTGCTATGTTGAAATGCTGCTTTTAAAGCCTTTGTGAGTAATTAGTGTCAAAAATATAAGATCTACAAAGCCATAAACTCACAGCTTGGTAATATTACCAAGTACTAATTAAAAAAAGAAAAAAGAAAAGTCTCTCTTTCATGATAAGATTTCCAGCATAGCGAAAGATAAAAATGATGCAATTTGCGGATGATAGGAGAGGGAAAAAAGGAAACCTGAGAGAAGGATTGAGGAGAGAAGAAAGTCAATATCAACAAGGCTGTAGATCTCTGAGTGTTTTGGTAATGCTAAGGGTAAGGGAAGTGAAATATTGGAGTCTCAAGACAGAAATATAGTCAGGAATATATCCTGGAAGCCTCTTCTGCTATGCAACAGAGATAAGGTTGAATATCAGGCACGATGGACAAGAGGGCTAAAAACACTGCTGTATTTGGGACTAAACCTGGCATGGCTCTCAGGAGCAGTTGAGTATTGCAGGAATCTCCTAAGTGGCAGAAAAATTAGAGGTATCCTGTGCAAATCTGCAGGTGTATCATGGCATCTTTTGAGGGGTATGTGACATCCCACCCATATTCCTCCTGACCAGTCTGCACCCCTCTCTGGACTGGTGTTACAGAAGCAGATCCGGTCTGGCAGAGGGAAACCAGGCTCACACGCAGCAGCTCAAAGAGTTTGGTTATACTGAGATGAGGTGTTTATCCTTTGGAAAAAAAGATTAAAAAGAGACCTCATTAAGGTATAAAGAAAACCCTGCTGGGAATAAAAGATCAAGGCTATTTGGGTTATTGTCAAATACATGTGTCAAGGGACATAAAGCTAGTCTGAAGAAGGACCTGAATTCTACGAAACATAAGCTGATCTTTTTTTTTAACAGCATTTAATAATGCAATTATAATAACAACTTGTGCTTTCTCATGCCTTCCAATTTAAGATCTGAAAGCACTTTCACAAACATAAATTAAGCCTTCCAGGACTGTTGTGAGGTACAGCAAATATTCCTCTGCTTTACAAACTGAAAAACTGAGGAACAGCGTGAGTACAAGGCAGCACAGCATGTGGAGGAGCATGTCTTTATTTTAATCAGGTTGGGCATTGCCTCAGGGCTTTGCTTGCTCACCAGTGCAGTCCTGTGGCAGTCCAGAACTTGCCTCCTGATGACGCTGGGGAGTTTTTCATTCGGCACCTTCGTCTCTCTGATCCCTCAGCCTTTATGGAAATGGTCATTTGTGAACAGGGAAGGAGAGCTCTAGAAGGTGGCCACACAGCCATTGATGGCTCACACTGCTCTGAGATCCCAGGTGTCCCTTGACATCACTGGATTAAGTTTTGTTGTCCCCAGCCTTCCCAGTGTTTGAGTGTGTGCCAGCAGCACCCCAGGAACCCAGGGCAGAGGGGCTCCTAAGCCATTTGCATCCAATGTGGTTTGGAAATCCCTGTATTCAGAGTGTCACTGTGCTGTCAAGGGATGTCCCTTCCTCTGGTGCCCACCACATGGCTGAAGAGCAGGGGAACCACAGGCTCATCTTTTGAAGGGCTTCTCTAAGGTTTCTGTTCTCATTTCCAACTCAACAGAAGCCCCTGCAGGCAGGTGGGCATTTGGGCCTGGGAGCTGGGCTGTTTGATTGTACCAGTCATGAGAGGGAAGCTGCCAATGGTCTGGTTGCACATCACAGGCTGTTTCGAGTCTGGAGTTGGGGACTGCTCCTTTCACCTTGACAGTGCTCTTGTGGTGGGACCATTAGTATTGGTGGCAAGTCAGCAGGGAATAAAATTGTCCTGCCCTTAACAAGCTGGCCTCACCTGACCTTGAAGACATTATTTTGTTTCCTGGATGTTTTAAATTGAGTGGCATTTCAGCTAAGGTAGTTACATATAAATTGGCTGGGATAATGCTTGCTTGAGCTGAACATGCCCAGCCAGTGCCTGTTGAACTCCCTTGTTCTGCATTCATTCCTGCCTCTCTCCTGTGTTCACCAACACAGGTTCCCTTAAGATATCATGGATATCTAGATGTGTGCATTTGCTCCTTGTTTTTCTTCACCCTCCCTTCTTTGTAGCATGAGAATCCAGAGCAGCCTGCTTTGACAGGTGTGCTGTGCACAGAGCTTGGGGTCTTGGCTTTAGTGTGCTCTGATGGCACGTGGGTGAGCAGGATCTAGGGTGACATCAACAGGAGGCAGCTGTACTTGGGAAGAGCCTTCTGCACAAGTCCATGGCACATGTTGTTTGTTTCCATACCTCGAGTTCATCTTCTAACTCTGCGATCATGTACAGGAAAGTTTCTTCAGGTTGCAGGATGAATTGTTTCATGGTTCCTTCTCATCATCCAGAGGACCAAATATCCCTTGGATTTTTCTAAAGACTGCTTTGCAGAAAAGTGTTCCTAGAAAAATTAATCTACCTCATTGTTATTCAGGCCTCAGTTGTTGGGGGAATCTTTCTTTTCTTCTACCATGCAGCTAATCACTGCATGGGGCTGTGCTCGAGCTTCAGCAGCTCACTGTTGTTTGGTAAAGATTAAAAAATAACAATTGGTGGTGTCATCAAATCAGTGCAGCCAGTGAAATCAAAGCCTCAGACACCATCAAAGGTCTACATGTCTCACAGAGCAAAAAGCCACAAGAGCAACAGAATGGCTGTGCTGCCACTGCTGCTTTGATCCCAATGCTGATGCTGGGGAGGAAATCAGCTTGCAGCATTCCTCCGGTCTGCCTTCCACACTGAGAGATCCTGAGTGCATCAATAAACAGTAGAAAACAAGGAGGGCGTGTGTTCAGGAGCACTTCAGGCTTTGGGATAAGTGTTTCTAAAGAGTTTACTGGGAACAGAAATCTAACTGAAATCAATAGCAGCGTATCTGCTGTTTAATGACAAGCCGATACGAGGCGGCACAGGAGTACAGCGTGTTCTCACCTGCCTCTGTGCTAAGTGGACAAGCTGCTGCGAGCTGATCCAGCTGGGAAGTGTGCTTGTGAATTACACCCTCTGGAAGAGAGGCTGGGAAACCACGAGCTAAGCCTGCGTCAGAGTGAAAAGGCTGCGACTTCGGAGCAGCAGCTGGTCAGAGCAGCAGAAGGGGTGTTCAAAGCCACTGCTGGTCCATATCAGTAGCAGACATGCGTGCAGAAGGAAATAAGGGTTATTTATCTCCCAGATAGATACGGCACTGCAATGAAGATGGGGTTGTGTTTTCCAGCAGCACCTCTGCGGTGTCTGTCCTGAGCTGGAGGCAGCTCTTTGTCATCCTTACCTTATCCCGGTGCTCGGTGTTTGAGTGATTGCTCTGCTCATCCTTAATGTAGATGCAGGGCTGGGTGTCAATGCACCATTGAGGGTGAGTTGTGGGAATCTCCAGACTCTGTTGGTCTGACATTATTGCTGTATTAGAAGGGAAAAACAGGGTAAAAATCTGCGGCAGCCTTGGTAGAAGGAACAATTGTCCATTGCAACATGTTTGTTATCAATCTGAGCGTGGAGTTAACTTAATGCCATTTGGATCATTGCTGCCAGGGATGGAGGCCACAGACAGAGACAGGCTGGACTGGATGCTGTCCTGGTGTGGGTGGCTGTGCAGTCCCAACCCTCTCTATATGATATCCTGACCTAGAGAGAACACAGAAGATGATGCTGGAGGTGAGGTAATGCTGCAAGGATTTAAAAGACAATTCTCTGTAAAGAAAGATTAGAAACAGGCTGGAGGCCTGATGAGACAGTCCTGGTGAAGGACTTCTGCTCCAGCAAGTCCATTTGATGGCTGAGGGACAGTAGTCAGCACTGGGGACACATGGAGAAGCTTCAGGTGTCTGAATTAGCTTCCAAGTTAGTTTCAGGTGCAGCCGATGCTTTCAGGACATCTGTTTGCACAGCTGAGCCAAATTCTGGGAAGATGGGCATCATGTTTGCCACCAACCTAGACAAACCCTGCTTTGGACTGTGAAAAATTGTCAAGGATTTGGGGTTTTTCTTCTGTAATGCATGCTGGCAAGCTGTGGCAGGAGAAGGTGCTTGAATCCAGGCTGAACTGAACTCTGAATGAATCCATGTGTTGATTTGCTATCCCGTCTCATTTCAGCCTTTGAGTTTTTGCAGATCCCACAGCCAGGTGAAGGGCCATTTGCAGTGGTGGTGAGGGATAAGCCAGGACACCATGTTGTCTTTGTTAGCATTCAACTAGAGTCATGCAAGATCAGAGCTCTGATCTCCTGTTCACACGATTCAGCTGTTGTAGGTAGTCAGGGCATCAAGGTGACCTCTAAACCAGGGAGGCCTCTGGGGCTCTGCAGCTCTGAAGACAGACCAGTTGTGTTGCATGGTGGAGCTGGTTGTCAGTGCTCTTGTCCTGCAACTGGGCATCAGCATATTTGGGAGTTTCAGTGAAGTCTTCCATAAGTCTTCAGGAAGGAGAGATCTGCACAATCCTGCTCTTGGCTGTGCTCTGCTGGCTGCTTTCCCCACTGAGCTGTCCTACCTGGACCCTCTGATGGAGCACCTACTCATTCTTTACAACCAGGAGCTCCTTTTTGGCAGCTCTCTTTGCAGCCTGGCTGTCATGGCTCTCTGTCTGCTCATCTTGAAATGCCCTTACAATGGTCCTGGACTTCTCTGGAAGAAATTTCCCATATTTCTCCCCACACTCAACAGGAATATCAGCATCCACAGGATTTCTTACAGCTCTCAGAATGCCTTCCTCCAGGAGCCTGCCTGCACCAAAGCACCCTGGCACAGTTTGAGCTGCAGTTTTGTCTGATCCTTTTAAGAGTTGGGAATGGCTGTTTTGATGTCTGATATCTGTGAACATGAAAGGCTCCTTTCCTTCTAACTGTGCACTGGGCAGGGCAATGCCTGTCTCTCCCAATCAAAAATGTAATCAAAGATCTCACTTCTTGTAAAAAATGTATTAAGAATTAGAAGGAGAAACAACACAGCAGATTTCTATTGGCTTCACTGCTGGTTTGCTCTGGTTTCTACTTCTGTGCTTCTCTTTCCTGCCTTTCCCAAAGAACTCCCACCTCAACTTTCCCCATGTCTTGACATGTTTAATTGCAAAACATTGAGCTTTGAAAACAAAACAAACAAAAAAAGAATTGCATTTGATTCAAATGAAATATCAATCATCCTTGAGTTCCCACACCACGGATATTGGCAACATTTTGTCAGCACCAAGAGTGAGTAGAAGGATCACAGCAAGAAAACAAATTTTCCAACTAGAAGGAAAAGAAGCTGAGCCAGGAAAACAGCTGTGCCCCATCACTCCCTGTCCCACAGCTGTGTCTTAATAAATGGTCTGCTGACCTGATGTTAACGTTTCCAGTTTCCAGTAAGCAGCATTTCCCTTGAAGAAGATACTGATAAAGTGAGACAAGGGAATAGAGGGGGTGGAGAAGAAATTTGCAAAACATGCTGGAGTGAGAAAGTCGGAACATACCGTGTGTGTCTTGGGAGTGAGAACATGTCTCAGTGTGTGAATAAATATATAATGTATAGACATATGCTCTCTCTTCTCAGAAACTCTCCCAGTAGTCCCAGATTTTGCTGCTTTCAGTAGCATGGCAAAGTAAAAGGCAGGGGAAAGTTGGAGCTGGTGATTGAGGGTTGTAGGATGATGGTTTGGATGGAGCATCCTCACTTTCTGAATCGGAGACTGGTCAGAAGGAGGGTGTCAGGCATCACCAGAGACAGTGTGTGAGGAGCAAGTGGTCTGTCTGGAGATACACAATGCACTCAGGTTTGCTCATTTTCATCTTGCAGACAAAGGCTAATGGAGATCACATTTCCACACAAATTCAGCTGAGGAAAAAAGAGAACGGGAAGAGGAATCAGGAGAGTGTTAGCACAAAGTTATTTGTTAAATGGATTTTTTATTGTTTTCCATGCAGTCTGCACAGAGCTGTTGTCCTCTTTTAAATTCCTCTTCTGGCATTTGTTCCCCTTTTCATTGCCTCCACAATTCTCCCCTTCAAGTCAAAAAAGCTACCTCTGAAAGACCAGTGTAACATTAGCAGGAATTACTAGCAGCAGTGATTTCAATATTCAAATGGACAATATATTTAGTAATAGACTGGGAGTTGCATAAATAGAGTATGAATGCCTGGTAATGAATCATATCAATAATTTTCACATACAGACTGTGCCTTACATTTCTCAAAGGCCTTTACAAATACCAATTGATTCTCACAGCAGGCCTGCTCAGTGGAGGAGTTGTTATTAGTTTTAGTGGAGGGTGAGGATATTGAGATGCAGAGAAATGCTGCTACTTGTGTAGTTCATGCTGGGACCCAAAGTGAGGAATAAACTCGGAAGCTCCTGACTCACAGCTCTTAATCATGGGACTACATAGGTCTGTGTGATTTCTTTGGCTTGGCTGGAAGGTGGCAGTCCTCATGGAAAGAGGTTTCTGTCAGACCCCAAAGTCTGGGGCTGATGGGATGTCGTAAAGCCAGGAGTAATTAATACACAGTGGATGGCAGAACTGGTCTTGATCGAGCTGTGCTTTAAGCTTACAGTCAGGATTAGCACCCCTGCCCCACACAGGTCAGGAATGGAGGTTTTTTGACCTATGGAAACGTGGTTTTCCATGAAGAAAAACGGCAGCTAATGCAGTCAAACTCCATGAAGAGAAAGGGGCATCTTGAAGCCAGCTACACTCTTTAACTCTCACCCACCTCAGTCTGGAAGGGAAATGGCTGAAGAACACCTGAAATACTGGATGTCTCTTTTCTCAGTGTAGCATCTGACCCAGTATTCACGACCCTGCCCATCCTCTGTTTACTGTTGCCTGTCTTAATTCTGCAGTAAATTGTTGCAGCCCTTAATGTTTCTCCCAGTGACCGCAGGATGCAAGTCAGTGATGAGAAGAAAGGCAGGTTAAACAGCACGTGCCTCAAACAAGGAAAACCTAATTTATCTTTTGCCCTCATGTTGTGCTGAACTCACCAAGGCTGACTCACTGCTCAGGAGAAGAGGACATGCTCTCAACTTGTATAAAGCCATGACATGGTATTCCCAGCTGTATTTTCAAACACATTTTATTCTAACATTTTACTTGACGTTTTGAGTGACACTGTACACTGAGAAATTGTCTAGAAGCTGACCACGCTGGCACTTGGCTTTTTATTTTTCTGAGAGGTTACATCATTTCCAACACATCAGCATGTTAAGAGTCCTTTAAATTGGCAGAACAACATGCGCTACATTGCGCTCGTCTGTATCGAATTTCTTCTGCTGTAGCATTGCCCAGTGACCCAAATTTCACAGGTCCTCGTGGTCCCTCACCGTTCTCCACAGTCCTGAGCCACCCAAGTCATTTTGCCATCTCACAGGGCCTTTTTGTGCTCTAGATCATCAGTTATTGGGCTGACACTATCAGTTCTTGTGATCACGTTGCCAGCTCTGCTCCACGATCCTCCACGGAGACTGGCAGGGGACTGAGGATGTCCAAGTTCTTCTGGGGCTGAGAGACAGAGAAGGAATGGGCAACCCAAATTGTCTTTTCAGAACTTAATTGCTGAGCCCCTAGCCCAGTCTAGCAAGCTCTGCTTGCTCTTCATACAGTGACCAGAGGCAGAAGGCAACAGCTTGGGACTCACAACCCAGAACCAAATTTTCCACCTTGGAATTGCAGCCTTTGGAAAGAGCATTTCTATTTCTCAGGGCTGTCCCACAGAGACAAACTTTAGCTTTCAAGCTTTAGGAACTGTTTTAACAAGCTTACTGACCAGCTTCATTGTCTTGTCTTCCAGATGAAATTTAGCCACATCTACTCTTTTAAATCTGTTTTTCCCTCTACCTCTCTATCAACCTTTTCAGCATGGAGTTTTATCTTTCCTTGACCATTTTCTATATTAATGCTCTTTTTTAGTGATCTTTACCTGATGTAAATGATATTTGTAGTTTCATTAACTCTTTCAGAGAAGAATCTGTATATTAGTGCCAAAAGGGCTTTCTTCTACACTATGATGCTCTTTCAGCCATATTATGTTACATTCCTCTAGGCTCTACCTCAGGTATTTTGTTCCATGAACTGAATCTAGCATGTTTAGGGAATAGATTTTTTTTTTTCCCTTTTCCCTTCTTAAGAAAAAGAAAGAAAAAGGAAAACATAGCAACGACAGCATGGCAACAGCAGCTGCAGCACAAAGGAAAAATAGGCAAAGAGACTTCCGAAACATTTATTCACTGGTAAGCTGTTTTTCCTGGTTGGTGAGTGAGTATGTGGGGGGTATTATAACAAAATAAGTGAGAAAATATCTTACAAATAATTCATAAGTAACTTTAGATGAGAACACATCTTAATGACTTCATCCTCCCAGCTAGCCCTCGTGCTGTATGAATCTCCACATGCACAAATTTAAAGGTCACCTCGGATCTGTGCTATTTATACATTGCAAATTTGTACACAGACACATATATAACATTCCATACAAAAAATAATGTCAGTGGAGCATTAAGGGTAAATAACAGGGCACTAAAAAGTAAAGAATTGTGCCTCCCTGCATAGCAGCTTAAGGATAAATCCATGTCATTACACCCACCTCTGCCTTTGCACCGGAGCAGAGATTTCCCCACAGCCTGGGTGTTTTGTGGGGACTTGCAGGATCTGTCCATGACTCCTGCCTCTGCTGCTGACCTCCTTTGTGACCCTGGGCACTTTTCATTGCTTCTCTGGGGACTCCTTTCGCCATTCCCCTTTTGTCTGGAGCACACAGGCTCCAGCACAGAAATATTTGCGTCTTTGGGCAGAGCTCAGCCACATTTGGGACTATGTATGTACTGAAAAGTGACAAAATCATAAAGAAAAGCATCTTCCTTCACCAGCCTGATCTAGTGGGCAGCATCCCACTTGAGTTGGAACTAGATGATCTTCAAGGTCCCTTCCAGCCCAAACTATACTGTGATTCTATGAAATCTTCTGCTTCACCACCCTCTCCACAAAATGCCCCACTCTCACTGCAGACCAGTAAACTGTGGGAAGTCTTTTGCTAAATTCCAAAAAAATTCATTGAAAGCTTGAGAGAAAGAGCCTCCAAAGTGTTGAACTCCTTTACAGTGGCAGCCTGATCCGTTGTGCTGTGTGAGCCCTTTTTATCTGTTCAGTTATGGTCCATGGGAGACTGAAAGTAAACACAGTCTCTTAAGTCTCCTCCACAATCCTGATGCTTTTACTGGCACAGAGATGAGCCCAGCTCGGCCCTCTGCACCCAAAACTAGATTTGTTTGTCTTTAGAAACAACACAAATCTGTTTTCCTGGTTAAATAAAGTCATTTGCAGGGTTCTGTTGTGGGAAGGATGTGTCAGCTTGTCCTGAAAGGAGCAGTCATGGGGATGAATGGGTTGGTTGTTGGGCTGGAACAGCCCTGTGCACACTGAAGGGCCCTTCCCGAGGCAGGCTGAGCCCTGGCTGGGATTGTGCCCAGGGGATGCTGCAGGTGCCTGGGCATCACTGCCAGCTTTATTGTGGGCATTCCCTCCCCACACCATGCCACTGAGTTTGGGATTGATTATTGCAGAATTGATTCCCACATCTCACACGTTCCCTTCAGCCCACGTTTCAGCAAAGCTCTGGTTTCTGCAGCAACGGAGGCAAACGGGCCTCCAGCACCTTTGTGTGGCTCTGTGTTGCCCTGCTGGTGTGGGAAGCCCGTTTCTTCTTGTCTGTCAGTCTCAGTGCTTCCCTGCCCTTCAGAGGTGTGACAAGCAATGACTACATAATGTTTTTCAATTCTCCTCACTGCTGTAGAGTTACTTGTTCCAGAAATTTTGATGTGTAACTGGTAGGAAAAAAAGGTTGGTGATGTTCTCCAGAGGACATCAGGAATAAGGAAGCAGCAGCTGAAGTGGTTTGGTTCCCTCGGAGGTTGTTTTTTCAAATGTAGTTGAAAACAAGCAAGTGAAATGAGATGCTTAGAAGCCCTGTGTTTGTGAGGTTCTTTTTGGTTTTAAATTACTTCGTTTAAACATCTTTGTCCGTGAAACCTCCAAGGGAGCTCATCTGCTCATTTTCTCATCTGCATCTTCTGCTTTCTGTCTGGTTCTTGCACGAGAAAGAATGTTAAGTATCTCATGTACAGATATATATACAGAAATAAATGTAATTGAGTTGTAAAATAGTCTGGTTGAGCAGGATGAGGTCAGTGATCTCAAATAATCCCGACACCTTAGTCAGGACCTGCTCTGTATTACAGTTCAGTGTTTGCTGAGGTCTTTTCCTGTGGCCTTCTGTAACGTCTGAATATATATTAGTGCAATGTATTTAGAGCACAGCCTAGATCTGAGGCATTTGAAGAAATACTTCTTGACTCTTTTGCTGTTACGTTTGTATTTTTTGCTTGTGAAAACAATTCTCAAGAGCATTGTTAGGTGGGTCATAGCAGGAACACCTCTGGGCTCGCTGGGGAATGTCTGAAAGCAGGTTTGGAGGACTTTTATTTTCACACCATGTTTCAGCTCTGTAGTGATAAATGTTTTCTGGAGTACAAACCTGAAGTCCTCCCCTTGCAGGTCTCACTCATTGAAATGTAGAAAGAGGTTTTTTTAATTTCAGAGTTTCCTTAGCCGTCATGTTGTGTCACTCTCAGCGAGTGACAGGTCTGATCAGCAGCATGGCAAATAGCACAAAGTGGGAACTGCTGTTTATTTTAGCAGCTGATAGCACTAGACAGGTAGGATTAGTGCAGGACATATGGCAGAGAGGAAAGGTAATGGCACAGCATGGGAAAAAAATGAGGGAGAAACAGATCTTTTAGGCAATTCTGTATTGGCAATTGACCTACAACTCCAAACAAGCCTGATACACACTACCAGAATTTTTACCATACCCTCTGGGCTGTGTGCTGGGTAATTCCCATGTCCTTCAGCAGGTGGGATAAATGCTGCTGAGTGTAGACATCTGGGAGAGACGCATTTGGAGTCCCCTGAAAATCATCTTAATTCAGGACAATATTTTAACCTTGCAGGTGTGGGGAAAGAAAAAATGTTTTTCCTTTTCTTGCAGGCGGAACCAGCCCCTGCACACACACCTGGGTCTAAAGCCCCAACTAGTGTGTGCTCCTTTCAGCCAGACCCACAGCATCCTGTGGGATGAGAGGATGTCACAGTGGCTTTGTTGCTGCAGCATTGTAACCACAAAGAGCCCAATTACTTTAAATGGGCCTCAGCCAGTTCATTCATATTTGATTAAGAACTTTTTGAAAGATAGGCATATAGAGCTAAGAGCTGGCTCCAGCCTGAGTTATTTACAGCAGGATGGGGGTGATAAAATCTTTTATTAGTGTCAGTGTTTAAATATTTTGGCTCTCTATTCCAATATTGTGGCAAGAAGGAGCCATATGTGTTCCTAGAAAGAGAGCCTAGTGCAGCCGTTAATAAGGAGAGGATCTATTAATGTATTAACATTCAGACTAATGAGCAAAACCAGCACACACTGCAGAGACTAACACACATCTTTAGTCTGCAGTTTTGAAGTGTTTGGAAAATGTTGTGTTCCTCCATCTTTCTAAAACTGGTGTTCTGCCAAGAGTTCTTTTCTGTTGTTAATTTTAGAAAGGTTAAATCTATTTACAAAAGCAAACATAGCATGGAGTGCTGAAAACCAGGAGGATGTGGGCACTAACAAGCTCCCAGGCTTTAGAGTTCACAGCAGGAGCTGACTTGGCAGGGAAACTTGTAGGCTTGTCCTTTCCTTCCCTTAATGCTACGCTGAGTAGGGGACAAGGTATGAAGTCCAAGCTCCAAACCAGCTCCCCATCACCACTCTTCTCCAGAAATCACTGGACAATGTGTGGTATCTCTGCAGATCACTGCTGGGCTTTAGGGAAGCTTGCCGAAAGACTTGGCATAGGAAAAGGGCAAATTTTAAAGAGCTCCAGAGTGGGAGAGATTGCTGGTTGAGCAGCTTGCATGCCTCGAGGTCATTGCTAATGAGCAGTATCTTGCCTAAAGAAGTGAACATTTCATTTTAGTGCCACTATGAAAAGCAGCCATACTGTGTCCCCTTTGCATCCCTCGCTACTGCCCACTTTGCTGTGGCATCTGGAGCAGGCTGCACCAGGAAGGGAAGGAAGCTCTCTTAAAGGATGTGGAAGCATGCTGAAGTGGTAGCAGAGCTCAGATGAGAGAAGCTGGAGCATGACAGCTGTTACCGGATCATGCAAAAAGCCTGCCAGCAAAAATGCATCAATTTGTGTGATATCCGGGTGTCTTGTCTTCTGGTTTCATAATTGCATACATGGTGTCTGCATAAATCTCTTCCCCCCCCTGCACTTGCAGCAAAAGGAGCTGACTGGTGGATGGCAGCACGTCAGTGGGAGAACACCAGCAGGAAGAGACAACCAGTCAGGTGTGTGTCAGATGGGGAGGCCCGGGGCCCCAGGCAGATTCCTCGGAGGTTGCTGGAACATGGTGCACTCGCTAAACACAAAACCTCTCCTTTTCCCTTCGGGGAGAGGAGCATGTTCATCCAGACATGAGAACCAGCAGTGCTGTCTTGCCGTGTTCTTCAGGAGGTTAGTGCCAAATGACAGCACAGGCAGCAACAGCAGGAGCTTTCAGGAAATGCGTTGTAGCCCAAAGGGCTGAGTGTCCCCTCAAGGGATACAGTAGAATTTCTCCTCCTGTTTCAGTGAATACTGAAATCTTCCAATTTATTCACTCCTTAGCTGTCTCTTGAGCCATGGGCTTTCTTCTTACAGTGATATCAGACCTGCTCAAGGACAGAGGAGTCCTATGTGTCTTTGTTTCACGTTGGGTTTTACCATTAAAAGCCCATTTCAAGAAAGCTGGATATACCCAACCTGCACAGGCCAGTTGACTGGTTTCCCTACTCTCTTGTTCTTCAAGGTTTCCTGCCTGTGGACTACAAGTGTGGTTGAGTAACTCCACAAATAGAATTACTGGTATCAATCGGCTTCATGATAAATATAATATCTTCTTCTCAGTATAAACTTCCACTTGTGGCTATAGATGCAGTCTGAGAAATGTGCTTCCCCACAGCAGGGCTGCGAGCTGTTAAGGGTAAAAACCCATTCCTGAGGACACAAGAAAATCATTTTGCACGTTCAGAATCAACTTCCTTCTTTGACTTGCTGGGTACTGACAACTCAGGCTTACTTTGGTCCTGCTGACAGTCGTGCTGATGACAGCGATTTCAGATGAAGAAAAACGCAGAAGATGTGAGCCAGCAAAAAAGCGAGAGCAGTAAAAGCACCTTCCTCAACTCACGCTAACACTGTGACGTTTGGTTATTGATGTTGCAATGGCAACTAATGGTATTCCCAGAGCCAACACTTAAATTCCACTTTGGTAGGTCATAACTGTGAGCAAGTCACGCGGTGCCCCAGGAAGGGGTAATTATTGACCAATTCTTCTTGCTCCCAGATGAGCGGTGGCTTTGGTCTGCGCCGCGCTGGCTGCGCTGCAGAGCTGGCTCTGCACAGAGGTGACTAATACGTGTCACCAATTTCCTTGATGTAAGGCTTGAACCTGCATTTTAGCCCGGGGTGCCAGACTATGACAAACAAGAGCTAGAAGAGGGTAATGAATAAACATGGTGAGAATTTCAGCTGTAATCTGCCGTCAGGTCCATCTGTTACTGCTTCCCCCACAAGCCTTGCAAACTCAATGAGCCGGGAACGGGCATGCTCCATATACTGTCCCATCCCTCAGCCACAGAGCTAAGGTCTAATTGTCTGCTTGTCGTTAAGTTTCTCACTTACAGTCCCTTGAGCCATTACTGGTCCCAGGATCTTGTTCAGTTCCTTAGCCTTCCATTCACCGTGCTTATAGCAAGACTTCCAGAAGGATACCAAAAAGATGATGAGGATAAATGTGTTAATCACATGATGGCATCTGCAACATGGCAGAGTAGCAGCCACTCCAGATGTGCCTCCCAGGCATGTGTCCTCTGCTTATTTAACCATTCCCAGCCCCAGGCACTCTCCCTTCATCTCATGCAAGGTGAGATGCCTAGCTCCCAAACTCAGGGGTTCATTTCTAGTCGGCAGCTGGTGAGTCCTGAAGTCTGTATGACCTATTTTCACTCTGTGTCATGTGCAGGCACTTCAGAGGGGAGTCTTGGGTTTTCCTGATGATTTTCTCTAATCCAGAGACAAGAAAGCGGAGGCTTCTGAGCAGGACCATGATGCAGGAGCAGCCAAGCAGCGGAACAGTGTGTGTCTGGTGTGACTTAGTGAGAGATGAAGGCTCCAGCAAGCTCTGCCTCTTGGGGAGCAGTGGTTTGCTTTGGGGAAGGGGTGCCTATCTCCCAGGCAACGCTGCAGCCTTAAAAGTTGCTGTCAAAATTCTCCGTGGTTCCAGACATCTCTCACTGATGCAGGGTTTGGCAAACTTTGCTGCTTGTGTTCTCTTACAGACCTCATGCCCCCAGCTGCAGTTCACAAGTGGAGTATCTCCCTGCCTTGGGAACAGGCAGTCTTAATTACAGCCCACACAGATGATTTTTTTTTGCATTTCTCCCATAGGTGCTTCCTTCTCATGTTCCAGAAACTCCATGTTCTTGGTTTACTGCTCCTCTGTTCCTTCCAGCTCAGAGAGCTTCCAGCAAGGGAGATGGAGAGGAATTAACCAGCAGCTTGGCTGGTTAATGAGCTCCCTGTCTAACTGAGGGATTCTTGTATGCTGGGTTCACTTGCCAGTCCGTGGTATCTCCCTCAAGTTCTCTGCCTTCTTCTGGCTCTCCTGGGGGAGCGGTTTGGAACCTGGTTTGAGTTGCAGCTAGTTTTTACTTTGTCCCAAGCCACGTTCACCAGGGTCAGGTGCAGACTTTTTCTTGCCTCTGGATGGCAGGGCTGGAGAGCTACATGAGCCTGAGATTTGGCTGGGAAAACAGAACTTAAAAAACACCCAGTCCCTCGCATTCCCAGCGACAACTGCAGAGTCACTGCAGGGAAAGTAACAGGAGATTTTTCTCTCCCTAATTTATGTCTCTCCTGCATATGGCTTCTACGGAGTCGCTGATGTTACAGACAGATGGGTTGGCATTTTACTAGACAGAACACATGGGCTAGATGTTGTTAATGCTTGTTAGCTACTCACTCTGCAGCTTGACCAGTCCAACACAGTCACCTCGCAGATGGTTGGAGCGGTCCAGCCCTGCCGCGCGTGGTGTGACAGCCGTTGGGATAACGCTCATTTGGCTGCTCTTTCCAAAGGGAACTGTTGTAGCTCAGAGACAGCCATGGCTGTGGGATCATTCCCTGTGTAGCGAGGAGAGACTCTGATTTGTAGAGATCCTGAGATTTTATGGAGGTACTGGCTTTAAAGGCTTAACTCCGTAGTTTGGGTTTTTATATGGAATGGGGCTGGAAAAATTCTGTGAGCTCTGTGCCTTGTTTCCATTTGTACTCCTTAATGCTTGATGTTTATAAGCATATTTGGCTGGTGAACACTATTTAGCAGATCTGAAGTCTGTTAAAAACTTCGACTTTATGAGCTCAAGCTCCGACTACGGCCGGCTGCCAGTGTTAGAGTGACATCCCATGTGATTTTCCATTCTCTGTGATGTGAGTAGTCTACTGAGATTTAATCTCACCATCCATGTGTTCAGTGGAACCATTTTTAGGTATCACCTCAGCAAATCTCCACAGGGTGAGTCTCCTTGGTGGCTGGTTTGGACATCCCATCAGAATCTGTGGATGCAAAAGCAGATGCTGTGGGTGAATCATTTACGTTGCCATCTTCCCTCTTTGACAATGTTCAATTTGCAGCATAATGACAGGAGCCTGAATGAATCCTACAGATGAGACAGGGAATTTTAGTTTCAGCACTTGTTCTCTAAAAACTCTCAAAGCACTTTTGGAAAATGCATGGGTATTAATCCACACTGAGCAGTAGTTCTTCAATCCTATGATTTAAATTGGATATATTTGTCTCTGTCTGTCCTGAACTGTTCAGTAACATTAATGCACCCTGATAATAGCTGTCACATTTTACCCCAGGGGTTGTTCCTCAGTGATAGGTGAAATCACAGCAGTTCAAAGACCTGTCTTCCAGGATGAAAAGCTCTATAGGAATATTCAGATATAAAATAGTAATAGTATGAATCAAAAAATACGCTTCCCTTATTTTAAAGCCTTTGATCTTATTTTTATGGCATCGCATTTGACAGTCTAAAGGGCATTAACCTGTAGGAGAAACCTTTTGAAAGAAGATGCTGACTCGCCCTCTGCTGCACAGAGCACTGTCCCCCAGGATTGACACCAGCAGGTTTCCCCCATGGAGAGGGGTGCAGCCCTTCAGCACATGTCCCTGCTCTTTTTATGTTTCATTTCTGACGTGAGGTGCCGGAGAGCTCACCTAGATCAAAACAGGGAGCTGTGGGGAGAAGCTGGTGCAGCACACCCCGCTCCACGTTCCTTTGCTGCTGGGCTGGAGCAGCATCCAGGACCCCATCACTGCTGCCACTCGTGTACACGGTGCCTGGCTTGTGTTTCTGATGAAGATGGAAGTATATGAGCTGACCTCTTGTTCCAACGACATTCTGGGGTTGTGGTTCATCTCAGTGTTGAATAATAAGAAAGAGAAAGGAAATGTTTGCTATAAATCTCAGTGCACACAGGGCTGTTTCTCACTTTCCCCATCCCAGCATTCAATTTTCTTCTTGGCATTGCCAGGCATTTGCTTTTCTTTGCTCAGCAGCTAAAAGCAGCTTTTTCATTACATTTCCTGGAAGGCTCTTTACAGGCATCCATCCCTGTCTGCCTCATAAATTCACTTTATATACCAAGCTGGTGACACAGAGGTCAGAGGTCTTGGCAAGAAACAATTATTATAAAGAAGTGCTCTTCTTCTTTGGGTGACAATGAGGATTTTAAAGTGGGGGGGGGGGGGG